>VZTX01022159.1:115090-141703 GCA_013400915.1 Pardalotus punctatus | reverse complement strand
CTGCGTAAATGCAGCAGGAGAAAGCATAGAGAGCAGACGTCGTAGGTCCCAGCATTTGGCCAGGGTCAAACCATGACACTTTCCTTAGCTCCTGAACTCCTATGCTAACAGAACTATTTATGTTTCAAGTTGAGGATGTGAAGCATCAAGGCTGCTGATCAGAGGTGATTACCAACATCCAAGAATCATTAGGCAGAACAAAAAGCCCATGAGAGTTACTTTGGAATTGTGACATTTAAAAATTATGTTTTCAGTTCTTTTCTGCCTTCTGGGATTGGACTCCACAGGCACTACATCTTTTAGACTTTCATCTAGAACAAGAAGGATGAAAAGCTGATTTTAAAAAATTAAAGTACAAGCTCTTATAAGTTCATGGAAGGGGGTTAACACTCTACACAGAGTATTGAATAAGGTACGGCTCATGACCAGCACAAGATATCAGCATGGCGGATGCAGTCAATTGAATTTTTAGCTTCATGGAATGGTCCTAGAGAGCCTCACACAGCTATTGGATTTCAAATGAAAATAATTACATAAAAAGCTGATGAGGCTATGACAAGAAGAGACACTTAGAACTTCTGAGTGTGGATGCCGCTCAGAGAATCTTGCGAGACACTAATTAACACATAACAGACTATAGTCTCACTGACATAGAAATGCAATCAATTAGTAGTGAAATACATGACTTTCTAAGAACAGCTGAAAGATCTAAAGGAAATAGAGATAAAGGGAAGGAACCAATGAAGACTACACAAGATGAGTTAAAGCTTGCAAGAAAAAAGATAAAGGCAGCAAAACACAATGAGTAGTTGCTAGCTACAGGGGCTGAAGGGTGTGATAAAGTCTTTATCAATTATTGAAAAGAAAACAAAACAAAACAGAGCAAAAGCTGAGAGACCAGCCCTGCACATAGATAAGAGAGTGACCCTTTGCTCAAATTAATGAGGTGTTGTATTATTACAGCATTAGTAACACATTTTTGCCCCAACACTGTAACCCCCTAACAGTGAAGGTCTCTTGGCTTCTAAAAACTTGCAAGTAAAATAGACCTCCTTGCATCAGTTAATTAAAAATAAAAAAATGTGCAGGGAAAACCATGGAGAATATACAATAGCAAAAAAGAAACTTGAATCACCAAAGGACGTATTTCTCCATCTCTAATTCTTATTCAGCATGATTTCCATTCACAGGCTTATTAGTATATTGTTGCTCACTGACAATTTTTATTGAAAGTACAAAAGATGCATTATCTGTAGGAAGATCAGTGACCATTCTCAGCCAGATGAAACACCTGATTTACACCACCTAAATATATGTGTGTCATCAATTTAAACATCATTATTCATAAAAATATCAAGTCAGATTTATTGCTGTGTCTTTCCTGAAATGTTCAGGAAAGAATTTATTTTTTTTAAAAATTCTTCCCTTACTCCTATGTAGCCCATGTAAGAGGCACTCAAAACTGTATTTGGGGAGTCATTATCCTGTCAGTGCTCTTCTGAATGGGGAATAAAAGCAGATGAAGATATTTGGGTAGGAGGAAAGGCTGTCGACCACCAAGCAAAGCAGCATGACAAGAAAGAGCAGGAATCTCTTTACCTAGTTTTTACACCAAAGCCTCCATAACTAGAGATTTTTATCAACAGGACAAGAACTTTACAGGCAAGGACAGCTGAGTGTTATCTCTAGCCTGAGATATTTGCAAGGTCTGGAATACAAGGGACTTCGTCTGTTGTTCTATTAAAGTTTGCCTTGGTATCTAATTAAATTGCCCATGGTCTAGATTAAATCACAATTCATCCTCTGTTCTCAACAATTAATGAAAATAATAGGCAACAACTCTGAAATCTCTTTGAATTCATAGACATCTCTCAAATTTCCACTCTCTGACCTGAAGACATCTGTTTCTCTAGACTCTTTCTTCTGTAGCAGTTATAATATCTAACCCTTCAGTCTCATTATTTATATCTCTCTGTTTTAATCCCAGAATCACACAATGGGTAAGGCTGGCCAGAACCACAGTTGGTCATCTGGTCCAACCTCCCTGCTCAAGCAAGGTCATTCCAAAGCACATTGCACAAGATTGTGTCCAGATGGTTCTTGAATATTTCTGGTGAGGGAGACTCCACAGTGTCTCTGAGCAACATGATCCAGTGCTCTGTCATCCACCCAGTAAAGAAATTATTCCTCATGTTCAGGTGGAACTTCCTGTGCATCAGTTTCTGCTCGTTGCCTCCTGTCCAATTGCTTGGCACCACCGAGCAGAGCCTGGCTCCATCCTCTTGGCACCTCCTTCAGACACTCACAGACATTGATCAGGGCCCCTCCCAGTGTCTCTTCTCGAGGCTGAACAGGCCCAGCTCCCTCAGCCTTTCCTTTTTAAGGGAGATGCTCCAGTGCCTTAATCATCTTTGTTACCCTCTGCTGGGCCTGCTCCAGGAGCTCCATGTCTCTCTTGTCCTGAGGAGCCCAGAACTGGACACAGCACTCCAGATGTGCCTCAGCAGGGCTGAGCAGAGGGGCAGGATCACCTCCCCTCACCTGCTGGCAATGCTCTTCCTAATGCAGCTCAGGTTTCCATTGGCCTTCTTGGCCACAAGGACACCCTGCTGGCTCATGGATGGCTTGTTGTCCACCAGGACCCCCAGGTCCCTCTCCACAGAGCTGCTTTCCAGCAGAGTCCGCCCCCAGCCTGTGCTGGGGCAGGGGGTTATTCCTCCCCAGGTGCAGAACCCTGCATTTCCTTTTGTGGAATTCTAGAAGGTTCCTCCCTGCCCATCTCTCCAGCCTGTCAAGGTCCTTCTGAAGGGCTGCACAGCCTCTGGGGCATTGGCTGCTCCTCCCAGCTTTGTGTCATCAGTGAACTCACTGGGGAGGCATCTGCTCCTCCATCCAAGTCATTGATGAACAAGTTAAACAAGACTGGGCCCAGTATTGAACCTTGAAGGACGTCAATGGTGACAGGCCTCCAACCAGACCCTGTGCTACCAATTGCAGCCCTCTGGGATCTGCTGTTCAGCCAGATCTCCATCCACCTCACTGTCCACTCATCAATCAATTCCTCCTGAGTTTGCCTATGAGGATATTGAGAGAGATGGTGTCAAAAGCCTTGGTGACATCAAGGTAGACCGTATTTCCTGCTCTCCCCTCATCCATCTCAGTAGTTTGTTTTTTTTTATAGAAGGCAATCAGGTTTGTCAAGCATGTTTTGTCAAGGATTTCTTTTAAAAACAGGCTTCCAAAAATCAATATTTCTGTTGAGGGTTCAGTACGCAAGACAGTATGTTGTTGCCAAGTAAAGAACAATCATTTCCTTTTTTTTTTTTTCAATATTATACCATAATCATACTAGTTTAGTCTGAATCCCTCATATCAGTCACTATGTCTGCTAGTGATTCCCCCACTGGTGGAAGAATATTCCATATTCTGTTTCCTCCTGCATATTCTTATATGCTTTCTCTCCCAATTTGTCTGTTCATTTTTATGACAACCTACAACCACAGCTGCACTACAGAAGAATAGAGCCTAAACTGACCAAGAAATGATCCTCTCACCCCAGGTCAGATTTGCTAAGTCCAATACCTTAAGTACAAATGTAAAAGGCTCTCTCACAGCAAAAGCTACTTACCATGTGTGCACAGCACATTACCTGGTCTTCACTCAACCTCCTTGATCCCATAGGACAAAATAAATATCAGTGCATATTTAACATACCAAGAAGCTGTTTCTGCCTTAAGCATCTGAGAGCAGTAGAAAACCACCACGTTGTTTTACAGAGAGGAGCAGGACATACCACAGGCCACTGCACTCAGTACAAGGATCTCCCCTTGAGAACACAGCATCCCACGGACACTGTCTGACCCATGCTCTTCACCTCCTTTCTGTGCCACACACACACAAGCCAAAGGCAAATGAAAGATCCAGCAAAGGGAACTCTCCATTAGTAGAAAATAAGTGCAGTCAGGTTGCACACGATATCTCTCACCCCTTTGTAATGCATGTATGCATGCTAATAATGAGAATAATCCTGCTTAAGGCACCTAGACATACAGGAAAAACTGTATCTCACTCTTTGTCCCAGTTTTGTAGTTGCAGCACTCACTGGTTGTCCTTATGTGGACCCCACTATATTTATGAACACCGGGAGGAGCAGCTGAGCAATACCTAATAGCTGCAATTGTTCCAGCCACAAGCACTCTGTAGGATTTCCAGGGATTAGAAAAATTTATTGAACAACTATAACAGCTATAACTCAGCACTTGCTGACAAACCAGAGTCCTTCTGTATATTATTATGCTCCCTAGATCATAGACTGCTACAACTCACAGCAAACTCTAATGTGAAAAATTGCTAAAAATGCAGATATTTTCTGTCCTGTACATTGAATTTACAGTATTAAGAATACGGGTGCCAAGAATAATTTCTGGCTGAACTATATTACTACAAAATTTTCAGGAAACACACATAGTAACAGACACCATCTTTAAATAGGAATTTTATTTACACACAGAAATACACACACATGCATGATATAGCTGATCTCTAAGTATTTGTTATACACACACTTTCTTATCTATTTTTGCTAATATTATTAAACCGTGTCTTAGAATATTACTTGCATATTATTTGTTCCTAACATTGGTTTCCTGAATCCACATATCATATTAGATCAACCAGTGAAGAGTATAGCACACTGATACATAACCACGATGCTGAAGCCGCAGTTTGTGACTCAGTGAAGGACTATTCACACTCACTGACAATTTAGAAAATAACCTCTCTTTTTCTAATGAAAGGAAAATGTCTCATTACCCTCAAGATGTGAAGAAGTAAGGGTTCCATAACATCAGTATCATTCTTATAATTATTTTGGTATTTTAAATACTTTCACATTGTTTTCAGAATTTCAGTCAACTCCTATAGTCCAATACCGATATCTTGTTCAAAGTCTTTGTATCATTTAAGCCTCACTTGAGTCCTCAAGGTAGTTTTTGGACTAAATGTAATCCCTTTTGCAGTCCCTATGAATTTTCCTTATCTAGTTATCACAATTAGATTCTAGGGAAGCTCTCTTCCCAGGTTATCATCAGGTCCAAAATACTGTGTAGACCAGCTACCGTGCCCTTGTGACTTTGTAGGGTGCCTCTGGACTGCACAGATCTGTGCAGTTCAGACTCACTCTCAAACCACCAGTACCTTTGCTGTGTCACCAACCCTGCTCTTAGCAAGATTTTCTTCCAGAGGAGGGTGAATGCTGTGGAATAACAGGTTGATTGTATCTACAAACCCAGCAAAGGAATAAAAGAGAAGTAGCAATGAGCAAAATAGAGTTAATTACATAAATTTCAAAATTGCCATAGGTACAAAGATTACCAGGTCTCTCTAAAAGTTAAAAGCCTCAACCATATTTCACCAATGTCAGCACCTAGAAAGATCCAGCATTTCTTTTCAACATACCTAAAAATTATTTTAGGATGGGAGACACTAGAAGTAAGAAATGCAACCATTGCACACATTCAGTTTCCAGGGACTTCACTGGGTTTTACATTAAACTGTGAACATTTCGTTCAGCACAAATCACACTTTTAGACAGATTTGCAGATTGAATAGGCCTTTCAGAATTACATAGATGATTTTCAAACTGCATGTTTTCGCACCTGAATTTCTCAGATCTTGCCAAATGCATTAATTTTAGTATAAGGTCAGATAAGATTTGGGGCATGTGTGGTTTAATGCATGGTATCAGAATGACTGCCTGTTATCTAATTGCAGCCTGAAAGGTATCATGCAGAATGGAGAACATTATCTTCCTAGTTCCTCTGATAAACTTAGTTATCTCACTGAACTCCTTAAAAGTAAAAATGAAAGAGTATTTCTCTTTACCTTTTTGTCTAGCCCAAATTTTTCCAAAGTGGTGCAATAAATACCATAGTCGGGGATTCAAACATAGGTATCTATATTGTAGAAATACTCGGGCTCTGTTCAGCCAGGTTAGGTTTCAAGGCCAATTAGCTCTTCTAAACTGATATCATTTGCATTTGTGTGGTTGGAGAGGATTATTTGCTGATTCAGACTTTTTGAAACTCAAAAGTTCAAAGTTCAAATAAAATCTTTGTGCTGCATCCAGCAAACCAGTAATCTAGGGACTCAAGGTATTTGCTAATAATATGTTCCAGAAGGAAGTACAGATATCTTCCCTCTTTTTCTTTCCTGTAGATTTCAAGTTACTTTTCTGACATGACAATAAATCTGCAGATAGAAAAAGCATTGAAAATACATCACTCCATGAAATGGAATTATTTTATTTTCAGTCACATGCAATACTTTGAAGGTGAACTCTATTTCATTTTCTGATGGTACTCTTTTCTTTCTATTTTTGAAAGCTTTGTGCATGAGAGAACAAAGGGAAATGATTTATTCTCTTCAGATGTAGTTAGAAAAAGGAAAATACAATGCAATAAATGTCAAATAGATCTAACTAAATAGGTATTGTTCTACAAGAAAAGAAGTCATTTAATCTCCTGAAAGCAATATGACACTAACAAATTTTGTAAAGAAACCTAGTTAGTAGATCCTAGTCTAAATGCACGATTTAGCACATGTAATTCTGTACTATTCTTCTAGTCATGTATTGGTGTGAAGAACTTGTAAAGAAACAAAGTACACAGATTATAGGCTTGACAAAGAACTCTAACAGATAAAAGATGATTCCTCTGCTGTTTTCTGCAGCCAAGTTATTTGAGTAATAATCTTGGAAAGCTCTTAAAATAATTGTAGGCTGGCTGCCACAGCCATCCTGTTGGGAAGCTGGACCACAATGAATTTTCTCCCAGAAAAAAAAAAAGCTTTTAATTAAATTCCATCTTAAATGTATTCACCGTTAGTTAATGACTTTGTTCTTTCTGCACTTGTCTCTTTTTTTGTTTCTTGTATTAAGTAATTATTTCACCGTTTAAGTGGTTAATTACAACTCGTACTTTATGAATTATAAATGTTTATAATTGCATAAAAGATTGCATTTAAATTTCATGGGAGAGTGTGAGAGCTGTTAATGGTTCAAATATTGCTAAGATCATTGAAGGACTTTGCCCACTATAGCAAACTCTGTAAAGAAGCAACTGCTCATATGCAAGCACCGAACCACCATCCCCCAAATATGCCGTCTGGATTCCAGGAATTGGAATTAAGACACCTGGCAGGAATTTGAGATAAAATAAAGGTGGTAGTATTGCCCAATTATCTCAGGTCTAGGGAGAATTAACAGGGCTGGGGGGAGAAAAATGAATCCACAAGGAAAGCCAACTCTGCAGATGTCCTGGAAATCAACTCTAGCTGTGTGCGGCATGGGGGAAGCCATTACCCACTGCCTCATTCCCAAGGCCTTCTGCCTGAGGACTGCACATGATCCAGTGCTCATCAGATCCACATTTCAGCAAAAGACAGGGTAGAATTCCCCCCCACAAGGGAGGTACTTGACATCACCACCTGTACCTGAATATATATTGATCCATGGAAATCTAGGATTCTTAGGACCTCACCACAAAGATGATCAGAATGAAGAAGGACCAACAGGATGCTGTGGGATCCACAGGGGCAGTGACTATCTTTCTAATTAATCTGTCACTCTGACACTCTCTCTCCCCTCCCTCCTTCTTTTCGATTTTTCTATCTCTCTCAACCTCACATTCACTGTTAGAAAGAATCTGTACTCTTGCCATTGGCATATGGTCTCATTTGCACCTTAGTTTGGGGAGAGGCATCTCTCTAGTAGTCAAAATAACCAGATCATAACAGAGAGCCTTGTGTCTTCTGCTACTAGGTAACACTGAAAAAATATTTAAAACCAAATATTAATATTTGCACTTGAGTTGCAAGGACTGGATTTCATAAACTGCAATATTTGGTGTAGCAAACGTAACTGCTACCCAGGAAGAAATTCCTTTTTTTTATCCATAGGCTATGTATCCATTAATTCCTACTGCATTCTTCAAAATTGGGATTAAATTGCTGGTCAGAAACCAGTGTCCCTTTGTCTAGGGACGTATTCTGCTTGATTGAGTAAATTGATCTTAAGGACTCTAGTGCTTTCTTATTCTGTAACTTCTTGGTTACTTTGTACTTTAAGGTTAATATTGTGGCCAGATAAATGGTAATAAATACAAATGTTTAAGATTTCCAGCCACAGGCCTCAGCATTTCCTAGGCTGCAATAAATAACTCTTGATGTTTCCTAGGGTTATGGAAGAGGCAGTTATTAAAGCGTCCCAAAAAGGAAATACTGTAAACCCCATAAGCACAAAATATTATCAATTCTAGCAGAGATATAACAATTCACTGGAGGAAGAATTTGTGCTTAAAGATTTCTGTGAGAATCTGTGTCAACAATCAAGTGATACAGGCATTTGCAAAATTTCTCGTCTAACTCTGGAGACATGTCAGCACCTAATTTTTCTCCTGTCAAGTCTTACACCTTACTTTTTCGCTGCTTGCCCTTTCTTCCAACCCTGTAAGAATTGGCATCAAATTGTTCAACTTCTGCTTCAGAAAATTAGATTCTCTTTTCACCCAATAATCAAAAGGTCAGAATACTTGCCTATTTTAAGAAATGTTGATTTTCTGCTTTTCCTCAGAGTGTGTAAACTCATGTCTTCCATGTTAGTGCAGCCTAAAGAATGCTTCAGAAGTGCATAAAAAAAGAAGAGCAGATGTCAGACTGCCCTGCTTCAGAACGTACTTTAATTTGAAACATGAGAGGAGCTGAAAATCCTGAAGAGGAGAAACTAGGAGCTTATCTCCTACATCCTAGAAGAAGTACCCCTGGAAGATGGAGCATGTCATGGGGGAGAGCTTAAAAAAATGTATTTGCTAAGGCTCCTGGAAGTTAAGGTCCTCAAATTAGCAAAGTAACACTCTTCCAGATCTAAGTATGTCGCTCATGGCACCATTTTCCAAACGTGTTTCACATGACTCCCACCTCCAGAAATCACAGGCCTCCAAACCCTACAGAGATGGGGACTCTGATCCTGGTCCTCAACAGCCTTCAGGCAAAGCCAACTTCACTATCAATCACTCCCTCTTCCTTGATGACAGTTCAAAAACACCTGTATCACTTCTTCCATGAAAAATCATGACAGAGAAGCACCACCAATAAGAAGGAAGCTGAACATTCTCCAGAGCAGCTATTTGCCCAGTTCACTGTGACAATGGCCTTGGTGCAATGGAGAATACCAGGCTGTAAACCTTTTGCAAGAGAAAGGCTGTGAAAAGGGCCATGCCCCACCATCGGTTTTTTTTCTTTTGTTTTTTTCTTGTGAGGCATTTCCAGCAGTTTAAGTCAGTACTAGATCCAGAAAAAAGACACACTTTTTTTGGTATTCTATTTTTGACATGGACCACACAGAAAAGATAAGCACCTACTTTGGATGGCTTGATTTCCACTATGGTTTGATTTCCACTATGGTTTGATTTCTGTACTTAATCAGCCTAGCCAAGGGCATGTTTCTACCTAGGCTCCAAAGCAAACTCCAACAAGAAAAGGACAGCCTCACCTTTGCAACCTTTTCTTTGTACTTTCCTCTAGGAGATTCCTTAATCTCAGGTGTCCCCAGAACTTTGCCCCTTATTACCCTGCACTGCCTCCACTCCAACCACAGACAGGAGAGGAAACACGGCCACACAGGAAGGGTTTCTCTCCTGGAATGGCAGGATTGTCCCCCAGCTCTGGCATACATCAACACAGCATCTGCAGGGGCTGGATATAACTCCCAAGATTTGCAACCCCTGTTTTGATCATAAAGCAACTGCAATGGGACACCAAAGAAGATATGGCTGCATCATCATATGGTATGGGATCTTCTGTAAAATGGACTTTTTCTGATTCAATGAGCTATCTAATAAACAACTTCAAACTCTGCAACAAATGCTTACGTATCTACAAACACTTCCAAAACTGAGCATGGCTTTATTTGCCTAAGCCTACCTGAATCCACACTCAAACATAAGTGTAACTCTACAGCTGATTAAAAGAAATCTGAATCTATATATAAAACAAAGCCATTAACTTATTTTCCTCAGAATATTTTCCTGAGTTTTTGCTCTACTTCACAGTAAAAAACAGAGAATTCTGAATCCCAACATCTTTTGCACATCTAAAAAGAGCTGCAAAAGCATTCAGATAGAACTTCTCCATCCTCTAGAGAGTTATCTTCAGTTTTTAATAACTAAGATAATTTTTTTTTTAAAAAATCTACAAGTAGATGATTCATTCTGGTACCAAGAGTTGACTTTTTTCAGTGCAGTTCACTTTGCGATTTGAGCCTATTTCTCCCAGTGATGTACTTCCTTTACCAGTGCTGATTATCACTGATTTTGACCCTGGTTCATCTCAGTTACACAAAAAAATGGCCTTGCTGATAGGCCATTTTTAATGGCCATTAACTTCTCATGCAGAAGATGATTGCTTTCTGTATGGAGGAGATGCACAGAGGGAAGAATGGGAGAGACCTCACTGCATGGTTTTCAAAGCTCTTTTATACTTCGGTGTGAATAAATCACTGGAGTGTTCTGTGAAATAAAAAAAAACTTGTTTTTTTAATGTTTGAACTTAACCTCTGATACACAGATTTAAACAAACATTCCTGTAACCAATCACCCAATACAAAATCCAAAAAGTTTCTGATCTCTAGAATCATGTTAACGTTCAAAAAATAAACAAAACCTTACAAAATTTATGTTAAATAATTGAATTCTGACTCACAGCAACAATACAAAGTACAGTGGCTGCTACCAAAATATTATCATCTAACTTGTCATATAAATATTTCTATGGTGATGTAACTCCATTCCCTAGGAGAATATTCAGTCTTCAATCTTCAGCAGGTTAGTCTAGGTTTCACTTAGGCTTTAATGTAAGAGTTCATTGAGTGCATATTGCTCAATTTAGCCCTCTCTGCAGGTGATTCTCATGTAAACAGTACTTATGCCTGACATTTTTCTTGCCTGTAATGTTGGAAACTGAAATAATTTTAAAATAATGCACTGATGGAACAGATAATATATGGTTAGATCATTGTGCCAATATTGATTTCTTGAATGTCTTTAGAAAATGGCATTTGTTATCTCCTTTATTAGTGATTCAATGTTTACTAAAGGTTGCAGATATTACTAGCAGTGAACAAATGACCATTTCATTTGTTAATATAAGGTATAATATGTATACGACATTCTGTTTTTTTTTCCACACTTACTTTTTTGGAAGCAGGTCCATGCTTTGTAGTATCTGATATCTCTGTGACAGTTTTCCTTGGCAAAATACTTACAAGCAGTTGTGGCTCCTCTTCTCACCCTTGTGGAATTTTTCACTATGAGACATCTGACTTACTACCAATAGCACTAGGAACTAAAGTCAGCTTTGAGAACTGCTGATCAAGGTTTTATGCACAACATTTTTTAACACTCTCTACTTGCCAGAACATGAATTCTGTGAATGTTATTATCTCTAGTCACCGGGGAGCAGGATCACACACACCATGCAGTTAATACTTTGCCTTGCAGGAGTTTAACACTTACATTTTGCCAATACCATCATTGGTAGCTTAGTTATATTCTTTTCTTGCTCTGCTCTGATTAAAAGACAAGCCAAATGACACTTTGAATGGAATATTTGCAGATTTAATTCGAGTAAGTGCAGTTTACAACACAACCTCTTATCAACAGGACTGTGATACCGACGTTTATGTGTCTGAATGG
The DNA here is from genome assembly GCA_013400915.1 of Pardalotus punctatus. Taxonomy (NCBI): domain Eukaryota; kingdom Metazoa; phylum Chordata; class Aves; order Passeriformes; family Pardalotidae; genus Pardalotus; species Pardalotus punctatus. The sequence continues at coordinate 129,956 of VZTX01022159.1, read as the reverse complement.
TGCATTAATATTTAAAATTCTATTCTCCAGTGGGCAGATATTGATTGATACACCAACTATTGCCAATAAGAAAGGGTGGTTTATGAATTGCTTCATCCATCTGTCTATTTAATGAAAAAATAATATTGTCCAATTAGCACAAAACTGGCAGCAGCACCTCAGAAGTTCATTATAAGTACTTTCCACAGTGTAATCTGATGATTTAAAATACACTTTATTTGTCATGTGTGCTTTTGTTTTTTAAGTTTTCATACCATTCAGGAAAATTTTATATTTTAAATCAATGTCAGCAATTTTGGTCTATGCCAATTGTTCACAACAAAGGATGCCAAGAATGTTACTCTTTTGCAGAGGCATATTTATGAACTCTATATTTTTAGAAGGGAAATCTTCTTTTACACCAACACAATAACCTTATTCCCATAAATAATTCTTCCTCCCTGAGGTCAGTGAGATTTTTCTGCATGAGAAGCATAACTGCAAAGTATTAAACACTGAATAGGTTTCCTACCAATGGTTTAGCTGGCTCTTTTGTATTTAGGTTCAGCACATATCTCTCTGTTAAAAAGGTTGGATTCAGTGTTTGTTCTGGCACTAAACATTGAAGGACTCATATCATAATCCATCATTCTGAAAATACAAATTAAGAAGGCAAGGTCTGCAAAAGCATGAAGTACTACCATTTATCACTGATAAGACAGGTAATACTGGGACATTAAAACCTGAAATGGTTCAGAAACCTTTGAAAATAGCACTTCTCCCTACAGCGGAGATTAACTGAGATTCCTGTCTTCTCCTCAGTACTGTTAATTCTTTTAAGCAGAATCCATCATGCCATAATATAGCTATGTATTGTAGCCCACAGAAGTCCAATTCCGATATCAGCCTCTAGATACTATCAAACATTAAAATCAATTTATTCTTTTCTTTTAAAAAAGTAATTTTTTAAAATGAGAAATATATGCTTCTATGTCCAAAAGAAACTGCATCATGCATATAGCTCACTGAAAATTTGACTACAGGGGAAAGTATTGCACTGTAGACCCTAAAGGGTCCTACATATATATGACTAGGAAATAAGATTTTTTTTTTTTGAAGCAAAGTTCTTTGTGCTTTTCCCTAGGTCCATTTCAGCATCAGACCTGGTCACAAAAACATCTTCCATTTGAAATTATAAATAGCCAGATAATAAGATAATAATGCAAAGCAATAATTACCATGAGTGTTTCAGATAAAAGCAGCTAAAATGTTTCAAGCTGTAGTCCTGGTCACCAAAATACATATTTTCGAGAGCACTGATGCTCATAGCCAAGTAAAACACACATCCAAGGCTTCTGTCATCTCCATAATAGAAAGATACTGGAGATTCTACTTCACATATCAAAAGAACACATGTATCTAAATCCCTGTACGGAACAACTCACTGTGGGGAGGAAACACCCGAGACACATCCTGACATTGCAATTTACAATCTGTAGAGGCAAACTCAAAGAACAAAAATTTCTCTGTTCTGACTTTTTCTCAATGATTTGCTCTAAGGTTTTGAGCAGCTTGTACATACTCCTTTCTTGGGCATAACTGCATATTCTGCACTAACATAGTCTTTTTAATTTTTCCAGTGGGACCAAACAGTACAGTAAGGAGTGACTTCATCTATATTTTGAATTTTTTCTGTGTTTTGATTTATTAATTTTTTTAAACAAGAAAGAACAAAACTTAGTTAAACAGTCTCACATACCTTCCAACAAAATTTCAGAATAGGCTCAGGAGAACTAAAGGAACAATTCAAGAGGATTCGTGCAATAGGTCTGCTCTTTGTCAGTAACTGGAATGCAAAAAAATTCGCTTGAAGTGTAGCACAACAGATGCAATAGTAGATTTTGCTACAAAAGACAATAAATTCCTTTCTCATTTGGATTCATAAAAAATTAGATCACTAACTCACTATGGATAAATAAATCCTTTCCATCTATCATAAAGGTAGCAATGGCAACATACTGGAAAGCTCCCAGTAAATTCAGCTGCTGTTTCTTCTGCTTAAAAGACCTGAGGTGCTCTCCAAGGTAGGCATCTGCTCCAATCCCCCAGGCTCAGTAACTGAGTAGCCCAGATCATTCACAATTTTTGTTAAGATTACCAACAACACCTTCAGCAGGATCTGTAGATGAAATAACTTTGCAAAATATGCAGCACTGACACAGTGTGATTTTATTTCATTCTACAATGAGCAAAAAACATTTTGAAAAGTATCTTTATCAAAGTCTCAAACCAGAAATTTAAACCTGTTAGAAAGGGAAGTGTGCTAGAGATACTGTCAAGAAAAGAGTGCAAGGACTGCAGCACATACTGAAATGGTGGCCATGTGCTGACTGTTCAGAGCTGGTTTCCTTGCATGCATTGGAAGGGGAAAATACATATCAGAGCTCAGCAGAGGCTCAAGGTAATAGCAAGCAGCGTGACATCTGCAACTTGACCATGGGCATCTGTGGCAGTGGGTCATACCAACACTGCAGGACCTCACTGGTGGAAAACCTCCTAATCTAAGCACCCCCTGGAAAACACAATGGTCTCTCCCCAAATCTGTGTAATCCCCTATCTTTGTAACCTAACCCTAAATCCTTCCCTTCCCTACTCCCCGTTGGTTGAGGGGGTTTCTCCCCACCTCCTGTTATCTGGCCCCAGATCATCCCTATAACTGGGGGCTCTCGGGGCCATCTTGCTCTCTTTCTGACTTGGACCCCTTCAGAATAAAACATCTGGAACTTCCAGGAGAGAGGGCCTCTGAATTCTTTGTCTCTGGGAATGCCAGAGCTATCCAGCTCACTGGGTGAGTGAGAACTGTGCCTGACACCGGCTCGGGTGTGAGGAAAGCCCTTCTGTACAGCACCAGAGCAGTGCTGGCTGAAGTGATCTCTCAGAAGCCATAGAGACACTTTCGGTAAATGCAGAGGCTTGTTCCACCCCTCCTCACCCACGGCATTAGGCATCCACTTAAACAGGTGGGAAGACAAGACAGACCAGCAGTAAAAACTCATTTGAAAGACACTAACAAGTGCTGGCAGGAGACACTCCACTGAGAAACCTGCATGGAATATGGCACTACAGGAGCAATGATGGTACAGCAGCTCGAAGTGCAATTGAAAGGAATGGTGTAAAGTGGGGCACCATTGTGGTTACACTTACAGCACCACACAGGTCTTGCAGATCCTTTACTTGCTTTATGTATACCATGCTACATATGTGATATATATGGCTGGATTTGAACATTGTTTAGGGAATGGAAAGAAAAAGCAAGAAGCAAAATGAGAAGTTTGTTCACTAGGCAATACACCAATTTATTGCATCTGTTATGTGAGAGACCTCTGTATTTTGCAAATTTGTATTTTTACAAATAACATTTTTAACAAAGTAAAGGTACTATTACTCTCAGCAAGCCATGGGGTGCTCGCATTCATACTTATGTTCATGCTGCTCATTCCCATCATGTGTTTGTCATCTGTCACCCTCTATGAGAGAGCAGATGAAATAAAATTAAGGGGATTCAGTTCTTTCAAAGCAATGACATTCAGGAGCTGCCAGGGGCTGAACACCCAGGTGCTGCAGCAAAAATACATTGAAAAGCAGAGGACAGAATAGAATGGCACAGAAAATTTGGAGAGGAAAAAGAAGATACAGCAAGCAAAACAAAAACAAAATTACTCTGCAAGATCCCATGTAAAGTATAGCCCCAAGTTCTCATATGCCAGTCTCTAATGCTAGGTGTTGAATCTCTATTTTTCACCCACAGGAATTTGCCTGATGTTATAAATTCCTTTACAACGCTGTGGGCAAGAAGTTTATAGCACAATAAAAAACAAGGCTCATATCTATCCTGTGCAAAAGTTCCAGCCCTGTACCACTCAAATAGGAAAACTGGGCCTTTGTTCCCTAAAATATGCATGCAGCCTTTATTCACAGGTGTGGTTCCTCACTGTACGTTCATTTAAAAAAAAATATAATAAGATTCATGATCTTGTTCATACTTTAACAAAACTGGTTTAACTTTAACTTCATACAAACTGGTAAGGTAAAAAAGAAAATGAAACGACTGCTTTGAATCAGCTTATTTAAGTCACTCTCTTAATTTTTCTGGTTTAGGGGCTAGGAGTCAGGATGAAGACATCTACCAAGAGCCATGGAAACTGCAAAACTTGCAGCCAAATGTTTAGGAGTAGGAGAAGAGAATGGGGAATTTTTTGGTACAAAACACTTTTCACTTATAAACTTGTGGATAATTTTTACAGAAAAGCAAAAGATTACGAAAAAGTTGAAAGACAAATTTAAAAGTATGAAAATTTCTCTCCCATCATCCGGTTCACGTAGATGCAATCTCAAATTGTGATGTGAATGTGATGCACTGAATGTGATGTACCAAAAAATTATCTGTGGATTTCTGGTATAATGCCCATCAACAAGAACACAAAGAATTTACACCAGCAGGTCTAAGAACAGAATCTGACTGTCTATAGCAGAGCATCTGTGAGAAGGTTCTTGGCCAGACACAAGAAGTAGGATAGATGTGGATGTCTGTGGATTATGTGGATGATTATGACTTGTTCTATTGTTAATACCTAAACACTGCCAATGCAGTATCTAAGCAACAGCTCTGTGATCTATTGCAATGGATACTAACATAATCAGGTTGTGGTCCCTCGTGTTGTGTTATGAGCTTCAATGAGATCCCCTTGCTTTCTAAACTTCTCTGAGAAATCTCGTTTCTGCTAGTGCCACTTAGTCTTGGATTTAGCCAACAGTCTAGGTCAAAATAATACAAGCAAGTTCAGCTAGAAATATACATGTCTGTAGCCTTTGGCCTTGCAGAATTTACAATTACAAAGCAACAAAACATCTATGTGACTACTTTTGCATTTTATCTTTTCAAAAAAGAGATGGGTCTCCTCTATCTCCACAAGACTGGAAAGAGTTTTAGGAATTGGAGTAAATGAGCTCCCACTGTGATGAAACCAGTCTACAATTTTTACTATATAAACAGGGTAGGACTAAAAAGAAATAGCAGCTTTTTACGTTTATCCATGTGTTTTGAAGGCTGGTTGTAAATCTGTGTGAGATTTTGTTTTCCATACTTTTCAAGTGATGTTGACAGAATGAAGTAAGGTACAGAAAAGGATCCACCAATATATTTTAGAGTTGTAGAAAATATCTTACAAAGAGAATCCTGAAGAACTCATAATTGCTTAGCTTATCAAAACTGCAAGAAATGTTTTGAATGTTATAGAAAATCTTCACTGAGAAAAAAAAACAGAATACAAGCCTTTGTGATCTACAAAAGTCAGATGAAGAAGACATATCCTTAATCATGATGAAGATACATCTGGGGAGACTGGTATGATTGGAATTGTCTTAAATGTCCAGTTTTAAGACTGTCACCCCTTCTCGGGATAATAAGCTTTGGGAGAGCATTAACAATAGCATTTACCAAATGTCAGAATTCAATGGGGATTGGAGTGAAGGTGAAATTCAATAGGGACATCAGGGATTAGACCAGCTGACCTTCTTTTGGCAAGTAGCCACTTACACAGCAGGCCCAGTGACCTCAGTACCTTTAAAGGGTCGAGGGGATTGGGGAGGTAGCTGTGAATTTTTTTCTGTACACTCTAATCACATGGGGGGTAAGAGAGGGGTACAGTATTCCAATCAGAAGAATTTTATTGGAACACTTACTTCAGTTTTCCAAGTGAACTTTCACCAGTATGCAGCTTTAATCTGAGGCAAAACCAGGAAAAATCTGGTTGCTTGAAAGAGTGCTAGTTTTTAATCTCCCTTAGCTATGTATTTCAAACCAGTTCTGTAGGACCAACCTCAGAAGAAAATGAATGGTGTGATTACACAGTATTGCAGTGTCTCAGGTAACAAACGCATGACAGCTATTTAACCAATACCTGGGAAGCCAACCGGGAAGGGTGGCATTAATGATTTTGCAGAAAGTTAACTAAGTACATCTATCACTTTGTCATGTAGGGTAAAAGAAAGCATCAGTCAAAGAAAAAAGAAGGGAGCAGTCTGTGCTTCCTTTTTTAGGTTCTGCTGAAATCTGTGCTAAGAATCAATACAGCTGGAGCAGTGAACTGCACTCAGGCTGATTAAATGTAGCAGGTATAGAAAGGGGAGGAGTAGCACCAGCAGCTGATCTGGAATTGAACGGAAGAACTGTATGATGGGTCAGCAAAACACACAGGGTTTACTAAAAGGCTCTCCAGTGGTCATGCCCTAAAAGCTGGCTCCAGGGGCTTAGCCATTCCAGTTGAGTTATCCTCAACTGAGCGTTTCGCCTTGGCCAGTGACAGAAAATGCTCCTGTTCACACACTGACTGCACTCTCACAGTCAGATATTTCCAATACCTTCCTAAGTAGGACAATGCTGAAGTTATTCTTCCTTGGGACAGATTCACAGCTGGAGTGAATGAGCACCTTGAACTGTAACCTCCATTTACAAGAGCTGAGTTTCAGCCAGCTGATTTTTACAGGTCCTAACTGCAGCAAGAAAGTCTCTACAATTCCTCTCCTCCTTCCTCCTTTGAAGAGGCATTGTATACACATTTCCATCCTTTTTCCTCTTGCTAAGCCTAACACAGCTCCCACACTGGAGCTCCTGCTGCCTGGACAGTTCTTTCAATCTTTTTCATTTTTAACATAACCTGTTCTTTGCTAAAGCCTATCTTTCCAATATGGTCTGCAGAGCACATTTAGTCAAAACTGTAACTAGAGCTGGTAGAAATATTTGTGCTTGGAACTATGTTTTAGAAGGATTTGCTGCTTTTCTGAATATTTTTCTGATTTTTGATGAAGTTGTTTCCACAGATTTTAGATTCATTTCATAAAATTTTGCTTCCTGAAAAGGAGGAAAAGTAGAAGAGAAGCAAAAGTAAAGAACAATAATAAGAAAAAGCGCAATACTAGAAAGCCATAATATTGCATCTAAAAGATTCCAAGTTAAAAATAAATTTTCCCAGGAATATTTGACAAAAAAACCTATCCCATAAAAAAAATTACAAAATTAAAAATCTTAGGAAAATACATCTTATTTTTTAAAAAAAATAAAAATCGCTGTTTAAATGCATATTAATTTTAATTGTATTGGTAGGATAAACACTGAAATCTGTTTCAAAAGAACAGACTATAACGATCATCTGCACCTAGTTACTAATTATTGTGGAACAATCTGTATTTTTATTTATCCAGATGCAGAAATAGAAGAAGGAAATATATCCCCAATACGTCTTCCTAGAGCTCAAGTAATTTTTTTGTTATTGTTGTTAGCAGCTTCCTCCTCTATCTTTAGAGTACCATATATCTGTTAAAATTGACAAACTCATTACTTTATAATGAAATAATTACTAGGGAAACCGCTTGTCAGTTTGAGTGGCAGACAGGAACAGGTCGCTCTTGTAGCGGAGGGCAGGTGTAGCACCTGGCTGCAGCCTGATTAAATTAATAGGCTGCCAGCTCCACCCTTTAAAACTCTTGGGGTGAGCACTGCTGCCGCCACTGAATCTGCTGTGCTCCCTGTCAAGTGATTAGTAGGCGCTCTGGTTCTTTGTCTTTCACCATCAGGAAAATCAGTTCCAGAGGGTCATATGGGAGCTCACACAGCACTGAAGGGAGCTCATTGTGCAGTGGCCACTGCCATTAATGTCTTTGAGATGGAAAAAAAGAAGCAGGAGAAAAAATTCTAATAGCCTCATGGTATCCCTGCATCAGTGAGTTTTGCATTAATTACTAGACCACTAGCAATTTGAATAAAATACTGAAAATTAAGAAATGCTGCAAAAATTAGCATATCCTTTGAGCTGTTCAGAGCCTATGCACCACTTAAGTTTTTATTCCTGGGTGAGAGGCCCATACAGGACATACCAACCAGCCAGCTGCCAGCTCAGGTCCCACTGCAGCAAAGCATTTGAGCTCAGGACCCTTAAGCAATTCCAGCGGGATTATTTGCTTGCTTATAGTTAAATGCACACTTGGATGTTCCGCTGGGTGGAGCACTAAATTACTTTAAGACAGTGATCCAATCCTTGCTGCTTGGGGCACTCTGAAAAGGAAAGAAATAATGGTGTTTCACACCACTTATTCAGGTCATGCTGATTTTCTGTTCTCATTGGAACAGAGAGCAAGGGGTAATTATTGTCTCCCATTAGTGTGGGGGGTCACCCTGTACTCCAAGGAGTAATGGAAAGCTCCAGCCCTTATTCCAGTGCTGCACAGCTGCCCTATTGCTGCACTCTCGTTACTGGGAAGCACAGGCTGCTCTGCCATAGCAGCATTAACTGGGACTTGAGGCAATCTTTCAACAGGACTTTTCTTAAGCTTTCAGCTGCTGTTGGTTTTTTCCCCACCATATGGCATGTAAGACACCACAAAGATACTTTTTAGAACTGCTAAGAGAGGCAGGCTGAATTGTTTTCTCTAAAAACACCAGGAATCCAAAATCTGTTGTCTTAACAGTTGGGTAGCCTAACAGGATCTCCCATCACATTTTGATTATGTCAGTTATCATAGAATAGAATCACAGAATCATTAAGGTTGGAAAAGACCTCCAAGATCATCGAGTCCAAACTTTGACCACCTTGTCAACCAAACCATAGCATTAAGTGCCACTTAAGGGACATTTGGAGAGGTATTTCTGCAAAACTCACGTACCCATTACTTACGTTCTTCTTTGGCCCTCACTTATAATCAAGAAAAAAAGTCAAAGGGTTGATTAAAAGACATTTGAATGAGGAAAACACTGTTCTTACTGTGATACTGTTGTAATCTAATTTACTTTTTTCCTTCCTGCACATAGGAAGCAATTGCTTCAACAATTCACTGTGTTCCCCCACTCTGCATCTATAGACTCAGGCTTACCTCACAGAAACTGTGTGAAGCAAAGATATTCAGAACTAAGAAGTGCTGACATAGTAAAATAGAAGATGATTTATAACTGGCTTACCTAAGACTAAAGGAGGCAAGTATTAGCTTACACTGAGGAAAATCAGAGTGATTATTGACCTAGAAACGTCACATCCTCAGCAGCATCCCAAAGGCTCCAGCCTGTGCTCTCCAGACCGGCACCTCTCATGCCTCCTCCCTCCTCTTTCATTTCAAAACGTGACATTGTATTAACGTTCCCCCAGCTACCAATAAAACAAAAGCTATACCACTGGCTGTGGAGTTTCTCTAACTTTGATTACCTACAAGACCAAGAAAAAAGAAGTAACACAAGCACTCCCCATCAGACTTGCACAGATTAGCAGAAAACCCATGGACATTCAGATGTCCATATTTCTTTTCTGAGGAAAAGTCTGCTTTAAACAGATCTTCCCGCTTTTCTTCACAAACCTGCAGATATTTCAACAGGGGGGGATAAAAGCATTTTCATCACAGTGTCTTTCATCTTTGCCTTTAAAAATTATATCTTTCTGGTTGATTTTATATGAACATCGAATATTGGGAGACCTAATATAAGGATCTGTAAGGCATCTGAAATCTCTCATGTAATCCCAGAGGGAAAATATACTGATCCAATTGCTTTGGTACTTCAACAGAGGGCAATGAAGAGAAAAGTCAATAAAAGCATCAGAGCACAAAAAGGCAAGCTGTAATCGATATATGATCTTGATATGGGCTGTCTGCTAAAGAAAAATCATTTAAGATTTAAATTTATTTCCTTGAACATGCTGCTTAGAAAGTGAAAAAAAATTGATGGACTAAATGTAGTTTATTCCTCTATCCTGGCTTCCTTTTATTTTTCTTTTTTTTCCTTTTCTTTATCTGAGAAAGCAAGCATACATTTTGATACTGAGTCAATTAACCATGCAGAATCTGGCAAAAGAGGAGTCTGCCTTCCATCTTCTGCCAGGTAAATGCTGATATGCCCAAGCCACCTGCCTGCCAGTTATTCAATGTCAGAAAAAGTCACCATAAGGAAAAATATCTTGTTCTTCAGTAAAGGAAAAAAAAAAAATCCTCAAACCAGCATATTTTAGCAAATCCTTGGTAAATCCTTGGTAAATATGGCACTTGGTAAATACAACAATATATACACATTTTCAGACAAATAATACCAACCGTATCCAAAAATTTTAACACTACTTTTTCCAGAGCTTTATGTCCATGTTTTCAAATACATTTCTGTTTTCCTTCATGGGGTTCTTCAGTCCTTTTTTTATTTGAAAAAGATTTAATTTCCAGATTCTACTTATTCACCTAAAACTTGAAATCTAATCAGAGAGGAACTACATTCACTAAAATGAATGTTCATTGCCAGGAAACAAAACTCAACATTAAAGGTACATTAAGTTCACAAAGATAAATAGGTAAAAGTTAATAAACACCAAAATTACAAACTGCCTGTGAAGTCTTGTCTCAATCTCCCTGTGCATTATCAACAGTCTTTTAATTTCCTGATTGTATGTTATTTTTCCCATCAGATCTTATTATTTCTACCGATTCTCCTTAACCTAACTGAAGTGCCTTCTCTGTACCAGTCTTTACACCGCATTCATGGGACTATACCTTCAATTCAAATATATCACTGCAGCTCCCTTAACTTCTGAATTAGGGTACCACCAGCAGCAGAGACTACAGTCCACAGACCCGTTATCCAGTTCCTTTATGCTTTTTACTGCAACATCCCAGAGTCATTAATCTGACATCATCATCTAAAATGTTCCCTCTTTCTACTTCATCATTTTAGTTGCTCAGCTGGAAAACCTACCACAATAGCAAATCATAACTACTGGACAGAGTTTCTTGCCCCTCTGCTCCATGGCTTGATGCTCATATTGCTGCTCAGAACTGAAACTTAGGTCTCTCAGTATCAGAGAAGCACATGTTAAGACTGACCTGACAGCATCAGACTGAGAATCAACACACACCATCACCTTGCTTCTGGCAGTGGCTACAAGTGGATGGTCAGGAAAGAATGGAAGAGCAGTGCTGCTGCCTTCCCCACGCTCTCACAGTTTCTGGCCATCTACTGCTCAACTGTGGAGCTTCTCTGATGAAGGTGGTATCTCTGCATTTAATTGCCCATGAAGAGCATCTCTCATGCATGAATTGTCGCATTAGTTTTTGAAGCCATCCCAAGATCTGGCATCAAAAATTTTTTGCAATAATGTATTCCACAGTTTAGTCACACATTTGGTGAAAAATCGTCTTCCTATCATTCATGTTTTGAGCTAGTACCAAATTAACTAAATATTCTCCATAAACTTTTGGAGTATTGTTTGCTTTAAGGAAAAACTGCATATGCACCCATATTCATCTTGTCTTTGCTGTTTATAAGTACAGATCTCTATCTTATTTCTTACTAATGTCAGTGAGTAATAGTCTATCTGGTCCTTTCCTATACAGAAGTAATACCATGCCTTTGATCATGTTCTCTTCTCTGTATGTTTTTGCAGCTCTACCTCATAGAACTCAAGGTATGAGTGCTCCACAGGTTTAGAAAACAGAATAATTATTGCTTTCTTTTTTATTCTTTTAGTAATTTCTCACATTCAGTTTTCAGTTTTGTCTGTCATCGAAACCACAACTTGGCACTTTTCACAGAACCATCACTATTATTAGACCTTGACATTATTCATTCTACAGTTAATGCTGTGAGATATTTGTGCACATTTTCACTCTCAGTTTATTATCTAGATTGCCTAGACCTTTTCCATGTTTCTTAAAAATACTTACATGGCACAGAACCTCATCTGCCTCCAGGGGAGGCAAGTCTCTACTGAGAAAACCAACCTTTGCTTCTACCTTGTTTCCTATTCAACATTTGCTTTAGTTGCCATAATAACAAGATGCCCCAAGTACAGTCTTGTAACAGCATATTGAGCAATATAGTAACTAAACATTTATCTTTTTTCATGGGTTGGCAGATGTTTCTTTTCATTCCCATTCCACGTGATGGAGAGCTCTAATGGTGTGCTTTCTGTGGCACCAAGAAAAGCCTACAGACTTAATATAATGTCTATTCTTCTCTTTTATTTTTATAGTTCTAGGGAAATAACTTCTATAAACTCATTCTCTTAATTTCACAGGAATTATGCCTTATATGACATTTGCACCACTGTCTAACCAAGCAGAAAAGACAGCTAAAAATATACATCCTTATTTGAAAATGTTAAGTGCATGGCCATTTAGGCTTAAATCAAGAAAAACAAAACTGTTATGCACTTTTCTAGCGGACTTCTCCACTGGATTACTATTAGCAGCCTTTTCCTGGCAAAAATATCAGAAGGAAAACATCTCCGCCTACTACATACCTATAATACCCCAAAATCAACAGCCATTTACAATATATATTTTGCATCAAAGCATCAATATCACTGCAGAAAAATAGTTTTAATATGCCAGGAAAATTCATCCTTTCAAGGCTAAAGCCAAAATCTTAATATTAATGGAACTCATCCAGCCTTCTACCAGGAATAAGGTGGCATTTGAACAGTTACCATGTCTAGACTTTTAATTCAGTCATGGGGTATTTTAAGTTAAAAACTTCTTTTGTTAATATTTTTTATGAATGACACAAGCTAAAAATTTCAAAAGCACTTAGGTGACCCGAAAGAACAGTTCTCATTATAAGAATGAGTCATGCAAATGTCTATCACTGACTTCCAGTGCAACAGCAGAGTTTCAAAGGCATTTAATTTTGTTAACCATTTGAAAAGGAGTTACATGGTTATAAATCTCTTCCAGATCCTTCCAAAAAACAATGGCAAATCAAGCATATTATAGCCCTATTCTCATGTCTTTGTGCATGAAGACATCACTGGGGAAATAAAGTTCTCAAAACCAGTGCATCAACTGTGGTAAATAAAGTTTTGCAGCACTGGTCACATGTCATAGTAGGTAATTGCGCAGTGTTAACAGGCACTGTGCATGCAGGTACAGTCCTGGAGGCATACAGAGTGGTAGATTTCTTGTATATTTTCTCCCTTTATTGGAAAAAAAAATAAATTAAAGAAAACTGATGTTGAAATTCTTCTTGAATTTTTTTGTCAAAAATTTTAACTTTTGATGATAAAAACATTATATTGCTATAACCCCATGCTGATATCTTTAGAAGCAAGATCTGAACTGATAGACTTCTTAGTCTCTTGTACCACTTAGACTCTTAGACTTCTTGTACCACTCTTCACTGACTCACCATGTTGAGAAGGCGTGGAGGTATAAAGCATACCATGGAAAATAATTTCTAGATATTTTAACTATCTCACAGGAACAGATTGAAAGAAAATGTTTGGTCACTGCACAGCTGAGATGGATTTTTTAAAACTGCAGAACTTCAGAGAGAAAAGAAGAGGATAAAATGAAGGGAGAAAACTCCAAAGAAACAAACTCCCCTCCCCCCCAAAAAAATTAATAACATATCCTATATACCTTGGCTATAATCATCATCATATACCAAAGAGCTTCAGTTCTACAGCTTTTGAAGGGAAAAATTGCCATAAAAATGACATCAGAATTCAGAGGAGGGAAAATTAATCTTATATTTTAAAATGTCATTTTATTATTGGCTATTCTCTGTTAAAAGATGTGAACTTAGTAGTTCTTGGGATTCTTCAGTGAATTTGTTTACATAAATATCAGTATATGGATTTACCCATGAAAATATATGAATTAGAGTGCATTTAAATACACCCAGCATTCAGATTTCTTTTTTAGGAAGTTTATGAATTGAACACAAAAATACCATGAGGGTCTAACCATCAACATATCATTTTCCTAACACGTGTCTGCTAGCTTTTAAAACTGTATCTTATAATAGTTGACAACAGTACTGCAAGGGTCATATCTAAAGCCAGAATTTGCATCAGCAGCACATTGGTAAAGTTAATGAAGCTTAAAATGATGAAGTAGATGTTTCAATAATTGGTTATTAATATTGAAATTAAAAAATCCATTGTGGGTTTAAGCTATAAAAAATTGCATGTCTAAAATAGTAGTAGAAGCTAATTACCATTTGTTAGCTCCAGAAAATTTCAGGGTGCTGTTTACAGATGGCCTAAGAAGCAATATTGAAATCATTTCGTATGCCAGACTTCTTTTAAAAGGAAATTCTAAATCTCACGAAGGCTTGGGGTGGTGATAAGTTGTGACACAGAAAGCCTAGCACTATGACTTTGCAACAGAGCACAGCACAGATTTGAATTTTCAGGATCCCTGTGAAAATCAGTATCATTCATCAAAGAACACTTGTTTGCCAGCTCTTATAGTACCTATGACAAATTTTCTTCAACTTGTAGGAAAGAAGTCTCTGACTATAATTTGCATTACAAACTCATTTTTCATGAATCAAGTCTGTCTCAGACTCCTGACACAATGCAGAGAAGAAAAAAATCTACAAAGCTTTACCTGGTGAAAAACTGTACAATGTACACCTAGATAGAAGACGGAGGCCAAAAAGTACCTGTCCCCCGCACTGTTCAAGACTGCTGACAGGGGAGTGCCTCTTGCTACCCCAGCATCTAGGTTTGCACTGTCCAAAAAGAGATGGCACACAGGGATTTTTTGTGTTCTCTTCATCTTCTCTTACTGTAAAAAACAGGTGGAATGAGGGAGTGCTCATGTTGCTGACGGAGAAGAGAATCAAATCTCTCCATCAGCACACCCAAAAAGTAAATAAGAGGGTACAGATGCAGTAAATGGAGCTCTCTGCTAACCTGTTCCCACACATAAACACTTCTACAGCAGACCTACAGGATTTTCTTGTTCCTCTATCAGCTACACCACTTAATCCCTACTTGTCTTTCATGGGATCAGAGACTGATCTTCCTTTGCAAGAGTCTGCTTTTTGTTCCACTGAACAGGTGAACAAAATACCCTC
>VZTX01022159.1:0-108934 GCA_013400915.1 Pardalotus punctatus | reverse complement strand
AGTCCCTGCAGGACTCTACAGGGACAGGGAAATTTTCCTTGGCACCCTCCTGGAAGACCAAGTGTTGATGCCTTCCAGAAATCAAAATCACTTCCTAAGGGTAGGAAATTACGTTCTTAGTCAAGAATAAAGCAAATGTTTATGGAAATTATAGCCAAATTATGGAAATTAGTAACAAGCACCAGTCTCAAAAGCAACATCACAGATGATGTGATGAAAGCTTGCAGAACAAATGAATATTCTTCACTTGCAGTAAAAACACATCTTTCTCTACTTCAGCTTCTCTTTTCCATGGCAATCTCTGACTCAAAGTACGCTGAAGTCCAAAGACAGGTAGGTTTACTAATAGAGAATGTAGAGAATGTACTAAAGACCATTTAAACTTGATTTCTTTTAACATATGTTCTAAAGAGAACAAAAAGAAATGGTCATTTTGACTAAACTAATTTAACTTTTAATGTAACAAAATTTATATCACTCATGGTTCTGACAGTTTAAGGTTTATTTGTTCTGAATATTGCTATTTTTAAGTAACATGGTGAACACAACTTAATGGCAAGGAGATTAGTGTTTGTAAATTGTGTTTGCAAATTTTCAAAGCTAGAAGTATTAGCACACTTTTGCAATCTAAGAGATACATTGTTAATTTATTTATTTTAGACAATAATTAAAAAATATTGCTAAAGATAGTAAACTATGTTTAGAGCAAGCTTTAAAATGTTGGACAAAAAAATTAAGTTTAGTTATAAAAACCCCAAATCTGTGTTAATTAGAAATGTATTTTATTAAATCACAATCTTGCTATGGATATCTTATACCAAAAGAATGGCTACATTTTCAGAATTAGTTTCAAGTCAGCCACTTCTACTGAAATAAATCAAGAAATATCACAAGACTGGCACTTGCAACATTCTGTGGGTAGGCATAATAATACAAACTTTTCTAATAAAAGGTACTGGTTTTCTAATAATGGTTGTAAACCCAGAAATCAGTTCTCAAAAGGATTAGGAACAGCAATCGTTTGGTATGGCATTGGCTCCATCCACTCCTTTCACCTACACTCATTAACAGAAAGTACAACTGTCTCAGTCAGAAATTTAAAAACTGCATTTCTGTCTTTGAATGAAATTGGAAAATGACACTTCCTCTCAGATCAAAGACAATGTGCTTCTTTCAGGCTGAATGACTGCTCTGTAAGCCTGCTGAAATTACCAAACAGCAAAGTTCTCTAAGCACTAATAAGATGTAATTTTAGGACAAGGGTGCCTGGAAGTAATTGTATTTTTACATCTTCTTTAACCTGTGCTTTATATATCTCCCTTGTTTATTTTATAAGGGCCACTTACTTAGATAATAGTACAAATGTGGTTTTAGGGCTTTTTAATGGGTATAATGTGTTGTTTCCCCACGTTTTCTCCATTTTCTGTGTAGGAATAAATCAGTGTGGTGACATTATCCTACCACTTCTTATCTCTAGGTGTTGTCATTACACCCACCTATTATCAGAGATGTGCATCATATTAGTAAGTACCTCATCACAGAGATATCAGCTTTTGCCTTTGATGCTGGAGCATGCAGTACTGATTTCTACATATGTACAGCATTACCATAAAGACTTAGCAAAAAAAGCTACTACCTCACAGAAAGAACCCTGCAGTCGTGTGAAGATTAAGCTAGAAACAGTCAGGATGCCAACAGCACCTTCCCCAGGAAAACATCACAGAGGATTTACTCAGCCTAACCATCTTCCCCCAAAGAAACACCTGCAAACTGTTAGAAGAAAGTATGTTCAATGCTAAATACATTGGCATAAACAATAAACCAGATTAGAGGGCATTTAATTTATCAGAAGCTTCATAGAGTAAATGCTGATCTAATTTCTAGTTCCCAGATAACAGGCAGCTGGTGGTGTCATAGCAAATGGAGTTGCAGGAATGTAAAGAAATGCTGCTCTTTGCAGGATTCCTCACACATTTAAGGTTTTGTTTGTCTCTGCCTGCTCTCACACTAGCTTAGCTTTGCTACATTGAGGTTTGAGAATTGTGACCCCTGTCTGTGCCTCAGATGTTTTTATGTCGCTAGTCAATTTGATCCTAGTGTTTGAGCATGGCATATTAGAGGAGAAATGTGGCAAATTCTTCCTGCCCAGATACATGATGAAGATCATAAAAGCCCACACATATATAGCTGTGCAGGAAAAAAAACCAAAGAAAGCTAAATTTTTTTAAGCCTTTTCAGTACAATTCAACAAATATTTCTCACAGTAAAAATTTTAATTACATTTAAAACTGCAAGTCTTTGAAACCAGAGAACTTGGAAACCAAATTCCTGTAATGCTTTTGTTTTGTCAAGTGTGCATCTTCCAACAAGAACTGAATAGACTGTCCAGCTCCTGATCAACTCTGCTGTCCTGCCCTACACTGAGACCAGGTTACAATGCAATTCTATTCAGGGTAAAACATCAAGATATAAGAATTGAAGGTGACAACCGTCATGTTAAGTGCGCAGGCTTACCTTGCACTGCACACTGGAAGAACACAGAAAATAAGGTTCCAATAAAATATCTACTTCAGCATCTGCCTTGCTCACAATGACAAGAAGAAATAGAGTGTGTTATCTACAGGAGAAATGCAGAAGTTTCAAAAAGACCATAAAGACTGCCTGGCTAGCACTGTGCTATGTGCATTTCTGGGAGTGCGCTGCCAGTACAGGCTGCTAGCCTTTGCATTTCACCCATATCACACCTTGCTGGCACTGTGGCGCTCTAACACAGATTTTGCCCTCTGACTCCCCTCATTCCATTTACCAGTAAGAAAGACCATTGTTAACACTGAAAACACACAGTTGCTCTCAGGGCATAAGATTACTGTTTCCAGTAGCATATGTGCTGACCAACTTTCTTGTCAAACTTCAGCCAAAAGACAGAAAAAGTTTCATCTCTCTTTGTGATGACACCTGGAGGATATGTTACAAAGTACTGGCTCCTTACTCCTCTCCTGGACACTTTTCCTTCACATTTTTCCACTCCTTTCAATGACTTTCCATTCCTCCACTTATTAAAAACTAGAGTTTCAAAACAAAAATTTGTAGAAGACTTTAAAAGGCAAAAGATTAGACACGTATTTTTTAAAACTCCTCCAACCTTGACACTATTGGCATAATACTTCTCTCCTGACTTGCTAAATTAATTTCCTCAAATATCAAAAGCATATAGTTATATTACCTTTTTCTGCAGGATATTTAATCCAAGGAGAACTACTCCCCATCTACAGTTCACTTCATTTGTTTAGAGCTTGCCCAAATACATCTTCATATCATTTAATCATACCACATACTCACACTTTTAATTTGCACAGTTTGTGCAAGATTTCAAAGAAGTTTTTTGTTACTTTGATCTCTTAGTAAAAATCAGTCTGATCCTGGATACCACATTGGGTTTGCTGAATTTCTCTTTGAATACAGCTAGCCCATAACACCACTGAACTGCCACTCTCTATCGGCAGAGCCTCATCAAAGGAGCATCTGTTCCCAGAAACAGGATTTACTTTATAGTTAAGGAGAAAATATCCATATTGTTGTCCATGACTCACACAGAATTGTTATGTGAGTCAGTGATAATGGTCACTAAACATCAAGTCTGGATATTTTAAAAAGTTCTATAGTTCCTGCTTGTATTAGCAAACTCCAGTAAAAACTCAAGATGCAAAATATTAATAATCTGTTGAAAAATTGATGCTCTCTTCCTTCTGTCTCTCATTCAGTAATCTGCACAAACTAAAATGCAACAGAGTAACTAAAGTAGGAACTGTTGGAATATGAGCTTTCTTAATAATTTCCCATGTTGCTTTGCATTTTTCCAGATCAAAGAAGTGATGGAAGTAGGAGGGGTGTGGACATTACTGAGCTACAGTGCCACTATCAAATGCTGAAATATATTCACACTAATGCCTCATGTGTTAATAGCAGAGCTTAGACCAATACCTTATGATGTCAGTGTTCCAGACCTGCATAAAAGTGCTCAGCAAAATGGAGAGAAAAATCACATGAATGCACCATCCCTATTACACAATTTATTGTTATATTGGAGCTGAACTAAGAGTTTGCTGCCGGAAGCAAGTTTCATTCTTCCTCTTTTAACAATCCTGTTGTTTTCTTCTTTTTCAGACTTCCCTGATCCCTCAGAAAAAAGCCTTACCAGACCACTGTCATGCTAGAATTAAAAATACTCTTTTTCTTCCTCCCTTGGACTATTTTTGCCCATTTAGCAAGTTCTAAACATGTAATTAGATACTGCCAAAACTGACAAGATAAATGTGACACAGGGTGCAGTTTAAAGCAAGGACAAGAGATGAAAATAGTATGTTAGTGATCAGCAACAACAGTCTGTTAATTTGGATCAAATCCTAATAGAAAACCACAGCCTTCCAGCTCCTGGAATTTTCAGCAGAGATTCTCAATCTGCCATGCTCACTGACCTGCCTTATATATTCCTGATAGCCCCTGACCCCCAAATTTTATACTCTAAGCAGGCACAGCAAACAGCAGGCAGGAAGACAGAATACTCAAAACTCATCCAACATTTCAGGGGCAAGAGCAGGATTTGGCTTCTTTATTCTCAGTATCAAAGTCTAAAGGCAATGTAATCTGAAACTTCTAAGGCCTTCTGGTGTGAGTTTTCCCATTTCCAGGGTCCTGGTGGCTTCTTGGACTGATTTTACTTCATGACTCTGCAGATTTTTGACTCAAGGTCTAAAAGGATATATAAACAAGGTTGAGTCCCAAATACCAGTTTACATCCCTACTTTTAGTGTTTCACTATGCTGAACAGAGAAGCATTAGCAAAAAGACGAGCAATAGAAAGAATCCCAACAAAAAGTAATTCCACGTGTTCACAAAAATAAATGTTCTTAAGAGTATATCTTATTAGCACACTAAGATATAGGCAGGCAAGCAGTTTGGTTCACAAAAACCTAAATCGAAAGGTAATCTTCAGTCATGGATCAGCCTGCTAAGAGTCCATAGGCAGAGTAATAAACTTAGGTACACAAAAATAAGTGATGTTAGACATTTCCTATATCATTCTCTCTTCATTAGTTTTACATCAAGTGGAATATTTAATCATGAAAGATAAAAATGCTATAAATCATCTAATATAAAGCATGCGCATGGCTATCTGGCCATTATTAAGAATGGGATTTTACAATGCAACACAGAAGCTGTTCTCTTCTTACACAAACTTGTCTGTAACAGGACATTGCAAATGGGAAAGCACAGAACCCAATGGATACATCTAAACCTAAAACAAAGGAAAATAAAAAATAACAAGGTGAGTCAGTCCCAAATACTTGGAGACATCGGCATCAGCTCCAGGAGAATATTTCTAGACAAGTTATTGTCATTAACAAAGTAAAAAGAATTTCTGGTTACGACTCTATACCAAACTAACCTGACTATCCAGACTTTTTTATGGTTTTAGTTTTACAAATAAACCTGAAAGCCCTGAAATTTGAAAGACAAAATCTGTCTTAAATCCTTTGCTGTTTAGAACAAATTTATCAGCCTTTGCTAGCTCCCAGAAAACACTGTATTTCTGTTTTTAAAAAATATAAAACTACCCTGGGAAGATGAAAATGTGAAATCTAAAAGGTCCATCGTTGAAAATATTGGCTTTCTGGCACACAAACAGCAAGAAACAGGAACATGAGCAAAAGATGTATAACATTTTCAGAACAGAATTTTTGCCTCCTATTTTAAACCCCTATTTCTAAACAATAGAATAAATTCCCTGATGAGCATATGTGGAATAGTAATTGAAAATCCAAAAGCCTGTTCTTGTACAGCTTTCTACATCATAGCTTTTGAGATCAGGGTAATTCTACTAATGTATTAATACATTTTATAACATCTCTCAGCTTATTAGTTTACTAGGTGAGCACCAAAAAGATACAAACCCTTTCAACTTGTTAAAAAGAAACTGGGGGGAAAAAAAAGAAAAAAAAAGAAACAAAAAAAACCAAAAAAGACAAAACAAAAAAAAAAAAAAAAACACAAAAAAAAACCACCCCACAGGAATAAAAGCACAGCCATAGAATAAGTTTGAGGTAGAAAATACAGTGATTTCCTTCTTCTATAACATATTTGTGTGTATTTGTACATAACTTGCATGCAAATATTATATCTGCTTATACCCTATCTCTGTTCAGGGAAAAAAGAAGAAAGGGTACATTTTCCCCTTAATTGGATTAAAAGGTTCACATTACTAAATTTGCTGTCAGCAATGCCTTACTATCATAGAAAAGTAATTTCAGAGACCTATGAAAACCTGTTATGAATAAATGTAAATTTTTTTACCATTTGTAAACACAAAGAATTCCATTTTATCAATGTTAGATGAAAGTAAAATTCCCCACTACAGCTGCCTTCAAAGCTTCTTTTGCAGTGTGTTTGATAAGGAGACTAAATAATCACTGCGAATACTTTATTCAGGCATTTACCTATATTTTTTTTGTAAATTCCATATCAACAAACTACAATTACAGTTCACACTAGTGCATCTTCAATGGAGAGTTTTATGAAGACTTAAGCAACCAATTAGGAGGTTAGATCACGTGCTATATGAAGTCCTGGGGTGCATCATTTCAATCATATGTTGTTGTTCCTGACTACTGACTAGATGGCTTCACTTCACAACATCCTGTTTTAATTCATTATAATTATTTCACTAAGAATCAAATGTTATATTTCTTGCTTCAGAAAATCTCCTACAAGAAGCTGCAATTGACAGGCTCTGTGTATATTAGACAATTTTGCACTTATCCGGGTACTCATGATCTGTGAATGCCAGAGATGCACAAATACACTGAGTCTTACTTTCAGCTCAGTGAACAGTTCATGATATATTTTTATGCTGCTGATCAGCCATATTTCTACATTTATTTTCACTGGTTTTGTTCTTTAAGGGGCTGGGTGTAGTCACAACCTTTCAAAGCAGCATTCTTTTTCAGATCAGAAATAAAAAATCTAGAAAGAGCAGAAGCATGAAACTGCCAAAATTCCATTCTTCAGCTAAATTTTCATAACTTTAACAAACTTAAGTTGATGCATTTTGGTTCAAAACCCCAGGGATAGATGCAGATCATTCTTTTCAGTGTGCTCGCTCTAAGGCCGTGTCCCTTTTTGCCACACTCCTCTGCCTGGCACAGAAAATCCTTTTCTCCACAGCACTGTAGTTTCCTCCATCCACACTTGTGTACATGGGCACATGAAACCCACAATTACCATATCATAAGTACCATGACAGAAGGCATAGCCTATTAGGGAACCCTTAAGATTAGGATGCCAAAGAAAAGTGCAACTGATAGACAGCTGAGCTTTACTTTACTTATTAAAAGCATTCAACTCAATTGCACAGTTAAATTTGGAACAAATAAAGTGAATACACTCATTTTTAATTCTATTGACTAAAACTGAAACTGAGGAAATGCATTTTACATGTGAGAAATCATCACAGAAAAAAAAATTCTAGCCAAAGATATCTCTTTATTTTTCAACTATTCTCCTTACTGCTCTGCTTACACTCCACTGTGGGATTTCTTGTCATTGTCTTCATTTCCTCTGAACTTGTTCCTGTACTCTTAGTTCCAGGAATTTTAACATTTTTCTAAGGATAAAGTTTTCAAAATTCCTTTCTTAGTGACAAAATCTCGTTAGCTGAGATCTGGGGTTACACTTTAAGAATATTATCTGGCATCTCTTTCATAAGAAATTCTGCATTTTCATACTGTACTCATTTGAGAATAATAGGGATTTTTTCTAGCAATGCTACCAATAGTTGAAGCCAAATTGTCTTTTGTTGTTTCCACACATGCTCTTCACTTTCCCTCATTTTCAGTTTTTATAATGTTGATGAGAATTTAATCCTGAAGTTGCTGGTATTAGCACACAAAACACTCTGTATTCCATAAACATTATCATCTAAATAGACAATGAACACCACAGCAAAAGAAAGTCTGAAGAAATTAAATAAGACAGCTGGATTTCTGCATTATCTGCTTATTGCTTTTCTTCCTCATAGTCCTATAGTTTGCAAAATATTTTTTGTATTTTTTACTGAAACTTTTTGAAATGCTGGATGGGGACTGGAAATACTGGAAGTTATTGTCACTCTTCAACACAATAAAAACTCTAGAAAAAAATTCCATGTTTAACTATTTTAATTATATGTTTATTGCTCAATTCCCAAATCTCTGGGGCATGAAATTAGACTATTTTGTAGTATCTATGTCTTTGTAATGTCTTGGGAGACATCATAGAAGACCTCATGAAACCACTTTTTTCTGTTATTTGCAGTCAAAAGTTGAGTGAAATCATTGTAGAACAAAAACAACAAACAGCAGTAAATAAGAAAAAGCAATGTGAAAAAGACCTACTTGCACTGTTCCAAAGCACATTTCACTCTATCCAAAGAACAGGGCTAGTTTAGAGAACACTTTCTGCTTCTCCTACACAAATCTCAATTTCTGGAAACAGAAAGAAATGCAAACCTGAATTTCTCCAATACCATTTTCAGTTGAAACAGGGACATTAAATAAAGTCACCCAGAACTAGTACGGAAATGAACTGGAGGGAGGAACAAGCTGGTGATCCAATTGTGATGAGGGAAATGAGATCTATTTGGTGGAAGCCTCAAACTTACCTTAAACC
This sequence comes from Pardalotus punctatus, assembly GCA_013400915.1. Taxonomy (NCBI): domain Eukaryota; kingdom Metazoa; phylum Chordata; class Aves; order Passeriformes; family Pardalotidae; genus Pardalotus; species Pardalotus punctatus. The sequence continues at coordinate 100,231 of VZTX01022159.1, read as the reverse complement.
CCACAAAGACTGGTTTGCAGTAGCTAGAGCTTTGGATATTGCTTGTCACTATAGCACCAATTCAACATCAGAGTCTTGTTTCTCCACAGATTTTTATTCTCTAAAATGTCCCCTGGCTGCTTTCTTGGCTCCTGTCATTAGAAAACCAAGAGTATAGCATCAAAAAGAAATGCTCACCATATCACCTGCTTCAACTGAACAGCCTGGAGCCACGTATTTTACTGCTAATAGAATAATACCACATTGTGTGATTTTGAAGGGGACAAACACTATTTGAAGTGAATAAACACTAATTGCAATCATGGGAAGGATTTGGTTCATTAAAAAAATCATAGCTTTTCAGCTCGAGTGAGTCAGAGGAATGTATGTACTCACATCACCACGACCAAGGTCACATACTTGTAGACGTTTTTGCACCATCTCGTACAGCACAATATTCCAATTTGCAGATAGCTCTAGTCTGCAGGCAATCACTTTAACTTTCCCCCCATGTTAAATTTCTCTTTCTGAAACCTATTGAAAAGTTTCTTAAACAAGTACCTGACTAATCCTAACAAACCATATGTTAGACCCTAAGGGCAGCCAAAGACAACACAGCAGAGCTGCCTGAAAAGTTACTAGATAGTATAATCTGCACAGTTGGGTGGCTGAAACCTGCAGATCATGCTAATTAAAGGGGGAAAGGGAAGAGTTTAAGAAAAACAGTCTATCTCTAAATAAACCCACTATCAAAAAATTTTAAGTTTGAACATACTAGGTTTTTCTAACTAGAGAGAAGCTAAGGTAAAATAATTTTTTTTTAAAACTTACGTGTAACATTTTTATATCAAATTAATCTCAACTACATTTAAAGGATTCTTTTGATTCTCAATGTCATATTTCATTTTCAATAAACTACCAGGCAATGCTTAGGGGGCTGGACTAGAGTTCGTCCAACAGCCCAGAGTCTTATTTTGAGGATTTTAAAACAATATTTCGGGTCGCTTCTAACTCTCCTTGCAAACAAGAGTTTCACCCAACAGAAAATGCTTCAGTGGTGCCAAGAGTCACTACTGCACCTGCAGAGGGTGGAAATCACAAAATATTGTGATTACTTTCCTCCTCTGTCTAATTACTGTGTTTCCATTTCTCATTATTGTCCTCACGTCATTATGAAAAAGAAGGCAGAAGACACTCCCACTGCAGAAGCACAGGATCTCAGGGCTGTCCTTCTTTGCTCATTTTTTGATGTAGGCATCTGTGAAGCTCTCATTCTCACACCCTTGGTAAGGAAAAATCTTGCATCCTCCCCACAAATGAATAGAAAATATGCAGTTTTGCACAGCAGTCTCATTAAACCCATACCCCAGCCTATTTGATTAAAATTTAGCTCAGATGCACCTCTGATATGTAGAGCCAGGAACAACATTTGTAATCCAGCATTTGGATGCTTGTTTCAATTTTGAGGTACTCAGTGCACAAGAAACATGGAAAAACAGGGGAAAGTTCAACAAAAGGTGATCAGGACAGTCAGCTGAAGAATTTGGGTTTGATCTACCCAGAGCAGGGAAGGGTTGGGAGAGTCATAACAGCAGCCCCCAGTACCATGAGGAGGGTATAAAAATTACAGAGATGGGCAATTCTATGAGCCTTTCATCTTATAATTCTGTCACTGGATTCCAACTTTTCACCGTTTTTTTTCTGCTGGACACATTTCCTTTTTCATACCAGGAGGTAGCCATTACTTTCAAACTACAATTCTGTGTACATCTATGACCATTAATTCTCTCCTAACTTCATTTATTATAGAAAACCATGTCACTACAGCAATGGAGTAATAAAGCATGTGGAAAATGATACATGAATAGTCTTATCCTAAATAGCACCAGTGAAATGAAAGAACCCTGAAAGTACTGTATCTTGCAAGAAATTTGAATATTTAGTCACCTTTTCTGTTGTAAACAGATATGTTAACATTCAAAATTACATTGAAGTCATTGTAAATTAAAGCAGAATGATAGTTGATGGCATTGTCTATTACAATCCAGGAATACAGATGCAAAAACCTAAAGCAAAACAACCAAGTTAAATGATTTTACTTCAAACAACAAACAAATTCCAGCTAAAACAATCTCCTTTAGGGAAATGCAACTTTCAGTAGCACACTACCTTGAGGGAAACTGTGATTATTTCCCTTTCTTGTTTACTAACCAGTAATTTGCCACTGGGAAGGCACAACCCACTAACTCAAGCTAGTAATTTGTCACAAAACATCACAGACAGTCTTTCTAGATATCAGTCCATTGATTTTATTACTTACAGGAGGGAGCCTCCACCAGGAGAAGGAAAATCCAGGAAAATTCCATGTGTCGGACATAACGTAGGACTGAGCAATTCCTTATAATGCCATCTTGAAGTAAATACAAGTTTTCTTGTTCCCAGAAATTACTAAGTGGCACTTTCCTCCAAATTATTCATGACTGTCTGAAGACAAGAGTGGATTCTAAGAATATATTATGAGGTCATTCATCAGTGGATGAAATGTGAAGGAAAACCCTCCCGTGAGCCAATTTTCTCTCACCTTTAACCCCCTGAAAAAATTCTATTCATGGCAAAAATGGCATCACCAGAAATGGTCTGTGTGGTAAAACAAATTGCAAGAAACTAGGGAAATCAAGATTTCCTGTTTCATTTTTCTGAAATAGTTATCATATTGCCCTTACCTGTGGTAATGTTTTTGAATCAAATAAGACCATGTCATCACAGGTGATTCAGTGTTGAAGGTGAAAGGAAAAGATTAAGTCTTTGCAAGAATGGGAATATTTTTTTAAAAATCCTCACGAAAACAAACAGAAACAAACAAAAAAACAAACAAACAAAAAAAAAAGCCTAATCATTTATATGACTATGCACATAAGGTTAAGCACCCCTATATCTTTTCAGATTAGAGTAATAATGAGGAAGCTCACAATAGTATTCTGTTGAATGCAAATATCTTACAAAACACAACACACCCAGGAATGAAACATAATTATGACCCTCATCTTCCCCAATTACATCCAGACACCAAAAAAAAACCTTAAGAATAAAATATAATTGTTGCACTCATCTTCTCACTTTTAAATACTCCTTCCATTTGTATTCACAAATTAAACCTGAATAGAAATACAAATTTATGTGAAATTACTTAAAGTAACATCATTATTTTCCAAATACTTTGCTTATATGCATTATGATTCTTTTCACATACAAAATTTTGAAATAAAATATTAAATTCTTAGATTGCCTCTTTATAATTTTTACAGCTCACATACTTAACCTGTGTGGAAAACACATTAATTGAGCCACTATGTGTGCAACTAGAACCTAATGAGCGTTATTTATGTATAAGACATCAATATCCAAAATACAAAGTTTACAGTTTATCAGTAAAAGTACATTCTCTATACCATTACACTACTCCATTTTCATCTCTTTGACTACATGATCATTTGAAACTGAAGACCTTCTGTTGCTCAGTGTAAGACCACTCACTATATTTAAATATTCAGCCTGAGTATGTGTAATACCATTCCTTTAATGCACTCCAGAATGAGATTGAACAGTCCACTCCCAGTGCAGTGCATTCAAGCTGTCAGTAAAGCCAAAGTAAATTAGAAAAGGTCATACATCAGTACTTATGTGGAAGGTTTACTATCTTGATTTTGTTCCCTGCAACTTCCTGCTCTCTTTTTGCTAAAAGTTACATCTCCTGCATTTTTCATGATTCCTGAGTTGATCTTGTAAATGCTGAAATAAAGAGAAGATGAATCTGAAACTCCCAAAGTATCATTAGCTCTGCTGTCATTCATAGCAAGTAAATATGGTCTGCTTGACCACCTGATAAACACTGACCAGTTCCAATCAGCACTGATTCAAACATCCCAGAAAAAATAATAGAGGCCTCAATTTTTGTTTTAGGCCACTAAGCAATCTTAATACCAGCAAATACTGTTTGCACTGACCTTCGCTGCTTAGCTGTGACCTGAACAGCTCTGTTCAGCAGAAGGTATTACCAAAGTTCTAAAAGGAACTGCACTTCATTAAGGCTAACTTAACATCAGTGCAAAGTGTCACATCTTAAAGGAAAGGGTCCTTCAGGATACCCAAGTCCTTCACACATCTCATTAGCTCCATTTGGAGTTACCATGTACACTTTTCCACTTGCCATACCTGTATGCAGTACACTGCAAATTTTGTTTGTGAATGGCCTTTCTATGCAAAAGCAGGGAGAGGGGCTATTGGCCTCAGATGTTCCCCACACAAGTGAGCAGCCCCAGAACCTTCTCAGATCAAGCATGAAAAAGCTGATAAGAGGAGCCCTCCACAAATCCATGTGAGGGGATGAAGAAAGGCCATCAGCCCCCAAACCCTCCCTAGCAGTCAGGTCAGCAGCAGTCTGAGACCATAAAGCACAGAACATACCTCCAATGGATGTTAAATCTGGGCCAACTTTAACTTTCTGAAACAAAGCATCCGGCTTCCTAGAGTCTGATTAAAGGAAGACATACAATAATAATTTATCAAAAACTAAAGTGCTGAGGTTCAAAAAACTTTTTGATTACACATGAAAAATGTAGTTGTTTTTTCCAGAAAGCTGAAGTCTTAAGACAGGGACTTAGAGCTTTATAACAAGAGATTTTTGGGATTTTCACTCTGAACTCCAGCCTTGGGACATAGAGATGCTTATTTTTATAATGTTTAATTAACTGGATTTAAGTGATTTTCAAACAGAGCAGGTAAAACTACATTAGGTGAAATCAATAGGTAATGTGTTAAATCAGTGGTTAGTTTGCAACATAACGCATTTTTATACCTAAATGAAGTTTCTGTTTAGTAGAGTAAATGAAGAGAGATCCACTTAAATCCCAAACATTTAATTAAAATAAGGTAATTATTGTAGAGCTATATTTGAACAGACAATACAGTTGCAGCAATTATCTCTAATTATGCAGCTCCAATCACAGAATAATAGAGGTTTCAATGTCACTAAGCACTATAAGGATAATTACTCTTTCCATTATTCTGATGGGCACATAATTAGCAACTTTAGGAAAAAAAATCTTCATGGGGACATAATAGCCACACTTTAACTACAGGCTGATTGAGAATGATCAAGGTATTCAGTACAAAAAGAAGTAACATCCTCAGTTGGTTCCAACTGAATAGTCATGTACTTTCCAAAAGAATACCATTTATTCCATGGTCACAATCATGTTTAAATAAAATAATATGCTTACTGAACAAGACCTTAAAATGGTAGAATTTAATAACACAATTTAAAAAGTCTTAGATGAAAACCTCTCCTCTAACAGAGGATATCAAGGTCCAGAACAGAAGTGTGACCATGGATCCATCTGAACTTTTAGCTGGTTCTTAAATATTATATTCTTGGTCTAAGAGATAAAAGATTTAAGCCAAAGCATAGAGTTTCTTCAAACATGTAACTAAAAATCAGATGGACAACAGAGCAGAAACCCCGATGAAAGTACTAACAGACTGTACTCTGGGGATAAACATAACTTGTGTCACAAATTTCCGTTTTCACTGTCTCCTGACTGTCAGTTTTTCTGTGTTTCACCTGCAGTGCCACACAGAAACTGGCCTTAAAAGAAATGATGTAACTAGAGCTAGACATCCCCTCATACTTCAGTCCTTTCCTCAATCTGTGGCACCGGACATGACCTGTTTTATAACAGACTGAACAAGCCTTTATTTTTGCTGGCAAGGAGATGTGGTGTGGCATGGCCACACCAAAAAGAGCAGGCACATTGAACCAGCTGGGCACGGCCACAGTGCCACCTGAGAGCTGCTGAGCAAGCCTGACAGTCCAGAACCCATCCCCTCTGTTGGCATCACCAAACAGCACTGAGTCCATGCCGATGGGAATGCCCATGGGTTCACCACTACATCAGTGCCTGGTCACCTGAGACCACTGAGGTGCCCCAGCTGACTCCCAGATTGGTTCCCTCCTGAGTCACCTAAGCCAGAGAACAAAGTTAGCCTAGTTCTCTGCTCAGTCAAACAGCGAAAGGAAGGCATCTCTAGGTGAGGTCTGGTGGCTTGAATTACCCCTTGGAAGGGTCTGCACCACTTCTGCAGCTAAACCACCAAAAGTTATCTGAGCTGCATGCCCGAAGCGAGATGGGATGACTCCAGACCTAAGAGGAGATCACTCTTCTTTGCTGTCCATCCGTAGCAAGCATGGGACAGCAAAAAAAGGGCTGTCCATGCAGGGTTGCCATGGCATTACAGCATTCCTCACTTAGCACACGGTTCAAAGCTTCAGGAAGACTAACAGCTACTGCTCCCAAAAGCAGCTGGAAAACTTCCCCCTCTCTGCTGATGCCCTATGGGTGGGACACAAAAGACACCCACAGACACCCACTCATTCCTGGGCCAAGCCCAAAGGACAATACAACGTTCTCACTGACAAGGAGTATCTCCTATCTATACAAAATTTGGCAGCTACAATCATTGAAATTATGTTCAGGGAAAGTAATGTGGTTTTAAGGGGATTTAATTGGATTTTTAAGTGACAGTCAGTTCTAGACAAAGTCCTGACAAGCTCCCTGATTTTCCCTTTTATGAGTGGCATAATCTTTTCTGCTCATCTGCAGAACCAGAAGCCCATCTAAGATACCAAACAGAGGCTTTCAAACACAAATGTTCTGGAATGTGAATGGGAATCAAAATTACTAAAAATCTCAGATTTTTCCTTCCAGCCTAGACAGAAAGGATATGCAACACAGAAAATATATTTGGGGGGGAAGTACCATTCTTACATAGTTGCAGTTTTAAGACCTGAAAAAGATTAATGCTGCATTTTGTAGGGTTGAAAGAAGTAAAAGTGTTAGAAGCCTCTTCATGTTTTCCCTTAATGCTTAGATTTAAAAGAAAATTAAGGAAACGTAGTGCTTTTAAGAGAGACTGCTGAGACTTTATGCTAGACTAACAGCTTTGCCAGCACAATATCTATTTGTATTTCAGATTCAACAGACACTGCACACTGATTGCAAGGTTCCAAAGACAGGTTCAACTCAACCAGGGTCCTCTGCCCGCAGGCTGCTCATCACACATCTGCAGCCCAGTGCCACCGCCTCTCTCTCCCAGTCTGGGATTCCAGCAGCCACCTGCAGCAGGTCAGCTTGAATTGCCACCTGATGGCCAGAAAGGCAGCCAGGTACCTCCAGTGACACAAGGAATATGTTGCAGCTGTCCACTTGCTAAAGCCCTACAGAAATACACAATCCCTGCTGGCAGCTTATGCTCGTTTAACATATTTCAGCCATTTTCAGCAAAAATGTAGAAACAAACTGAAATTCTATCATGCACTTGCCACTCACAACTCAATCCATTACCTCTTTGGCAACAGTAAAAAGAGGAGTCCTGCAGTTTTCCCATTAGGCCAATACTTTATTGGCAAGGCAAGATGAAGTGAAGAACACTTTCTACATTTGAGGCCCTCCCAGCAAATGCTTGGTTGTTGTGCCATATAAAAGGGGCTGTAGCTTAATCAAGACTTCTGACTCCCATGGTGATTAAACAGCACGAAGAAGGCCAAAGTTTCCCAAAGAGCCATGCAGGGAAAAAAAATGTTCTCAATATGTTCAGAACCAAAATTGCAATGACATCTACACGCTACTGGTCAGGCTTTGCTGATTATATGGTATAAAAATGTCTTCTTGTATTAGGTTTTGTGACAGCTAGTCATTGCTTGAGTGGATTACAAACATCTCCCCTGGAACTGGATACCAATTGTTGCCTCTTAGTTTGTAGCATTTCGATAATTGTGTATTCTTTGGAATAGCGATCAATTAAGATAGAAACGTCCAATTTCTTCTGCAGCAAATACAATATACTTTTCTATATGTTTGTCCTGCACATTTTCCAATTTCTTGTTTTACTATGTTTATGCTGTTTGTGCACTTTCATCTAAGATGACTGAATTGTTTTTCTTCCTAGTAGTCCTTCCTTTTCATGTTTTTTTGGGGAAAGGGAGAGGTGTCAAAACTCTGCTACACATTCTTCACTTGTATGTTAGCACTTACTTCTTTTTTTAACCCCAAAAGGCTATGCTATTGCATTACCCTAGTCTCCTTTCTACTATGTAAGATTTTTTTTACTTAATTTGGTTCTGAACTTTGAACAGTTTTCTTTTTGCAGTAGACTCTAGTTAGTTCTTTTATTTGTAGGATTTGTCATAATGTTGACTAATAAAAGTTAGTGTTCATATCAATTCTGCTGCAAAACAGAGACAAGTTTTCAAAGTCAACACTATCTTCACCTCTCCCTATGCCTCTGGGCACGTAGTATACAAACCATTTGGGGTTTAAAAAAACAAACAAGGAAACCAGGAAAAAAACCCAACACAAATCACACCAACAAAACATCAGCACATTTATATTGCCCTTCTCTGAAAGCAGTTCAAAACCCTGCCAGAGAAAAATGCAGCAACAGAGAGCTCTAGAGGCACTGTCCTGCATTACACCAATTCCCACATACATACGTAGACACACACACACTTTTGCATAAGCAGAATGCGTCTCTTCTGTACATGTAATGCACAGAAAGCTTACAAAGCACTTCAGCCATAAGCTGCAATTATATGACATCCATTACTTTGTTCAGTTACTAAATGCAGGTTTGTTTAGTTCTTTGAAATTAAGGAGGCAGATGAGTGTTTTGCTTGGATCTTTCTTTGGAATAGTGGTTTTTGATGACAAACAATAGACCCAAGTCTTTGCCTAGAAAGTAAGAAAAGTGTCATTACAGTAAATTCTGGACCACCTCTGTAGTCTTTTAATTTTCCTAATGTTTTTTAAAAATCACAAAATCCACCATGTTTTTTCCAGTTCAGGTGAGGAGCATGTGCTTGCAGTGACTATGCTCATCAAAATCCCTTTGAGATAAGCTTTAAGTGGTTAGCAGAAAGAAAATCCCTTTTTAAGAAATCCCAAACTCATTATCATACATAATAAAGGCATCATCAGGCACCACTGAAGATAATTTTTCAAAGTACTCTTGAGCTCCCTGGCAGAAGGTAGGTGAAGAGCTTGTGTGAAGGAGCCTGTACCACACCCATGCTCTAAGGATGAAAACTGGGCTACAGCGTTCCTGACCATCAACCATGATTCTTCCACAGAGCACGTGCACAACGGGAGATAAAACACTGACACTACCACGACTCCAGATCAGAGACTGAACTTGTCCTGCCACAAACACAGGTCTGTTTCATCTCAAGTCCTGAAGTTCTGACATTATTTCTGAAACGGAATTAACCTTTCTAATTGGAAAATTTCCCCATTCACATGTATCACAACTCAGTGACTGCCCCAGATCATCCCAGTACCTCTGGGGGGTCTCTTTCCCTCTTTCCCTGTTGTTCCTGGAAGAGGGCTGTGGGCATACCTGCCAGTTCCCAAAGCAACATTTGCTCTTAGAGAGGGTCAGGATGTCTCAGACACTCATGCAATGACAAGCTAAGCCAAAAGACAAGAGCTTAATTACAGAACACCAATTTGTTCAGTGTCCAGAATGTTTAAATCTATTCCTGCCCACCAACTCTCCTCCAGGCTGTTCAAATCTTGTACTACCACAAAAAAACTTAGATAAGAACCACACAGAAATCTTTCACAAATAGTTTTTTCCTCATTTTTTACCCTACATAACAAAGGGACATGTTCCTTAACATCTATCAGTTTTAACACTTTAAATTCCATGGTAAAACAAAACTGCATTCACAGCGTTCAGGAGAGATTAAACCATAAAGATCTCACAAGCAGGCCTCAACATAAGCAAAAATGTTTGTCATTTCCTCACACAATTATAAGCATGGATGGTATGTGTGGTGAAAAGAAACCAAACTACCAAATTTTGGCCATCCCCAAATCTATATTGGCAGTGGGATTGTAACAATATAAATTGCCATATTCTGTTTAACTCACGTCTGTGCATATTGCATTATCTTATGACCTAAATAACTTTCTTAGCTACATTCTACTTTAAATCCAAGACATTACTATGGTATGGAACACCATACAAATCAGCAGGAGAATTCTGCAATGAGAATTATTTGACTGTTATTGTTTATATTGAACCACACACAGATGCAGAAAAACACCAAAAACTGTTCAGATATATATCCACCTCAGCTAGACTGACCACACAAAACATCATGTCTCTGCAACATCCCTCTTGTGGTAACTGAAAAGTGAATGCTTCTCTTTAAATAGGCTCTCCTCAACTCTCAGCTGCTAGGGTCAACACAGTTTTGCTGGGATTCTCCTCCTTCACCAGCCTCCTTCCACTCTGAGGTTAGCTTCTAAGAAGAAGACGGATTTTCTCCTCCCCAGCTGTAGCCATCCCTTTTCTGAAAAACTTCTCTCTTTTTCACTTCTTTCCCTTCAGGGCAGCTACTGGCAGTCTCCCTCAGAGACCAAATCTTCCTCTTAAACCTTTCCCGCATTTCTTTCTATTAACTTCTCCCAGACTGCTAGCCCCAAAATCCACAAACAGTGGGCCAGACTCTAAAATACCTTGAAACACCAACTACACAAAGGTTACAAATAATGGCTGCAGTTTGGGGATGTTTCTTGCTTGCACTGAATACATGTGTGAGCTTCTTCTGGCACTGCAGCTCTCACACCTCTAACTGAGTACAAAGATTTTGGCTACTGATATGGTACCCTCAGCAGAAGTCCCCATGGGAAATCAGACCCCTTTGAGATTGATCACAGAATCATAAAATAGCCAGAGCTGGAAGGGACCTTAAACATCACCTAGCTTTGAGTTCCCTGCCTCTGGGCAGGGACACCTTCCATGAGATCAGGCTGGTCCGAGCTCCATCCAGCCTGCCCCTGAACACTGACGGGGCGAGATAACCACAGCCACAGCTTCTCTAAGGCCACCTGTTCCAGGGCCTCACCACCATCCCAGTAAAATTTCTTTCTAACATCTAATCTAAACCTGCCCTCTTTCAGTTTGAAGCCATTGCCCCTTGTCCTGTCACTACATGCCCCTGTAAATAGTTTCTCTCAATCTTGTAGGCTCCCTTTAGATACTGGAAGGCAGCAATCAGGTATCTGTAAACCTTCTCTTTTCCAGGCTGAATAATCCCAATTCTCTCAGCCTTTCCTCACAGGAAAGGTACTGCTAGTCATTTTTGTGGACCTACTCTGGGCTTGCTCCAACAGGTCCAAATCCTTCCTGTGCTGGGACCCCAGAGCTGGATGCCGTGTTCCAGGTGGGGTCTCACCAGAGCAGAGCAGAGGGACGGAATCCCCTCCCTCCCCTGCTGCCCACACTGCTCTGGATGCAGCCCAGGACACGTTTGGCTTTCTGGGCTGGGAGTGCACATGGCTGGCTCATGTCCAGCTCTCCTCCACCAGCACCCCCAAGTACCTTCAGGGCTGGCCCATCATTAGATGAAAATAGCTTTGAACTGGACAAAACTCAAAGTGGTAATCTGTCCATGAGCACCTCCACAGCTTGTTCAGCTGGGAGCTGGGACAGAGCGCTGCAACTGAAATTCCGGTGACCTGCCGTCCTCTGCCAGGCCTCACAGGGACAGAGGAGGAACGGCCTTTCTGGCAGTGCATGGGGATTTTTACAGCTTTCCAAGGCTTCCTTTCCTGCAATTGTCCACACTAAACCTCACAAGCTTTCCCAGTAGTTTCTGCAGAGGGAGAGGACTGTCCTGATCCAAAGAGCAATGCTGCCAGCCAACAGTCAATTACATTTTTGGATGAAGGATCCGCCTAAGTGATCTATTATCCATTTTGCCACATTAAAAAGGTTGGACAACACCATGTCCATGTGTACAAATAAGGTGTGCATCTTGTGGGTTGGTTAAACAGTCCCAAATATTCAGAGCCAAAAAAAAAAACCTAGGAAAAAAAAAAAAAAAAGACCACACTCCAGCAAATAAGCTTGAAAAAAAGCCCATAATGGTCAACTTGAAGGAGTTATGAGGAGTGCCTAAAAATATAACCAAGAACTGTGGATGCTGTCTCAACATATAAGCACCAGAAAATTACTCATTTGAGTCTAATTACATGTGAAACAGCTTCTATTTATCTAGTTTAAAATAAAAAAGCCCAAAGGAAACTCAGACAAGAGCAAGCCTTAATTCAGTCTGATGTATTCCTGCATTTGGGAAAATATTCCTCACAAAAATTAGACTATGTAGTCACAATAAAAATTTATGCAGAGAAATGGTTGTGTGTGTATGTAGATATACATATATACAAAATTATCTCAAGTAAATGTAACTTATTTGAAATAACTGAAGTCTTACTTTTCGTTCTGAAATTAAGAGGAAATCCAAGTATAGATTGTTGAATAAACACAAGCAATGTCATGGTCACACAGAAAAAGAACAGGGGCTTTTTTGCTGAAAATGCACCAAGAGGAAATAAACAGCTTTCTGGAAAAGTAATAATCAACAGCAAAGTGCAATGCCATTAAGCTTTTCAAAGTACAGAGTGGAATGTGTGGGAAGATTAGAACAAAAAAATAAAGCAAGCTATAAAAAACCCCAGATACCTGACAGAAAAATGAGAAAAAGACACAGGTTGGCATTCTGTAAAAATGGTTTAAATAAATCTCTATTTTGGCAAATAGGAAAAGGAAACTGCAAAGAAGCAATAGAATCCTAGATATTTTTCTTTGCCATTTGATTTGACAGCAATAATACCTAAGGTCATCTCTCATATAAACTTACACTAAGTAGAAATATTTTGCTTCTGTTTACATTGAGATTGGACAGTAAAGTCATTGTAGATTGTTCATGTGGTGGTGTTCTCTATCTTGTATTGTTCCTCACAAACTAATCTATTTTATAACTGGGGGGGACCCCTTATTTGTATAATACCAATCAGCATTATAGGCATCAAAGACAGTTTTACTGGCTTATAAAAATTGACACAGGAAGATGGCCACAAAAAACCCTCTGAGTTTGCCAATGCATTCACATTATTCACAAGAATACAAAACTCTTAGGATACTAACTTCAAATCATCATTTCTATCTCCTACCATCCCATATCTTTGGCAAGGCTTATGAACAATGTTTCCATCTCACAACACTGTTTGGTTCCCACAAGGTACTGCCAGCCCGCTTTGTTGAAAGAGCCTTTACAACTTTGAATATTTCTCAAAAATTTCCATTAGCCTTCAAATAAAAACGCTATGTTCAAATAAAAACTTTACCAAGTGCATAAAGGATATTCTCCCAGGAGTGTTTACAGATGTATAAAATATTCACAGAATTGGTTTGAAAGCATTTTTTTTTTCCTGAAAATAAAGGAAAAACACCCTAAAATTTTTGAGGGGTGGGTGTTAGGTGGTTTGGGATTTACAGTACCCATTACCTGAGTTCCAAAAATTGTTAACATTAAAAATATTTTTGAGCAATCAATCAGTCTAAAAGCTTGACTAAAATTATAAAATACTATATCCCTACACCTTCTTCTGTTGTTCTTTCCTTTTTCTTCCCATACATTGAGGATGATGCTAAAAAAGCCAATAAAATTCACACATCAGTCTCATAAAATTCATGTTTGTCGTGTTCTGTATAATGTTAAGAACTGGAATGAAGGCACTGATCTTTTGCAAAAGAAAAAAGTTCTTGCAGGCAAAATTCAGATCAAAGTGTTAACACTTATAAAATACCGCCATTAGAATAAAAACAAGTCTAGGTAATTGCTGTGACAATAAGTTGGGTAAGACTGTATTTAATGTCCCCCTTCATTACAAATCCATTTGGCATCCATTCTAATTGCTAGCCTATTCTCAAAAAAAAATTATTTGATGTGTTGGTGGATTGTCATGTGTGCCCTGTGCATTTATAGCACTTCTATTGTAATTCAACATTAATTATATTTCACATTATGTACTGCATAATGCAGCAGTATGAAATGCTCATATTTTGTAAATGAGAAAACTAATCTCACCTTTGTCTGTTCTAATCCCATTTTACCCTTATTACACTTCAGTATCAGAACCCTCCTCTTCTGTTTTATTACAAAATCCATGAGCATATGAACCACAGCTCCTTAACACACAAGAGCAAGAACTTTTATACCCTTTAAAAGAAGACCAAAAAAATCTAATTTTCATCAATTCCATATCACTTTAATATATTTTCCTGTTTCTAGATTCTTACTAGGATCATAAAATTTAAGTTGGGAACAAAAACAGCACTAGAGTCCGGTCTTCATAGGTATAGAAATAAAAAACATCCATGAAGGCAGACTACTGGTCAATGATTTTAAGAAATGTGTCACATCATGTTTACCCTGACGTCATCTCAGTCAGTTGGACATTTGCTCAGAGCTATCGCTGGTAAATTGAACATGATTACTAGTATAGAACAAGGAAATTGAAAAGGGAATAGTACAATGGAAGATACATCTATCTGTGGGAAGAATTTTTATGGACCAGGACCCTTTTTATGCTTTTTCTGATGCATCGTCACTAACAAACTTGACAGAGGGGGTATCCTTCTGCAGGAAGTTCTGTTGGTTGCCTTCACTTCAGGTGACCTTTCTTGGAATCCTCTGCATGGGTGAAGCCTTAGGTGCTTAGTGTGGACAGACAGCTGGAAAACCAGATTTTCTTCACACAGTTTACTAAGCAGTCCTTCTGACAAATATTTATGTCAAATGTGGCATTTTTTAAACAAAAGCAAAGAATACCATAAGGAAACAGGGAAAAATAAGAAAGCATAAGCAAGACATGAACTTTAGGACCACCCAAGACATTCTTGTCCTCCTTTGTTGGCTCTTGGAGCTAGACTCTCCAGAAAATTTCTAGCAAATAAGACAGAGAGGTTAATGTCACCTGTTTGCTGACACTCTCCCAGAACAGACACGTGGCTGAATGCACAAGTTTTTCATTCAAGAAAAGCTTTGGGAATATCAGACTAAGCATTTCTGTACCAGTGAGCAGGTGTTTCTCCATCTGACCTACTACAGTTTCAGGGCAGAAACTTATGAGGCGTTACTTGACCCTGTGGGAAGTTTGCCCATACCAGCCCAGAGGACCAGATCTCATCTTCATCAGTGAAAGTGGGAAAACATACATTCCCACATGCAACTGGTCATCTTCACCTGCTAGTTTTTGCAGCCACACCAAGAAATCAAAGGATATGATGACTCACAGAGACCCCAGCTACCACCCCCCTAAGGCCACTCAGGCAGAGAGCACCTAGACTGAAACTCTGCAGTCCTTCCTCAAAAACTCAGCTGATTTTCCTTCAACAGAAGCAGGGCCTTTCTGCATTGTGTCTCAATATTTATGAAAGCAACCAAAGCTTTCATCCAATTTCTGTGTGGCTTGCAACCATATGACTATGTGCTGGAAACATTCAGCTTGGGAGGGGAGGTCTTGATTTTCTAAGTTCACATACTTGAGACCCTTTAAGATATATCCCACCGACCAGCTAAACACAGAGATACAAAACCCTTCCTCACGTTTCAGCTTCTAAGGGAAAAAAAACCTATGTAAAACAATATGTTAGAGGAAACTAGAAAATAAAACTACAGCTCAGCAGTGGAACAGGAAGGATGGAAGGGGAGATAACAGTCTGATTGAAGTTTAAGACAGATTTTTATGTACCTCACTCGTTTTTGCTTTGCAAGAGAGACAAGGAGCCTATACAGCAAGCTCCTGCAGAGCTAGACATGAGCAGCTGAGTCTTGAATTGAAAAACCACAGCTGCCTAGGCCAAAGCAATACCTTATAAGCCCTGTTTTCACTGAGTAGTACTTTAGCCATAGTATTTTCCTGCTAGAAGAAAGTACTAGCTTTTTATACAAACACACACTCCACAATAGTCTAACATATGCTGAAAGTGCCAAGCAGTGCCACAAAAACTGGGAACAAATCAGGGATCTCTTTAAGGAAAAGACCCAGAAGAGATATTGTATGCATAACAGCTGCTTAATAGAAGCTTTCTGAAGGTACTCCAACTATAATAGGTAGAACATTACTTATAAATCTTACCAAGTACTAAAAAGTTAAACCTTGAGGTTCACATAAAAATAAATTTTAAAAAAGCAGCACAGACCAACAAAACATTTATAGGTAGGTGCTTGTAGTTTCAAGGCCACTTTCTCAAAGAGCCTCAGTAAAGTAAACATTTACTGAATCTAGCAATAAATTATTTTTTTATATTATAGATGGCTTTCAATACAATTTCCTAACATTGCTGCTACAGTTGGCTATGCCATTCCTGATCATGTACACGTTGTCATATACTTAAACATAGGGCCTCAGTAGAAGAGTCATGTTCCTGAAACCTTATCATACACCTGTAAAAGTTTCATGTTAAATTATTAGAATTTTAGTGTTACTATAGTATGTCCGTTGCACAATTATAACAGCATTACAGGGCTTGAGAACAGGGGCAGTGCCAGCATTCTCTGTTCAACACCTCAGGATTAGTCAGCTAACCTTCAGCCAAGAATCTCTGCACACAGGAACATTGCAGTCCTGAGGCTGACTTAGCCAAAAAAAAGAAAAAAAGAAAACAGCCTGTATTCAAAGAACTACAAGAATCAGGATGCCATGCACACAGCAAAAATTTGTTATGCATGGATCAGTCACTGAATCCATAAAGATTTATTTAATATTCTCCCTTTACAGTCAGAATTTCTTATGCCTTTTCAGAAGCCATGACCATGTCCTGGACCCGTACCAAGCTTCCTGAGCACAGCAGCCTACCCTAAGCTTTGTATGTGTAGTCTCAAGAGTGTCCTGTGAATCTCATCTTCACTGGTTGCTCTTTGCTGCAAACCTTTTCACTCCAGCCAAAGGTCACACATAAATTAATAATACAAAAGACCAATACTCCCTGGAGACAGTATTTTTGAAAGTAGGCTTGAGTAGGTATGGGATATTGCAAAGGGATCCAATATCATCTTAGCAGCCCTTTTAAAATTTATTTAACTGTTCAGTTTGATTTAACATAGATACTATTGCTAAGTTAGCTAAAAATGAAAAAAAAACCCAGTACAATACAAATTACACAAATCTGCTCTTATGGGAGCTTATGCTTCTTAGTCCCTCTGCATGTAATTAAATTACACTTGTCAAAATTTCTCACTGAGTATTTGCAATAAAACTTCTGCTTATGCTAATCTGTGTCCTCTATTATCCTTATAGCATTTTCAGAGGTGCTGCCCTAGAGAGGTTCACAAGTCCTGACATTTGAAAAAAACCAGTCATTTGATATTTGGAATTACTTAGAAGTATCCTAACAACAGCTCAGAAAAAAGGTTGTGTATGTGTGGGTGCGAACGTATACAAGTGCACAACCATTCTCCCACGCACCTATCTTTCTTCCAGTTTTTTCTGAACCTCAATATTTTTGGTATTTGAAGTCCTATAATAGCAAGCTCACATTCAAGATTTAACCTATGTCAGTGAAAGAAGGCTGTTGAGATACTAATTGCTTCCAAGTCACACTATCTGCTGGCTGCTCAACTTAATTTGCTACACATGCTGATCCCTGAAAGCCCAGCCTGCAAGACAGTCCACGGTACATCTCTGGGACCTTGCAAATCCTGTTTGGACATAGCATTAACTCTCCAGAAATTGGTCAGATCTGGACTTGTGTTCTTTTTAGTATATACCAAAGGTAGGTTTAAATAAATGTCAAGCCTTCCAGTAGTTTACAAAACAGAAAAGCATAGTCATGCCCATTGTACAGATCAGATATTCAAACCACAGATACACATAACCTGTACAATAGCACCAAGTAGATCAATACCAGAATGGGAAGAGAACGTTTTCTCTTTATTCTAACCAGTGTGACATTCAATTACCTTGCCACTTTTGAATTACTTCAAGATTTTACCATTATCACTTCTTAGTATCCCAGTATAAAACACCTATTTCAAATGCATTTTATAAAAGAGTAATGTTAACATGAAATTAAAATAGATGTGTTTGTTGATTTGTGGGGTTTTTGAACAGAAAGAGAAATACTTATAATTAATTATAATTATTTCTAATAATTATTACTTAGCATTGCTTTCCAGACTGAAGGTAGAAAGAATGTCAATGTCTAGCTTCATATTTAGGCTTCTCTTACTGGAAGTTAGCCAAGTAAGATTTCTCTTCCTTCCCTTATTCTAAGATTCTTTTAAGAAACAACAAAAGTAGCACATGGTCTCCAAATGGCATGACAATTCATGCTGACAGTTAAATAATGAGTTATTCTTCTTTCTCAGTGTCAAAAAATTGGTAGGAACTGGAATGTCAAAGGTAACTTCATAGTGCATGAAATAAAGTGAATTATTATGCTCCCATTAGCTCTTCAGAGCACAGACCATAACATATCTTGTTTGCAAGCCTGAGTCATCTTATATCAATACATCTTACATCTTCTATCAATTCCAGCACTGCCTAATATTGCCCCACTCAGCATCAAGCACTACCATCATATTTTTCTCTTTACTGTGTTTTGAAAGCCAAAGCAATCACACAAAGGAAGTTCACAGGTAGTACCCAACTTCAGAGGAGGGCATAAGTTATTCCAAGAAGTTGGGATGTTCCTGCTGGGCTGCTTTTGGTCCCCAGATCAGACAGGTCAAGGCCATCTGGCTTGCTCTGCAGTCACAATGCCACACTGCAGACATACTCCAGTCCTTTCTTTGTTGCAGGGTGGTGGCCATAACAGAATACACAAAAGTACAGTTGTTTTAAATGAAACTACAATGGCAGACCCTTTATCAAGCTACAGAACTCAGAAATTAAATAGTGTTGTAACCTAGATGGTCCGTATAGAAATACAGGTCAAGTTTAAATGCATTAATTTTTAGCAAGAGAAAAATAATGACTTTTGTATGTTTTATTGGTTATTTTAATAACTACTGCCACTGATTATTCCCTGTGGTTGGGCTTCTTTCTCATTATTCTTGTAAGCAGAGATAAAATAAAGCCCTCAGAAAAATACAATAGGACAACTCTACAGGGAATACAGACATTTACAAAATAACAAAAAGATAAGACCCAAAAAGAACCTTGTCCCTGTCCCTACTGTTAGCTGATTTATCAAGCCCTATATGGTACGAAACACTCAAAGAAAAATGGAAAACACTTTTAACAGACTATTGTTGCAATCCCAATTGAAGTAAAAATGGTATCATTAAACATTCCAAAAGGAAAAGTTTCCAGCTGCAATCATGCACCTTTTCAGCAATCTGAAAAGCTATTTAGAAGAAAGAGAACAGCTGACACTTCCCCACTGCTGTCCCTTGATTCATATGTCTAGATGACTCATGATAAATAAATCCACATATTTGAAATGGGTTTTTTATAAGACCATGAACAAACTATATTACCATACCATATAGATTCCAGAATTACAGATAGATCAAAAATTCATTTCCAGTGTCCCATCTATTTTGCAAATCACTGCACCAAAACTCTGCAACATCCCTCAGAATCCTGCAGTGCTCATTTTTCTGCTGTGCTTCAGTGAACACTTCACCCGCTGCACCTTTCTGCATCAGAATAAAATGGGAATAGAGAAACCTTTTAGATCATCAAAACACAAAAATAATTTCACTTTTTCCCTCCGTTTTTTTTACATCCATGGTCTCAGGTGCTTGTAGAAACCATTATATGATCATCTGGCTGCAGTAGTTAAGAGAAATGATGAAGCCACCATCATTTTAGAAGGAAGTGTTTGAGGTGCCTCTCTCAGATTCAACATTTTCCTCACCACATCCTCGCACCTTTTCCTCAGACTGAACATATTTAATAGATTCCTCTTTATTAAAAAAGATAAGAAAACTGTGGATATTGTGTACTAAAATGTCTTTAAATTTTAATATTCAAAAAATCTATTTGTTGTTTCTTTCCAAGAATGACAAAGCAGGATCAGTCCAGAGCAGAGATGCCTCATGTGTTCACCTGCAGTAGGGACTAGCAGCTCAACAAGAACCACTGGGGCTGGGTGCGTGGTTTTTATCAAAGCCAGGAAATGCACCAAGTCTGCTCCTGTAGGTTTGAAAAAACCTAAAATTAGGAAGATATTAAACACCTAGTGACACTTCTCAAGTGCATTCTGATCAGAAGAAAGGCATTATGCAAATTATTAGAGAAGAGCCAAACAGGCCATTCTTGGAGAAAACACCTGCTGATGTCACACAACAGCAAAAGCTTTACATGCACTGCTCACCAGTGTAAAGAATCTTGCACAAGAACAGGTGCTAAGGAAGGAGGCACAACTAATGAAAGTTTAAGCAGATCATACTTTGCCAAGGGCAGAGAAGACCAAAACTAACAGGTAGCCTGAGCACAGCACCCCTCCAGGACTCTCTTCTCAGCCAGAGGAGAAAAGAAGTGTGAAAATATCAGAATAAAATCTAGATGCTTTTTCCTTAATCAGACTACTTGCTGGCAGTTTTGTTCAACCACGTAGCAAAAGATTCTATTAATTAGACACCAATTTCTGTCTAGCCTCTTCTAAAGCATTATTCTTTCTTCTCATAATCTTTCCCTACATCTTCCTTTTCCACATTTATTTAAACAGATTTTATCTTTGCCAACTCTTCAAGGCATGCTACACTTACATTTGCACTTCAAAACATCCCTGAAAACCAGTAGGATGCCAATAGTCCCTACATCACCCTGGAAGCAGACAGCATAGTAAAATAACACCACCAAGTGATGACACACACATTCAGTGCAAGTGGTGTTGCACGCAGCCCTTACCCCCTGGATTTATCCATGAAGAATAGCAGTGACTGGCAAAGTTTGATAGTGTCATTAAGCTGAGCCTAGAGAATCAGCCAAGCTATCAATACTACATAGAAGTATGTAACTGGTGCTTCCATCAGAGAAATATCTTAATTTGATTAATGTTGAGCCCACATTACTTTCATGAGGCATTACTAGTCATGTGGGAAAAAGGCCTGCAGTGCACAGGTGGCTGGGACATCTCTTCATGCTTTCAGAACCTCTGTTAATGCCAGTAGGACAGCGGCACAAACTATTAGGGGCAGGGAAGTGATTCAAATTAATATTCTCTGGGCTAGCAAAGCCATTTGATTTAGGTCTTTTGAGATAAAAGAAGAACTTGTAGTAACAAAAAAATCTGAGGCTGCAGAAGCTGGGCAAAGGAGTCCAGGGCTCTTTAACAAGATTCTGCTTGGAAGAGTTTTGGTGGCTTGGATTTACAGTCCCAATGTCAGAGAAAAAAAAATTGCCATTTATTTATGTATGAGTTCCTTTCCTCTGCCCTGCTTCAAATGGTTGTTCACCACCATTATCACACTTCCAACCTCTGGGTCGAAAGCCAAATTTTTCCAGAACCCCCTTTTTTCCACAACCCGCAGTCAACTCAATCCATACCTCTCCTACAAACACAGGAGAAAATACAATGAAGATTAAGAAATGTATGCCTGCAGTCATATTTCTACTACAAAAAAGTCATTGTTCTCTGAATTTCAAAACAAAGTAAAATATAAAATGTTTCCAAGGCAGAAATCATCACAACTAGCCTGGTTGTCTGCTATCGCAGCTCCAAGGAGCAGCAGCTAAAATCTGACCTCAGGCCATGGTTCACACATATTTTCAATCCAAATATGCAACCCATTTCAAATCTGCAAAATCACAATGTATCCCAGTTCTACACAGACCTATGTTCATGCTTCCAAACATGCTCTTCATCTCCCACAGCTTTCATACTGTTAGTAAGAACCCTGAAAAATTACTCTGATTTAAGATCTAGTATCTTACACTACTCATAGTTTTCACAGTGCCTCAAGCTCAAATTCTCCTTTACCTCTGGATGAATTACATCATGTCAACTGACAGCAAGAGGATCAGTATTATAGAAGAGAATCATAGTTAAAACTATTTACAAGTCCAGATGGGAAGCTCAGCCCTTAAAGATGAAGCCAGACAAGTAAACTTCAGGCACCTGAAGACATTGCAAGAGAACATCCATGCCAGTATATATATATATAGAATGTGTCTCCGTGTCTCCACACACAGCAATGACATTTCATGCAAAATTATACCAAAAAAAAATATTTAACTGGAACAACACTTGTTCATGGAGAGGATAAAAACACTGACCAGCCTTGCCTCCCATCCTGCTGCAGGAGAGCCCAAGGGGCCAATAAGGTGGCCGGCTCCGACACAAGAGAGCAAATGAGCTTTGTGTGTCTCTCTGACAGTGGTTTTCCCTGCTCATTCCTCTTTCCCACACTCACTCATCTCCAGGAAAGGAGCACTGCAGGAAGAAAAAGCCTCTGACTCCCTGCAGTAGCTCCCCAGAAGACTTAAAATCAGGAAGAACAAACCACGATGACCTGGGATGGAGCCAGCTGGGCACCACACACAAGGGAAAACAGCACAGGGATATTTAGGCTTCCCTGAGCATGATATCCTCCTTTCTTTTGCACCAGGCAACGCAGCCTTTAGTGCTGTTTATATCACAAGTGATGGCATGGAGCCCAGACACACATTTTCCCTGCAGTTGCTGCTTAAGAGGTTTCCTGGCTTCAAAAATAGGTTTATACAATTCATTCAATTATTTCTGTTAGCAAATACTCATTTATTAGGAAGTCCTAAGCTAAACAAACAGGGAAGTCATCCAGTGTGCTGAAAAATAAGCTTTTTCACAAAACTGAAGCTTCTTAATACTACTCTTCAGCATTAACCTTTTCCCTATCCCATTTATTGTTAAGGTTTCAGTCATTCTTCCATGCCACTGAGGCTTTGTGCACTTCACTGGGGGTAAATGAGAGCCACAAAGGCTTAGCACTTTGTGAAATGTGGCCTTGAACAGTGTGGCTACAATGTTGGGAAAGAGCACTGGGATGTATTTTAGTGTCTTCTGTATTCTGATCTACCTACAACAGAACTGGAAACCACGCAGAGCTACTCTCCATGGAACATCAAGGTAAATGCACAGAGGCAGACAGCTGAATCCTGACCTCCTTTTGTACCAGGTTTCCACTCCTCTTTTTTCCTCATTATGATATTTTTACAATGACATGTCTTGATAAAGGGGAAACTTTTCACAAAATATTTTTCTGAAAACTCACCTTTTTCCTATTACTATATAGTTGCCATAACAACTTGATGCGACATCTTAATAATCATTTTCTGCATCCTTTTTAGCATTGTAGTTGTCATGACAACAACATGGATTTTATTTCAGACCTACCCTCCCAACATTCTTATGTGTGTTTTTGTTGCTTGAATGAAATCAGACTCAGTCTCCACTGAAAAGACCAAAAGAAAATCTGATGAAGTGCCTAGGAAAGAAAACATCTTTATGGAAAAATATTCTAAAGTTCTCGTATACAACACATAACTACGTCTTTTCCTGATGTATGCATGTTTACTTTAACAAAAAGCTCACTGCAAATACTGCATTTGAGAATTGAATGCAGAGAATAGAGCTTATCAAGGTCCAACATTCTGTCTAGAAATAGGCAATAGTTATTGAGTGAAAAAAAACCAAAGTTTTTTGCAACTAAGGTAGGTGTAAATGACATTAATCTAGAATAATTCTAAGCTTCAATGAAAAAAAAAGTGGCAATCTGATATCACTCTATACTTTATGCAGTAGTGGAGATTTACACATTTTTTTGTTATGAGATGGATGCCATGAAATAGTGAGTTATTGTAAGAAAATCTTCCTAGTCAGTGCCCTTTTTGCCATTGAATGTCCAAAGAGAGTTTACAAATTAAAACTGAGATTTGCAATTTACAGTATCATAAGTAGAAAATTCATATCACAGATATAGAATAGACATATCATGAAGTTCAACTGTGGAAAAAACTGCTAAATAGAGATGTCAGGCCACAGACTGAACAAGTTCTTGTCTCTTTTCCACCGACAGCAATACAATTTCTGTTGCCTGAAACCTATCCTCCTCTTGAAAGAGGTGTTACTACCTTATCTCTTGAAGTGCTCAACTTTTTGCAGCTGTCTGAATTGTAAAATTCAAAGTAATATTTATGTAATAATTACAAGCTGTAAAAACTTAACATCAGCCCAAAAAGATTTCCAACTTCCTATTACACATCAGAACACGCTTTATCCGTTTGCAGTCCTTACAAATGGTTTCTCAACCACAGGAAATGTTTTAGGTTTCCCTGAATATTCCAAGCTTCTTTTCCCACAATGTGAAATTCAGAGTCATCCAAAGTGCAGCATGTGATTTCCAGGCTGCAGTAGCTGTAATGATAGGAATGGCAAAGCACATGAGTAGGGAGATAGAGATTAGGAATTAATTTCCATTTTATTCCTTCTGTGAATTGGTATCATGTGTGCTGTATGCACATGCAGCTTGACTTTAACATTTTCTTCAGTTCTAATAAAGCCTATTATCTGGGTACCCTGCTCTGGATTTGCTGCTTCTCCCTAAACAGCCAACTTCAAAAGTACACAGCAGAAGCAAAAACATGAAAAAGGTAATTATCTGATTTTTAGAAATATAGAGAAATAATTTATTTGCAAGAAAAATGCAGAAAAGACTGGAACACAGAGTAAAAGAAGAAGGCATGAAAAGTAATGCACAGATCAAACATCTTGATCCTTTTCTTAGCACAAGAACTAAGCAAAAACCCCCAAAAGTTAAAACACAGAATGTTTTGACGATTATTCTTGATAAACTTTGTAGACTAAAAATTATGAATTTGGACAAAGAAATAGCTACAATTACCAAAACAAGAGGCAATAAAAGAATTATAAGCTCTCATGCTCAATTGTTAACTGCAAAATATGTCAGATTGGAAATTTCTGGCAGGTAGAAATTCCCATGGATGTTTACCAGCTCATAGACAGAGAGATACATAAAAAGCACAGCAAGAGAAAACAGTGTGCTCTGTACAAGTACACAGCAGGCATTTGAGAGACAATCTAAAGAGAAGCTAAATTAACATCTAATTGTTTGAAATGGAGTGAGATAAAGGGAATGTGAAAGTGAGTTAATGCAAAAATCTTTCTAGAGAAGAGAAATCTGGTTATTTAAATCTTGCTGCTTCGAATTATAAAGCTACTACATGTAAAATCTATGTTGATTTATTAATCTCCCACTTACTCTTGACTCTCAAAATGTTCTTAACTGTTACTATTTGTGTCAAAACACTACAAAACAGCTTGCTTTTGATTTCTTTTGTGTGAATTAAGAATTTATTTAGGAAAGAGATCAACATGAATGCTCCTTACTGAGAAATGCAGCTCCTCTAATCTTCTCTTACAGGAAACATAAATGTTCGTATTCTTCTGAGCCTTGCATTGGGATAAAAGGTAATTGATAAGAACCCATACCAGTAAAACTACACTTCCATTCTCCTCAAACATATTTGTATAACCTTCATATATCAGGGCTGTTACCAATGAAAATCCAGTTTCTATGTGTTACTGTTTCAAACAGATGATTATGTTTCCCAAAGTCAGTTTCCATTCGAATCATCACTATCTGCTCAGACTTCCATTTAGCATTCCAAATAGCAATTACTACACCTTTTTAATTTATAAGGGTACAAATCTTCTTGAGTCATCGCTTCTGCAAATGAATTCATGCCATAGAATAATGGAGAACATTATATCTCTTATTTTTGTACATTTAAGTTTCAAATAAGAGATTTTTGCACAAATGTTTTTCATTTCTTGCCATACTAAATCAGGCTGTTTTAATCAGTAAAAAAAACCCACCAAAAAAAAAAAAAAAAAAAAAACAAGAAACAAAGAAATAAAAGTTTTTCCTAGTCTGCAGATTCTGGCTTTTCTTCACAAAACTTCCTCATGAAATAAAGCTGAAACACAAGTTACTGCTACAAATTTTACATACTTTGAGAACATTTAGAAATTAGAAGAAAATCTGGAATATCCACTAATATTTTCCACCCAGAGTTATTAGAAACTTGCTTCAAATAGGTTTTCAGAGCTTGGCCTCTTAGAGTAGTGGACTCTGAAATTGACTTTTAACAGTACCTGGCAATAGTTTTTTGCATAGTTCTTGCAATAGCAGCCTGTTGAGTGCAGCATACCAGATGCTGGAGAAGGGAATTTATTTTTAGATAGTTCTCATTTTAATCCATCACGTAACAAACAGAACTGAAAAAAGATTAGATTTTTTTAAAAACAGCCAAATTTAGAAGAACTTAATTATCCATAAACACTTAGATATATCTGCGCTTGTGGATACTTTCCATATGGTTAAAGAAGAGACAGGACATCATGACTAAGAATGAGAGGCTAACTAGTCCTGCCTGCTGCAACACCTGGACCAGTTTTCAGTGCTTATTGTCAGAATCCATACAAAGCAGCTGGGGAAGGGGGCACACAGGGAGTAGGTCAGTCCAATACATCAAAATGGTTGTAATCATTCAGCAGCATCGATTGACTGTGGTCAATACTTTATGGTCTTCCATACCACTCCAGGGTCTTCCTCTCAAACTTCCATCTTTGGACACGAAGCACAGAGCAGCTCAGGTAAAAAGAGGAGAAGAATTAAGGGAAAAGGAAAAAAAAAAATGCAAAGGCAAGCAAAGAGGCACTAGGAAAGCAACTTCTGCAGACTCCTGACCTTTACAGATGACTTAGGTACTCAACAAGTCTTAAACAGCTGCTTACATATTTGCTGGGCTGTTCTAAATCACATCAGCCACAATAAGCTCCAGCACAGCAGTTTGGCAGGTGGAGATTGCAAGAATGCACCAGGGATACAGTAATAACCCTTCACTTTCCAACTCTTCTGGACACCTACTACTCACTGGAGTATACCTCAAGACTGAAAAAGGTTGTAAGTTACTGGCTTAGCAATCTTTATGGCAGCCTTTTGCTGCTGTAGCTGCACACAATGAACCCATGAGGCGCAAGCAACTCGCTTAAGGTAGCTCCTAGGTAACATTGCTTGGCAAATGCTCAGCCAAACTGCCGGAGATAGGAAAGCACACATTTCTATTCCCACTCAACTGGAACAAAACCAAACCAGTGATCTCAAAGGCCCTGAGGTTCCAGCGACAGCCAGACCTGCTTTTTATAAATGGAGGCAGGCAATGCCATGGGCTGAGGATAAGAAGAAAGAAGAGGGCCACTTCATGCCTGAGGAAGACATCTAAAGAAAAGATGGCACATGTGGGACAGAGTCCATGTCATTAGCCCCTGTAAATGACTCCCAAAAGTGAGAACAGAAAATATAAATGCAGAAAATGGGTAATAAAGGGATTGTTTTTCTGAGTACTGACCCAGCAATCCTGAGTAATGTGGTCTAGGGAACCCTGCTTGAGCAGGAAAGTTGGACTCCATGACCTCCAGAAGTCCCTTCTGACCTTAGCCATTCTGCAATTCTGTGATCTGCTTCTCTGTGGGTTATGCAGCAAACCCCTGTCATTTCCAGGCAATATCCACAGCAGTATTTCTGTCAATCATAATGAATCTCAAAGCACAGCTCCTGCTCACATCTTTTCCCAGACAGCTAGGAAGATGAATTATTTTCTTAGCATGACAGAAGTCTTCCTGGGGCAATTTGCTTGCATTATTTGTAATAATGCAGAACACCGTTGCATCCTGTTACCCCTATTTCCATTGAAAACAATAGCTTTTGCTCACAGTGAGTATAGCCAACATTATTATTATTATTATTATTATTCAGAATCACATTCTGTATCATGGCAACTGGGAACTTAATATCATAGTGCTGTTTTTTTTTTCCAATGAACTGACTGAATGCTTTGATAACAGTGTTAATCATACCACGGGCAGAACTGCAATTAAATTAACATGATCACAATTTACCATTGACCAATATCAAGCAATTTACTTCAGACAACTGCCAATTAGTTAGTTATCAAAAAAATGCCCTCCAGAGATACAATTTTCAAGTTCAGCTGTTAATCTAATTAAAGTGCAAACAGTACTGCGGTTACTTATTAAAACATGTGGTCTAGCAGGACACCGATGCCCTTTGGGCATCTTGGAGCCTTCACTGTTTACCTCTGAGCAGATATGATGGGAAAGGGTAGAGAGAGTGCTACCAGTATCATCTCCTTTGGAAAAGCCAAACTTATCCCCATTTAAATGTGCCCCTAGCATGTTTTACTCTAAAATACTGCTAGGGTTACGAGGAAATGAATATAACCTTGCTGATCAAAGACCATAGAGCAATTTACAGGGAGTATTCTCTTCAGTATTTATTTTGACCCTAAGTTGAGTTGAGAGGATGCTAAAATTTTATAAAACTTACATACTTATATATGCGCAGAACTTTTTCTAACTCTAGAAAAGAAATTACATCTCAAAATAATGGGTTTTACTGATTTCTGCCTGAGGTTTAGTTCTTTGGGGTTTATTTTTTTTCTTTTTGGAATGATCCTTGGGGAAATTCCAGAGCCATCCTTTCTGCAATATACCTAGAAACAATAAATATGTGGATGCATGCTTTCTGTTTAGGAGGTTTTTCCCCATATTTATCTAAGCCCTTTTAAACTGTTTAAACAATCATTAATATTTCTATTTTCTCTTTCTAAACCCAAAGCAAGTAAACTTGTAGCATAAAAATCAAAAAACATCAGTTCCCTACACACAACTGATGTGATCACAGCAGTGGTAAAAAGTTCTGCCAAGTGAGAGAGCACCTCAGTGTCCTGGGCGAGGCAGATGACAGACACCTCTGTAAGAGCAAATCCATACCCCAGACACCAGAACTTTCTTGCATTTACTTGAATGTACAAGGCAATGCTGCAAGTAGAACAAAAAAAAATATACCTAACCAATGAGGACTGGGAGAATTAAGACCTGTTTTGTGATTTCTGTGGAAACGAAGTTAAAAAATGAAACAGTTTTGTTGCCCCAAAAATATTTGGGGGTAAGTAAGCTGGCTTGTAGCTAGTGAACTCGAACTATTCCACAGCCTAGCCCTTTAATATTTTTTCCTGTGTAATTTTCAAATCTTTACAAAACTCCTCCCATTTCTTTCTCCTATTGAATAATACCATAGCACAGTAAGGCATGTTATAGATATCAACACAGAATTATATCTGTTGCAGATAGTCACATTATACAAGTATTAGTCTAAAATTTAGTGCAGAGAGTAAGACTGATTCTAATACCATGTAGGAAGTACTTAGAGAAGCTAGTTAAGACCCTGTTTTCATTCTTCTTTGAAAGTTTCTGGAAAACAAACAAAAAGCACCTACAATAACAAAAAAACCAAGTAGAAGACAGAGTAGCTAGATCTCTTGCAAGTTTACTAAATACATTGCTACTCTTTAATAAAAAAATCTATTTTGAATGATAAATTTTAGATATAAAGCAAATAATATGACACTGCTAGGTGGACACAGGCAAGAAGAGGAAGCATAAACTCCTGAGGTCTGATTATTCATCTCGGGGGATTTCTGTTTACAACACCAGTTGAGCTTTTGCGTTTCTCTCACCCTAGAAAAAGGACAAGGCAAATGTATTCAATAACACTCTTCATCTATTTAATGTGGTCAGTCTGAGACCACATAAACTGTTCTGTCGCAGGTGAACAATTTAAAGACTCCAATACAAGCCCTGGGGAAATAATGGACAGCCCATAAACTGCTCATTTCTCACTTATACTATTAAATATTAATGACAGAATAAAAATACTGTTATACCAGTTCACAGAAATTGTCAAGCTTCATTGAGGAGAGGAGGACAAAACATTACTATTTGAATGTGATGGAGACTATTCAATCAGAGCTAATAAGTGATGTTGTAACTTGACATTAGTACTGCCAGCACTTAAGCAGTAAAAATTAATTTCAGATAAAAGTTGGCTATTTTTGCATCCCATACAATATCGTTTAGGACATTGCACACAAGTTGCAGCCATGGTGAAAGCCTAGGGCCTGTGGACACACTGACCATAAGGAGAGTTACAACAAAACCCCTAGCCCAGGATCCGCAGGAATCTATTTAATGTCTCCAGTATTTGTAGTGCTCTGAAAGCACTGACTGCACTTTGAGCAACTTTATAGCTGACCTTAGGATCAAAAGGATCAGAAGGAATTACTCACTTGAAAAAGGGATGCTCAAACAGCTGATACTTCAGAGTATAACTTGGTGGGAAGTCCGGTTCAGGCTCTTTGTCTGCTGAAACAAGCCAAGAGAACAGACGGATTTAGTCTTGCGTAGTTGCAGACATTAATTGAGAGCTTGTTCTGCTAAGTGGTGCCACTGAAGGGAACTCTGTAAAGTAAAAGGTTGATCTAAAACCTTCTGGCCCTTCTCTGCGAATTCTTTCCTCTGACAGTAAGAGACATCAGTTCAGGCCATAGTTTCATGCTATTAAATACAACTCATCAGGACCAAAATTGGATCTAAAATATGTCAGTACAGGCAGAAACAACTATTACCTCAACAATATTCAACTCTCTGTAGCTGAATTATGTGTATTCCTGCTGTGATTTTTGCAAATGTTTATTTAGTTGTCATTTTTATTTTCTTTCAGCATTAACCAGTGTATCATTTACCTTATCTTTCATCTAGCACACTGGCATGTAAAACAAATAAATAAATATCCAAGCCCTCAAAAAATTCTTCATTTTCCCTTAAAACAGAATCCTGCTTGTAAATTAAGCTTTTATTCCAGTGACTGCCACCTAGGCTAGGATTGGCAAAATTACTGTCCCAAATAAATCAGCGCTCTGAGACCGGTTTTGTTGTTTTTTTTCTGTTTGCCTTCTTCAGCTCTCATAATGTATTTATTTGTTGCATCTGTTCTTGGGCTATGTGCAATTATTAAGCTACTTGCTAGAAAAATATTTTGATGCTGGTCATACATTCTTCTTTGGCTTTAACTGGTCACACTGGGGTAACATAATGTCTCTTTGCTCTCTCATATAGATACTTTCATAACAAGGAAAACCTGCAAACCAACAGCGGTTAACAAATGATATATTGTAATTCTCCAAGCACCACTGTAAGGACAAGGCCATTTCCAAAAACATTTAGTAACAGCCTGGCCACTTGATCAGCTCTTTAGAAAATGAGTGTTCAAAAGCACTTCTTATAGCTATCTATGATCTTGCACTTCAAAAAAACAAAGGGGGGGAAAAAAAAAGTCAGAGGCCTTAGCTGAAAACACAGGTGTACTGCAACAGAGACTTTTATGACCTTTTCTGCTCTGCATATGTTTTTCTTCAAAATGGCTAGAAGTATAGATAAAATGGAATAAGTAATATGAAAGCTTGTTAGGGTTTTTTCAAAAGATGCTGACTTACAATCTCATCCATCCTTTTGATTGTCATAAAGGCTAACAGTGTAAGAAAAGAAAGAAGCAGGGGGAAGAGGGTGGATGGGTGGACTGTATTTTTACATTTATAATTATCATCTGCTCCAGCACTTCAGTATGTCCAGCACAGATTTGCCTGCTCCCCAAGGAGCTTGCCAGTTATCTAATAGAAGGTGAGATCTTTGCAATGGCGATGGAGCTAACTGGGGAAGTGCTCCCTAAATAAGCTCCCTGAAGTGAGTGTGGCTGTTTGTACAACAAGACAGTGCCCACCAAGAGTTGAGGCAGAAAATACCCAGCATTGAAGCATTGCCTTTGGTCCAAAGCTTTCTCAGTCAACTCAGCTCCCTGGGATGTGACTACATTCTCGGTCTGAAACTTCTCTTCCAAAGAGCTGGGAGGTGGCAAGTTGCTGTGGGCTGGGTTTTTTTGGTTGTTTTTAAATCCCTTGAAATGGGCAAGCTCTCTAAGATTTTGTATGCACTCCAGCTAAACCCACTATCATTCAAGGATGCATTCTGTTCAAAGGCGAAATAGCTTACAGACAATACAAAGGGTATAGGATGCCTGGGAGGCTCAATTTACAATAGCAATGCATGACATTGGTCAATAAAATACATCTTTTCAATTAACATTTTATCTACTGGAGGCTCATTTAAGTTACACCAAACAATTTAAAAATCTAAAGCTTAGTGATGTGTCAGACAGTACATGCTCTGTTATTTGCAAGCTGTCAAAAATCACTGGTCCAGATGTTTCCTTCCATTTTTTGCCATAAATATGAAGCAAAGACACTGCCATGGGAACCAGCCCACTTCTGCACTGCTGAAATGGACTTGAGGATTCGACTCATTTTGTGTCATTTGAAACAAGTACAGGAGGACCCATGCTTTTTCAAAATAATAAACAGGGATGAGCACAGTGCTCCATAACACACCTATTTTTATTTTAAATGGTTTAGCCACAGCTGAAGGGTTTGAAGGAAATTAAACTAGATCAAAAATCCTATTCATGCTTTCCAAAATCGAATGGATAGTCTGTCATTTTACTTATGCAGCTCTTTCAATTCCATGTTTACGGAACAGTGGTTTTCTGATTTGTTTCTTCCACTGTGGGCTACTGATTGTGTGCTGTACTTAAAGCCTCTTCATCTTGAAGAAAACTTATTGCTAACACATTGTGGGATGCCAGAGCCACTGTTGAGTGTCCAGGAACTTTAGCAGTTCATTAGACTGAAACTAGGAACACGCAGCGGGTGGGACATCTGCCTGGAAAGCTACAATAGCATCAAAGACACACACACAAATTATAATAATGACTCATTATAAACTCTTTGTGCCTCCAGAAGAACACACATATCACAGCTTGCCATCTTGTTATCATCAAGAATGTGAAAATGCTGATTGAAAGTGGGTGAAACATATATTCATGTAAATATCCTTATTTATAGGAAAGGAAGAAAGAGACAGTTAAACTATATCAAAGTAAAGGTAAAACACACAACACCAATGAAAGCAGAAAACCTTTTAACTATGCACACAGAACTTTCAAAATGGAAAAAATCCAAAAGCAGCTCTATTTTTAGAGCAAATATGTGAACACTGAGATTCATTTCTTAAGGGATAGGTAGTTACTATGCAATATTTAGTGTCCCTAGGAAAACTATGGGCACCAAAAACTAGGTTTTTTAGACTATACACTTTTTCTTCTTAGATTATTAGGACTGTGGATATCCCATCCCTGGAAAAGTTCAAGGCCAGAATGGATACGGCTCTGAGTAGCCTGGTCTAGTGTAAGATGTCCTTGCCCACGGCTGAGGCATTGGAACTTTGTGATCTTTAATTCCCTTCCAACCCAAACCATTCTCTGACTCTTTGATTTTTTCTTCCTCTACGTCATCATATCTGTTGTTCAGCATCCTCCTAATATTACATTAACGTATAAATTTAAAGTCCATGTAACCTGTTTACATTCACAGGGTTTTTTGTCTTTGCCACTTTTGGAAGTATATTATACCATGGTGTAAGAGTTTTCAAAAGTGAGGTGAGCCCTAGTCCACAACTACTATCACGGAATTTAGACCAAGTTTGTATTACAGAATGGAGAAATGGTGAAATAAAAACTTTGAGAAACACTTAAATGGTAGCAGGTTCAATACTTGATAAAAAGTAGTAAGAAAGTTATATTGATTGGAGGTCAGATCAGAAAGAGAAAATTCTGCCTTGCACATCCCTAGTATTCTACTCCCAAACTGAAATAAATGCAGCAATACAAGACAAGAGTCAAGACCACTTTAGAAAGAATTTGGCAAACATATACCCAGTCCTTAGACAGGTCCTTCCACTCTCAAGATGGAGAGAGTTAAATTCTGTCAGAACATTTTCTGACTGTTTATCCAATATGTGTACTTTGCTGAGGACTACAGCTTTTCAAGGGACTGATTCCTCAAAACGACTGAACAAAAGAAAATGCTGAAAATTAAAATTATTAACCTAAAATTATCTTCTTAGAAGCAGCTTACACAAGACATCCAGGTT
This sequence comes from Pardalotus punctatus, assembly GCA_013400915.1. NCBI lineage: Eukaryota > Metazoa > Chordata > Aves > Passeriformes > Pardalotidae > Pardalotus > Pardalotus punctatus. Next base: position 66,430 of record VZTX01022159.1, on the reverse strand, counting down.
TGGAAGTGAAGCACTAGGCTTTGAGGCATCATTTACAAAACAAAGTTCTAGCAGCAGTCTATCATTTCTGGCTGTCCCTCACCCCAAAGGCAACATCAAAGGGTCTCCATCTCTGTGGCTGGTGATGATATCCTATTAGCAACAGAAACATTTACAGGAGTAGAGCAGCATCACTAACGGCTAGCAAAGAGAACCCACTTTCAAAATAAACCTTACAGATAATGTTGTGGTGCTTCCTAGAAGTAAAAAAGCAAAACATCCAGTTACACATTTTAACAGATGAACAGTGGAGTGAAACAGGATTTCCCAGGCACTCCCAGCGAGTTCTCCGAAAAACAGAGGGAACACAAAGATGTTGAAATTGCCACCAGCTGCACTGGTGTTTATGAAGAAGTATATGCCCTGGGACAGAGGTAGTCCCATGATATTACAGGAGTGAAATAGCATAAATGCTTATTTTTTTATAGGTACTATAGTGACTGGCTAGTGACTACTGGGCTTGCCTGCAGCCCAGTGTTCATAGAAACACTTTCCCACATCTTTTTTGAGGCTGTTTGCCAGGGTTCTGTATGAAGCACTGCTTATCGCTTTCACAGCCCCTTTGTGCCGGCCAAGTGCCTCTCCCAGCTGTCTGCATGCTATCATGAACACAGTCAGCACAGCGAAATCACAGCACACACAATGGTAAACCCACCGACACCTCAAGGGCAACTTTTGGCAAACATTCCCTTTTATATTAATCCAACTTTTCCTTCGAACATTTGTGATCCGTTTGTTCACTGGCTTTTCCCATCTAAATTCCTCTGAATAAACTGTGCACCAAATAAGAACTGACAACGAGCAGACATCAAAAGGGATTTAGTTCACTGGACTGCTTAACTCCTGAGGGGCAGGCACAGCAAAGGAGATGCATGGATTCCCTGTGCAGCAAGGTTTTAAGAAAATGTCTCATGCCAGTGAACTTCACAAAATTAAAAAAAAAAAAAAATGTTTTAAGAAGACAGAGAGAGAAAGACAAAAAGGGGAGCTCTGATGCTTTCTTAAGAGGGGAAATGAACTTACAAAGAACAGGAGTGAATACTTGAATACCAAGCAACAGAGGTACCAGAAAAGGAAACCAATTAAAAAGGAGAAAAAGGCATAAACCTGGAGATGCCTGGACACTGAAAAGGAAGCATTCAAACCAGTCAGAGGGTAAACAGTAAACGATTTACCAGTTCTATTTCTTCACCAAATTGGTGAAGACTAACAGCACCAAGGAGCACCTACCAACCCCCAATCTCCATATACCACTGAGACCTGCTCTTCTCGCCCTGGAGTGCTGACATGGCAGGATGGAGCCCACCAGCTCCCCAGGGCCACAGCGCTGCAGACAGGACTTGCCTTCACTGTCCCAGCAAAAAAGTGAGACAGTCACAGAGCTGTGGACACCAAGGAGCATTGAATCCAGGCCTTTGATAGAAGGCATATAAAACTCCTTTTAGGCACTACCCCATCACACTGACATTCACTTCTCCATAACTCGGAGGTAGTTTTAAAAAAAAAAATTGTCTCCTCTTTCTGTTCTTTATTTCTTTCTCTAGAAGTCAGAATAAAACCCAAGCACCTGTATCTGCCTAGAAGAAAATTATATTTTTATTTATGGAAGCTTATTTTCTGATTTACTCCACAAAGCCCAGCCTTTTGTATATTCCAAAAAGCACCTGGCATTTTAACCCAGCAGTCCATGATATCCACACAGAGAGGATCTAATTCAGACAGGAGAAATTGATTTTTCACCTTAATCTCATTGCATTTAACAGAAGGAGATAGTGAGCGTTTTTATTGGCAGCTTGACTGACCACTGCTGCCAGCAAGACTTGACCAAAAGTGGGATCCTGAGGTTACAAAACTAACAGTAACTCATCACAGGCTGCTTATAACCCGAGCTGCAGTATTCTTCTTATCAATCTTGATGCTATCAGGTGGCCTAACACCATGCTGCAAGGAACAATTACTGTTACCCAAAGTAATAGTTTCTTGGGGGAAATATAAACTTAACTGAAACCTAAACAATATGCTTTGCTCTTATGCACATAATCAGGCAATAAGATAAGGAAAGACAGCTAAAACAATGGTAAGAAATTGGCAAAATCATAACAGTTTGAGAAGTTCTCCATGACACATCTGCTGTTCTTGAAATGAGACAATCTGTGCATTGCAGGATCTGCTTCCTGAAATCTAAGTTTTCTCTTCTAATACCAAGCACTTTCAGCATTACTAAAGCCTCATTTGTTTCCTTTCTTCTGGCCCTTCTTGTTCTGTTTTTATGAGAGACATTTTAATAGCCTAGAACAAAAAAGCACTTAAAACTTTGAAAGGTTCACTGCCAATTTCCATAAAGCATTAAACTTGTGGTAACAGCAGTTAGTGCAGTCACAATCAAAACTATATTCAGCAAAGAGTATCATTTCACAGCCCAGTAAAACCAGATACAAATGTGAACTTCAAGTGAGACTTATTATTTTCTTGACATTCTTTTGTTTCTACCTTCTGTTGTGTTCCCAGATACCATCATCCCTGTTGGGTTCCAGCAGCACTCAACAATAATGTAAAATCACTGTGATATTGCCATACATTAATAAAGCCAATCCAAATCACCTCGTCCTGAAAAGCTGACAACAGAAGTATTTCCTCCTGTGATAGCAAAGTATTAATTGTTACTCTCCCAAAGTCAGTTAACCAGGTTCCTTATTGTTAAAAAAGAACCTCTAGAGAGAAAATACAAACAATTTTTATGAAAACACCACTATGTATAATTTCATATAACCTACACAAGCTATTCTTATCTTCTCATAATTTTATTTCCTCTGTGGGATCATTTTATTTTTTCCAATAGAAAATTATGCATTTTGATATCTTTATTGTCGTTAACAGGAGAACAGTTATAGTTAGAGGATATTTTCAAAAATGCAGTCTTTAAATAATATTGAGGGGAAAAATTAAATGAATCGAGGTATTGGAAATACATGGCTTGGACTAGGTAATCCTTTTCTCTCTTGCTAGTCCAGTCAGTGACCCAAAATGGCCAGATCAGTTTGGAGGGGGCAGCAGCTTTAAGAGCCAAGCAACTTAACAGGCTTGGTGGCTTAGCTAGTCTGAAGAGGGATGGAAAAAGGCAAGTGAGTTTAAAACAAAAGTTAGTTGATCATAGTACATGTTCAGCTAGCAAACACATCACTAAATACAACTAGAGGAAGAAAGATTTAATGCTCCAAGCAAAACTGAGCAAAGACCATATCTACTGAGTTTTACTCCCACTCAGGTTTCCTGTTTAGTGAGTAAAAAGACATACCAGCTGTAAATCTACTGTCCCAGCAGAGCTGCTTATGTCTCAAGAAGTAATAGTCATAAGCAGCTGAAAGTGCAGTAGAGAACATTGTTGTTGCTTCAGGAGGTAACCAAGGAATCAAAAAGATAAGTTTTTCTCAGTGGATTTCTAGACAACACAAGGACTGCAAGGTCTGTCTTTGTGTTTGCTTAACCCATGCTTGTTATGATCTGACTAGTGAGAGATGCCTCTTCCCAAGTTAAGGTGTAAACAAGATCACGTGCCAAAGTTAATAATATAGATTTTTATTAAACAGTAAATGTGAGGTAGAGAGAGAGATAGAAAGAAATAGCAAAGTGGAGAAAGGGGAAGAGGGAGAAAGGTCAAGCAGAAGACAGTCACCACCCATGGATCCAGTGGCATCCCACTGGTCCTCTTCAGCCTGGGCTTCTTGGTGAGGGGGATCTCAGAGTTGTCCTTCTGCAGTACCACCTTTATACAGCCCAAGTTCTGTGTACCCACAGGGTGGTAGCAGATGCCATTCCCATAATTTGGGAAGATAATGTGTATGGCCATTGCTTCCTCTGCCACAGAGGGAAATTCTGTTTGGACGAATTAACCAGGATATGCTGACCACCATCTTGCCTCACAAGGCCTGGAACTAGCACCTTCCTGTCACAAATTCCTCCCTTCCCTGTTTATGTCAAGTTCCTACTGTGGTAGCTTATCTTATGGCAAGCTCATTCTGTGGCCTTGACAGTGTTTGAGACAGGAAACTATGTTCTTTAAGTCCTTACAAAGTTGAAAAGTAGAATGAGTCTTTAAGTTGTCATCAGAAAATCAAAGATAACCTAAAACTGCTACTAAGGTTGAATTCCCCATTAAAGTTATTGAGAATCAAAAAAGAGCTGATCTTTGCTCATGTAACAACAAAACCAAGCTAGACACCTTGAAAAATATCTTAGAAATAATTTTTAAGATCTCTGCAAATGCCTTTCTAAAGAGCTTATTCTTTTCAGCATTTCTAGCATTAATGCCACTTCATGTAAAATAAGAGGATTCATTGAAAATGTTAAAAGTAATGTATTACCAAATGTTATTTGCAAGCTAACCAAGAAAAGAAAAAGTCTAGTATCAGAATTGGATGTGACCCAGAGTCTGTCAATAGTCCTACTTAACAAAAATGTTCAAGACAGATTAATCTAAATGCATTTTTAAAACATCTATTCAAATAAGTTAAAATTGATCACTGAAACAAAAAAATCTGCTAAAAAAACAGCAAGTAAGAATCTTGGAGATACCCTTTGTGGAATTATTCTCTATTTTACTGTGAGACAACACACAGGCACCCATGGTGCAGGTGCACAATACCACACTCAATCAGCTCTGTCAGCCAACTGACACTGAAAGGCCAAAGTCAAGTGGCACTTCTGTTTTCTAGTGAAGAGCTTCATTATATCATAAATGGCTTCAAAGGAACAATATCTAGCCAGCAGCTTTTCCTCCTGCAAAACATGCAAATTTTTTAGGATCTGAAACAAAACCATCCCATAACCGTAACTTCCTAATGAGCTGCTGAATCATGTATCGTTTACGCAAAAATTTTGTGGGTTCGTTTTTATCATTCTTTTCCACAGCCAAACATAGAGTATCTGCTTTTAACATCTTGGTTTAATATTACCAGTAAAAAAAACTTGTTAGTTAATAATATACCTCATTTTTCTAAAATAATTGTCTTGAGAATAGGTGCTTCTGAGTCATCTTTTTCTTGCTGGTTTTGCACTATTTTCATATCATTTTTTGTCTCTTATAGAATATATTCTTCCCCATTTTGCATGGTATTCTTTTCACTTAACTCTAGTAGATAGATGCAAGCAGATACCTAAAAGTCAGCCTTCTTTTACAGGCTATGGGAAAAAAGTACAGAAGACCACCAAGGTTGATTCAGCTTATCTGGAGCATCCACTTAAAGCAGAGGGTGATTCACATCTTCTCTATCTCTGCTCCAGAGCTGCTTTCAAGAAGCTGGTCAGACAAACTCAGACCTATTGTTAATGCCTTACAGACAGAGCATCATCAGCTAGCACACTGCAACAGGAGCGCATCTGTGGAGCAAACCACTTGGTGCTGGGAAGCACATTTCCACACGAGGTACACCTCAGGGAAAGAGGGGAAGCACTGTTTCAGACTTACTGTAGTCTGCCCCCACAGGCTGAAAGTCCACTGGCAGCTGGAGCACATTCAGGAGTGCTCCTGCACGCAGGAGTTTGGGCCTGGCAGTTCAGTTTTATCAGCAGTCTTCACAGCCCAGGACTGTTCCACAGTGAGAACCCAAAGCAGTAAGGGTGAAAAGCCAGGAGGTTCAAGTTAAAAGCATGTCCTTTGTCCAAACTAAACTGCTAATATAGATATACCACGAGTCAGTACTTGTGCACTTTAAAGTGCGCTTAGGGCTTTTTAGCACATTCAGTCAGTGTCCTGCATCCAGGCAATTACAATCCCTTTGGGAAACTGCCCACTCTCAGTAACAACGATGCTTTTTGACCCTCATTACTTATATTGGAGTGCCTTTCATTAACAAAAAGGTTTTGAATGAATGCCCAGTACCAGCTACACTACCAGTTTTGCTACCCCTGTAGAAAATATCTTACCAGGAACTTCTGACGTTGCATCTGACACCTCCATAGTTTTATATATACATGTGTCTAATCTCCCTCTCTTGTGCCACAAATGACTGATTTAAGAGACAAGCAAAAAGGGACAACAATATTGTTGACAGTGAAGTGAAAAGCTTTTAGCATGAGTTGAAGAGCAAAAGATTCCAATGCTTCCATTTTCTCACTTTATTCTTGCCTTTAACCTTAATGAGGTTTTTTCCTCACTATTCAGGTTTTAAAAGCTTCTGATGAATCTAAGGGTAAAACATTTTCATTTGTAATAAGAGATCAAGCCAAACACAGTATGAGGCAAACTAAATTGAAAAGTACTCCCCGGGAAGAAAGTAAAGACTAATAATGGACACACTGAATCACCTGATGGTGAGTCTCACTACAACTATCACTGCTAAATCAGGCATCCTTTGTTAACATAGGGAAGTGATTGCATGGAAAATTTAAATCTCACAAAGGGAATGATTGATTTCAGAAGATAAAGATCTACTAATAATAAACCCAGCAATATAACTTCACAGATATTAAGCATTATAAGCTGCATGTCTCTATTCTTTGGGTATGCACAGCCAGCCAAAGGTCATTCTGTTTTCTTATTCATATCACCACATTTCACTTAAGAGGCTCTTCTACCACTGGCAAGAAAGAAATGTATTTGTAGAAATCAGCATTTTGCACATGAAGCAGTCACTAGCATGTGCCTTCATTTCAGGAATGGTATACATATAAAATTTCCAACCCAATTTCAGCTGGAAGCAGTTGAATGATTCAGGGGAGATAAAGCAGTAATTCACAATATCTTCTATCAGGAGCAAAGACAGAATTGGTATTTATCTCTCCTCCTGCTCCCATATCACTATTAGGGAAAAGTTACCAAAATTTTAATCTTCTCATCACCAGAAATAAAGGTTTATCTGTTCCCACATCCCAAGCCTGCACTCTCATTTCCCCCACAGCTGTTTCAGAACCTCCCTGTGACCACCTCCACAGATGAGGAGAGCATGGTTAGAAATCATTCCTGGCCCCTGAACTACCTCAAGTGCATTCACCACGTCCAGAACGCACATGGAGAAGGCCAGACATTGAGTGTCCTTACCATCAAACCCCAGCAGCTCCTTCTTCCTGTATCATCCCTTATACCTGAAAGTCAGAGGGGATAAAAATATCTAAGGTAGAACTATCCTCCTCTTTACATACAAGCACTTATGTTTCCCTGCCAGCTCTTTGCCTTATAGGGGCCCCTCAGTACAGGTTACATCAGCCCTCAGAAGCAGTAGATCAGACACAGAGATAACAAAACATAATGTAAATTACATGTTTGCACCCATGTGATGCTCAAACCGCCTCTGCCGCACAGTCAATGCCTTGAACTCGGGTCAGATTGGACTGACCTAACTACAGCAGCATCACAGGGCTGAAACCCCTGTCCTGGAAGCTCAGGAAATTCTTGGCAAGTACCTCACGCTCCTGTGCTCTTGGCCAAGCCAATAATTTAAAGTTAACATGGGTACACCCTGATGCACAGTCACAGTAGCAGCTGTGCAACAGTGGAAAAACCCTAGATAATTTCTCTTTCCTGGTCCAATACCCTACTACTTTGTATTTCATTGCTACATAACTGATGGCAAATTATTACAAAATATTCTGGTACTGTCTGAAAGCATTTAATACATAATACGCATTTGCACACAATTCATGTGAAACAAGTCTTAAGCACCTATTATAAAGATTCAAGGGAAGGTGGAATTAAATGTAAAAGCTCCAATACAGATCTNTCCAATACCCTACTACTTTGTATTTCATTGCTACATAACTGATGGCAAATTATTACAAAATATTCTGGTACTGTCTGAAAGCATTTAATACATAATACGCATTTGCACACAATTCATGTGAAACAAAGTCTTAAGCACCTATTATAAAGATTCAAGGGAAGGTGGAATTAAATGTAAAAGCTCCAATACAGATCTCTAGGAGGTTTTATATCAGTTTTCCATTGATATTAGTGTATTACTCCCAATTTACATCCATTTAAAGAAGAACAGATACAGACCTGAAGGCTATAAAGAGCCCAAGCCCACAAAAAAGGAAAAGAAAGAGCAAACTGTACAGAGGAACACATTAAGCTGCCTATATAATTCCTTAATTTGCAGCACCACATACCATAAATTGCTGCATTGATTTTTATTACAAAACACTTTTTAACCAACAAAAATTTACCTCATTAAACTAAACTAGAAGTTTGAAGACTAAAATGTCAGAATAGTCCTGAGAAAAAATTATTCAGAGTTCACATTTCACAAGCAAATTGAGATTTGTCCTCAATCATCTTTAGTATCGAGTTTTTTACTGAACTGTACCCCAAATTCTAAACTCAGAGCTTTATAAATTTTACATAATTTTTCAGTCTGTTTAATGTCGTTGTTAGCTCTGTCAGATTACAACAGTCCTGTCTTCCCAAAATAAAAAAGCTGGCAGTTGTCTTACATACAATAAAATGCAGTTAATTACTGCAGCAAGAAAGTATATTGAAAAAGAAACAGCACAATTCATGTCAATTTTTTTCAAAATTGCATGGAAAGACATTTTCCATTATCATTAAAACATCATGCTAAAGCTTTTGGAACCTTACTTAGTGCTTTCTCTACTGACTACCATAATGTGTCCCACAACCCCTTTTTTGCCTCATACCAAAGCAAAAATGAAACAGGGAAAGTGGCATGTTCAGTGCTGTCATCTCATTTCATGCTTTCCACACATATACAAAATTGGCTTCAGTGAGTGGTAGAAGTTTCAGTCAATTACTCAACTGAGCATTGCAGTTTATCTGGACTAAAATTACAAAGATATTATGCCTTTCTATTCAGTGAATTTTTAACCAATTCCCTGCAGCTGTTATTTCCAGAACCTTTCATTTTGCTTACTAAGAACACTAATTGAGATTCTATACAGCAAATGTTTTCACATAGTAAGCGTTTGGCTCAACATTTTAAATATGGTGAACCAGTTTCAAATAACAAATATGTATAGGACGAGAACAAAAACTATTTACAAGCATTTTTCTAATTGTAGGCAAGAACAGTTGTCTCATACTATATACTATTAATTATTCTCTTGTAATTCGTGTACAGATATTGCTTAAATTTTGTCCCAGCTGGCAGCCCAGGCCTGAATTTGCAGTGCAAGTTTCATCTCTCAACAGACTGAAGCTGAATAGCAAATATAGATCTAAAATCCAGGCAAAAAAGGTATCTCCAAGCTCTAGTTTGGAAGACACATCTTATTACAGAAACACAAAACATATGCTGAGATCCACATTTTAATCTGAAATTCAATATGGCCTGAGAAGACATACTTCACATTTGGGGACTCCAATTAAATTTTAGATAGGACAAAACCATTAACAGATACCCTTTTACAATCAGTCTAAGGGCAGAAACATCTACCTGTGAGCCATTTCAAGCAGCATTAACAGGATATATTCTGTGGGGTTTATTTCTGGTTGCTACACATTCATATTTTGTATCCAAATCAGAGATTGCCGGAAGTATTTTGATGCTGAAACTTGATTCCACCGCACAATAGTCAGTAATGCGTCACCTCTTCTCAAAGTTTTTGACCCTATGTCAAACATTGATGTATGTCATGAATAATTAGACTTATAAGATCTCAACATTTCACTGTGTATTGGCACAAGATGTGTCATCCTAGTTATCCTATCCTATGGCTTCATTCGGCAGATATTCCTTGTACTGTCAGATACTTTTCAAAGTGATAATGCTCCCAAAACATATGGGATTGCTTACCTAAGGAAGGCAGTGCTTGAAAGCAAAGTACTGAGATACATCACGCTCAGAGAGGTGAACAGTGCATACAATACATGCTAAAAGAATACGGAAAATCTCTGCAAAGGTGAAGCAAAGAACAGATGCAGCACACTGCTCCAGAAGACACAGCTCCTGTGCCCAAAGAAGGGGGTCACCTTGGCCTCTGCATCACCCTCTGCTCCCTAACTTTCCCTGGCCTCCTGAGCTGACATCCTGCAGTGGCGACACGTTTTCTCTCATCCACATAAGGATTAGAAATACCACCCCTAGACTATAAACTGTTCAGCTAAATACCTAGCACACAAGGTAAACAAAGTATTTGCTTTCCCATTTGCTTCTACATAACGGCTTTCACTTCTCTTTTCCAAGCGGTTAAATATCTCCCAGGGGACAGCCACATCACAAAACCTTGAGAGCAAAACAGAAGGTGTGCTTAGCTCTAAAGGCAGCTCTATCTGCGCAGCAGATCATTACCACCCCACGCAGTTTCTCTTAGAGCATTTACTCTAAAAAAATAAAAAAAGGTCCCTGTTCTCACCTTGCAGTAACCTTGTAACACAGTCTTATACCCTGCACTTCTGGATCACAGACGGCCATCTGGACTTCTGTCTTCCTCTGAGCCCAGTCCTGGTCCAGGGCCACCTCACAGTTGTTAATTAGTGGCCCTGTCTACATGCAAAGTACTCTGCCCATCATCATTTATATTATAAATGCCTTTTTCCCCCCTGACTCTCTGCTATGTTCCTGCTGCTAAATATCCTTAATGTCAAATTCTTTATGCCATGCTTTGCCTTTAATACTACTTGAATGAAAAGCAATTTTAAAGCAATCCATACTGCCAGTGGTCCCCTCAAGCAAATGTGATTTCTCTTAGCTTTGCTTTCATGTCTAGGTTAAGAAGTTTAAATTGAGTAATTAAAAAAAAAAAAAAAAACACAAGAAGAAAAAAAGAAAAACAATAAATGTTTAAAGGTCAATAATTGAACAACTCAGTTTTAAATATTTCCCCAACAGCTACACATACTCTTGTGAGCTCTTGCAGACCATCACCTTTTACTTCAGCCTACGTCAATCATCACAAGCTTCAATTTGTAAGAAAAACTAATGTAACACATTACAAAAGGGAAGTTTTAGCAATGGGAAACCAACTGAAGTGAGTTAGTAATGAATGCAACAGCTGACTGTAAACACATTCTGTTCTGATAATATTATATCAGCATGGTGGCATCAAGGTAAATGACTCTTTTTGAACTGAGGAATTAGGGAACTGGGAGAAATCAGCCAAATTAATCAAAAGCTCTTGCAGACATAATCAAGAAAAATATTGAGAAAGCATATTCTTACGGACAAGATCCTAGACATGGATCCAGAAAAGCAAGCTTTAGGGTTTCTGAGATTCTTAAGTATCCATGGTATGATCCTGAAATCAGTTGCTTTGGTAATGACAGGTTCTTCTGAATACATTAAAGTTTAGACTTGTATATCCATATTATCATCACCTCTTTCCTGTTTAATGGTGGACCAGTTTTTAAAGGGCCTTTTACAGGTTTCCAGTGCTTCTATAATGCTTCCTTAGTGGGCTGGCACCACACCATGCAGTGCAGGGGGGGGGGGGTGAGATCCCTGTATCCCCAGAGGGATGCCAGCTTATGCAAGTCTAAATTTTGAATGCTTTCAGAAAAAAATTTATAATTTTATTTCCCATGCAGTCCCAAGGCAAAAAGATCCAAGCATTGCCAACACACTACACCCTCAGAAAACTCCCCACATATCCTGACCCAGGGGATTACAGGGTGCCCACATTAACTCTTAGAACAACATAATTTATGAAGACATGCAATAAAAGATCTCTGCTGAAGTTTTAATTCCTTTCTCCTGGGAACAGACAAGTGTAATGATACAGCACTGCAAATTAAATATTCTAATGCAAATCAGGCCCATTTCTGAATGTTACAGTGACCTGAGCAGCCACTCAGAATAAAATATTGCCAGTTCCCTAAAGCAAAGGACAAGTCTAATGGTGCTCACAGCCCACAAAACTGTAAAAATGGATTTTCTCTATCTCATACACAAATGTACAAATCTTGAAATGAATTCCTCTGAAGGAAATGAGATGGCTAGCATTTATATGAGAAACTAATGGGAATTTTAATAAGGTACCAAAAAATCCAAAACAACTTCTGATGGACACGACTATTTGATATCTCTTATGTTTCATTCTGAATATTAAATAATTAATTTTAAAAACTAAACAAACAGTAATTGGGTTTTAATAATTGAGAGAACACCAGATAAGGAAACAATATCCAATAAAGAGAAAAGGAAATTAAGGAGTAACGGAAATAGTCTTAGAAGATCCAGATAACTTGAAATCATAGCTCAGTGTATTTCACTTTTTCCTCCTGGGACTTCATACACCCTCATGCTCTTGCTTAGTTTCTTCTTATGCAAGGCTTCAACATTTTCATGAACTGCAGCAATACTATAGTGAGTTCCATGATTTGCAGTAGTTAACACTGCAATAGGATGGCTTTGTACTTAATAAGAAGCAGTTCTGCTAATGATGTCCATGATCAGCTCTGTAAGGTGTACAAGTAAATTCAAAAATGCACTCCTGCAGACTATAGCTGGGACAGCTCTTTGAACAGCAAGTCACCTACCACTGCCAAATAAGTTTTTGATGGGAAGAAGAGAGTGCTTGTACACAAGCAATAAGCAGGTATAGGTAAGTTGTTTGTCAGCATTGGTTCTCGTTAGAATGTTTGACATGTGTAGGCACTGATAGGAGCAGTGTTCACTGTTGTACAAGAACTAATTTTCCTCTGTCTTGCAAGCTATATAAGGATATATGTTGCTTTATATAAAAGGACTATGAGATAAAAGTCAGTCTACTGTCAGCTCTTTTCATCACATGGAGGTGTGAGGTCTGAGAGGGTGCTGTGGATTTACAAAATTTGAAAGCCCGAATATTTCTAAATGCATAAAGGAATTTCACAAAAGCCTTGTATGGTGAATTAACAAGAGACCTCAAGCAACAAGTCTGGATTCTCTTAGAAAGAGTAAAGAAATACTTCAGCTCATGTCAAAAGCCTTTGAAAAAAGAATCACAGTGTTTTTTCTATCCCTCACTTTCCTATACATTTGTTTACTAAGACAAGTCTAATGTGAGATTCTCAGATATGCGGTGTGTCTCTGATATGACTAAGCCAGGGGCAATGGGCTTAGCACAGAAATCCCTATGAATGTATCTGAAGCTCCATCTGGGCAATAAGCCCATTGATGGAGCCTCCAAACTGCTCCCTGGGAAGGCTTCTGCTCCAGAACACTCCCAGTGATGACCAAAAGGGTTACACAGCTGAAAGTTTCCTAACTGTGCCTGCAGCACAGTTAAAACACTAACAAGTCATTTACACCTAGCAAAGCTTTAAAAAATTACAGCCACATTTTGTTTCTGCTTTATTATAAAGCACAAAATTAACCAAGAGCACGCCTCTCAGTCATCGGTGAATACATGGTCTGTTGGGCTGAGAGCCAGCAGGATTACTGTGATTGTTGGTTTAAGTCAACAAGCACATACAGGGATTCAGATCCCATAGAACTAACAGGGAAATATACCCACACATACCTTATCTCCTATAAACCACTGGATCATTTTTACTCTTAGTGTAGTTTAACTCAAAGTGGGGTATATCTTGTCCCAAAATGTATTACTACAGCTCTGAGCATCGGCAGTTAAGAAAGCAACTGTCAGGAAGTAAATGAGTCAACTCAGTAGTTAAACTGCTTAACCAGCTTCACTGGCTCACCCGTGTTCTTTTCTCACACCAATGCAAATCAATTCACTGAGACTATTTCTAACTTTTAGCACTGTATCTGAGAAAATAATCTGTGTTGTTCTTCTCAGGTGATACTCTGAGGTAGATTCTAGCCTGCAGAGGACATCTCTGCAACCCAGAAAAAGTCCTCTACTGTTCTCAGGGACTTTATTTCCTCTTCTCCTACCAAAAGAGGTGTGAAATCTACTATTTCCTAGTAACACACACTGCAGTGAATAATCTAAAGTTGTGTAGGACTGAATCACAGTTCTTGAAAAAGCTAAAAAAACCCAAGCTCACTTATGTCTTCAAAAGCATATATCGTGGAATATTTACAAAGGTGTTTTCCTGGTGATTTATCTCCTTAAACAAAATTTTCAGGTTGTTAGTATAATTTATCATTGGTCACCTAACATCTGGCTATCCCAGGTAGTATTACCTGTGAAGCTAAGCAGTGCTACCTTTAAGAAACTGAGTCCTGAATGTCCTTTCACCTTTGCTGAGAATCATTCTTCCCCTTTAGAAGTGCTCTTTTTGAAAGAGTAATCAAGAGAAAAATGTATATGTCAGCCTGCTCCTCTTCCTCCTATCAAGTTGGAGATACTGCTCCCCACTGTGCCACAAGAGTAGCACCATCACCCAGCTGTCACAGAGAAGCTAGTCATCTTCTGCAGGAAGCAGAAGGGCTGCTCTGCTCTCCTACCTCACCTTCTGGCGAGAACAAACAAAGTCATCAAGCAGAGCTTTGGATGGGATGCCAGCATTGACAGCTGTCCTTTTCCTCTGTTTACTTATGTGGGTTTCAGGCAGCCAGGGAGATCACCAACAGCAAAACCCTACACACTTGAAGACCTTTTCATGCATGCTTAGGAAGACCTGGCAGCCTCCCTCCTTCCTTCACCACTGCTGCCAAGTTCATGTTGGCTGTCAGACTTACACCCCATTAAAACAAGATTACAGGAGTAAGAGCGTACCCACAACAATTTAGAGTCCTGCAGTGATACTGGATCATCACACCCCCAGGCATCTCACTTCAGTTCTCTACTGCTCTTCGCTCTGGTGCTTCAAAAACCCCTCTGAACTGCCCTTTTCAGGTTCTTATCCTGCCATCACAGCCATGAGGAGCTCCAAGAGCCACACTTACAGCACCAGCAAGGCCCAGGGTTTATTCTCATTCCTGAGCATGGGTCTCCTAGGACCCTCTTGTCTTGCTTCAGCCCTATTAGTATTTTCTACCCAGTACACACATTATAAAGCCCACAAAAAGATACAAATAAGACAAGTTATAATTCTGCTTTCTTGACAAGATCTGCCTCTTAAAGTCTCTCCTGGTAATAAGGAGAAACAATTACTGCAGGAGAGCACTCGGAAAGAAATAGCATCAGCAGTACAATGTAAATAATTAACGAAAGCACTCTTTTAGATTGCATTATGCAAAGAAGAATAAATCATCAGACAAGCATTAAATATTTCATGGAAGTTATTGTAAAGTTGAAGAATCAAGTGTCCTCTATCATTTCAGAGCATGGAAAAGTCATCAATACATTTAAGAACTGCCCCTCCTCCCCTTTGCAGCACTGAAAGAAATGGATTCTCTTGAATTCTCTATGCACTGTTTTCTGCATCCAGATTTTTAGAAGGCTGATAATAAGAATTTCCTTGGTGCATGAAGAAAAAAAATGAAAGAAAAAAAAACAAAAAGGAAAAAAACCACTGCCACAAAAAACATCACAAAACAAAAACAAAACCACAAGCCACCCTCCACAGAGGCTTTTTTATGGCCCCTCAAATGGAGTAGTCAGAGATTGAGGCATACAAAATTGTCAGTAATTTCTGAAAACATTGACTCACTGAGCCAGTAATGAGCAGTTGCATTGCTGAGTGACTATTGAAACAAAAGATATAATTCACCTCCCTCAGTGATGCTTATTAACAATAAATCTATTCTCTGTAGAAAGAAACAAGGCAAAACCCAACCCAACTCCCTATTTATAGTGCTGCCAAATGAACATTTAATGTGGTATCATCAGAATTAATAAACAGAAAACCATGGAACTCATCCAGACATATGACTTGCTCTCCAAATCATTAGTTTTTCAGGAACAATGGATGTAGTAAGGGTCTTGTGATTTTTGCTATGATACATTTTCTCTTACCAGGTTGATAGTCTCAGTACTACCACTGACTTTCCAAAACAGAAAAGAATTCTTGCAAGAGAGATCATCTAGATCTGAAAAAGTATAAAAATTTCACTATTCATTCAGTTTACATTTACATTTATTTATTTTAAAACACATCCTTTTCAGGTTTCCTTTTGTCACTTGACCTCATTACCAGGAGCAAGTCTGCTAGAGTTCCAGCATTTCTTGTGGAGCTTTCCTCTCCTTGTCAACCTTTCACTGCTGCTTTTCATCCTACACTGAAATTCCAGGCTCCCCTCAAGCAGTACAAGGTCTGGAGAAGAAGCCCATGTGGATTAGAGCACCATGATTGTCTGTAGCAGTAGGTGTAGGAAGCCCAAAATAACTACTGATTTCTACCAAGATAATTATTTGCACAGGGCCTGGACAACTTCAGTTTCTAATATCCAGCCTACATTGAAAAAAGTCAGTGGGAAAAAAAGGTAGAGCTCTGAAAACTGAAGAACTTTTTTTGCTGGCAGAGTCTCCACACAAAAAACAAGATATGATCAGCACATTGCATTTCTAAGCTTCTGGCATTGTTTTAACTTATATAACACATGCTAAAAGCCATTATTATGGTATTTTTACTGCACTAGTAGATCAAACTAAAGCAAGCTGGGAAAGTTCTCATGGGAAAAAAAGTGATTTTAAAACAGCAAGAGAAATTTTTCACCTCAAACTAAAAACTTTTACCTTTTACTTTATTTCCAGAGAATTTTTGATGGGTGGGAGAATTTAGGAAATTGTGCAATATGAAAACAATAAACTCTACAAAAGTAAAATGTATGAAGCAGAGATTGTTGAGGAAAATTAGTTTAAAATACACTGGCAGTATGCATGGCTGCATATAATAACTGCACAGATTCACAGTCTGAAGCCTAGCACACAAAGCCCTATTGATACAACTCTTCCTTAAAAGCATGAAAAGGGGATATTTCAGTTTCTCAAAAACATCAGCAGTTGTGTAGAATCAGAGCACTTCAGAGGCAGCATCAAAACACATGCTCTAAATTTGGAACCATGTAGAAATAAACACAGCAAGTATTCTTTTAAGTCCAGGTGTCACAAAAAATATGAAAAAAATTAAAGTCTCCTCTTCTTTACTAAATGAGTGAATGCTTGAGAATAAACTCTGTTAGTTCAGCAGTTCCTGCTCCAGTAAAGAGCTTCATGACTTGACTGGGGAGGTTGTGGGTTCTGAGACTGCAAGTGTTAATGACTCATTCTAGAAAGGTGTTTGACTGCACCTTGTTTTCAGTTTTTCCTCAGATTCATCAATTTCCAAAGCAAGATACTGATGCCAAGAACAGGTTTTACAAAACCACTTACAATAACACCTTGACAAATGGGCAAAGCCTTACTCCAAAGTGCTTGGTTTTTTCTCCCCTTTTTCCAAACTAGATCAGATCAGATCAGTCCTATTGCTTTCTACCATCTGATCTTGCCCCCTACTCTTGGACAGCCTTTGCAATGCTGAAATCAACAAAATATTACATCTGCAGCTCATTATCAAGCCTGATTGCGCCAGTTGTACTGGGAGGGAATGGGTCTGGTTTTCTTCCCTTCTCAATTTAGACACACACAGGCAGCCAGGCACAGCCCAGGCCAGACTACACAACATCATATTTTACCTGAGCTAATGGGCTACAGCTAGTGCCACATGTGTTTTGTAGTAGGGCCAGATGTGTTCAAACAAAATGCATTTTGGTCTCTGGTGCTGCTTGTTTAATCAGAGTTGTTATTCTCACTTCTCCTAAAACAAATTAGTCAAAACATTATTTTATCCAGTACCTAGCCAACCCATGCTATGCCATAATCAAAATATACCAAAGCAATACCTTTGAAATTTTCATTTCACTTGTTTAGCCTGTAAGAGGCTCAAACTTCAGAATATCAAATCCAGTAGCCTGATTAACAAATTTATCATCACACAACATCCAGCATAGCACAACATTATTATCCTGCTTTCTTTCAGCGAGCAAAACAGAAATCCACATGATCACATAATGAAGCACAAGTGAGATACAAAGCACTGAGAATATTATTTGATATTATTTTGCAGAGAGCATGTGTGTTCAGTTGTCTTCCAACCAACGAAGCGGGGTTTTGTGTCTGACTTGTTATCCTATAACACTGCATAATTCTAACAGGAAACTTGAGATTAAAATAGGCAAGCAAGGAACTGGACCATTTCCCAGAATGTTCTCTGAAGGCAATCTATCCTTCTTAGCAACTAGTTAGCAACCAAGAGATGATTACTGTGGATTAAAGAATTAGCTAATAAAGCAAAAGTCTAATCAGAAACACTATTATCAGCATTTTACTGACACATGGCCCATTTGAATAAAAAAATTTTTAAGCCCTAAAATTATTTTCATTTAGTCACAAAGTTAATGCAAGGAAGAGAAAAAAAGAAGCATGACAAAGATGGAAGAAATATAAACTACTGAAAATCTTTCAAGTAACAAGGAAAGATCAGTAATTTTTGGCAGTTTAACGGCTTGGCTAAATTTAAACCAGCCAAATGCATTTTGCATTTGTAGGCACTGTAACAACTCACCCATTTAGAAGAGTTGGGACAAATTCAGACCTAGTTCAAGCAAGCATAATTCTCCTTAAGTTAGAACACTCTTGTTCCCTTCTACCAAGTAAAAATCCAGGCGGTTGGCCACAAAAAAGCCAGGAAAGGGGAGTTAAAAGTTCCATCTTGAACCCCAAGATCTTACATTCTGCTCCAGTTTTCTAGACAAGTGGCGGTGCCATCGTAGTGAAATACTAGTCGAGCCACGTAATCCAGTGCAGAAGACCAAAGGAATCACCACAGGAATAAAATGCATTTATGCAGATCCTGTAACACCTATACTGCCCTCCATTATTCCACTCCATACACTGGAACAGCAAAGGCCAGGATGTCAGTCCAGAAACCCTGACCCTGGGTTCAAATGGGATAAGTACTTGAGATTCCTAGGTAGACCAAATATTCGTCTCTGATAGAAGGAAAATTTCAAAACTATTGCAAATACTGGTGGCAAAATTCAAGAAGAACCTAATCAAATAGTCTTAAGGCTAAAGAATTTTTAAGGTACCCTCTAATTTTTTTTTTAATTTTTTTTTTTTTAAGCATACCAGCATCCCATGAAATCTCCAGAAGCTTTCTTTGAAGTTTTCCTTCACTGTTTCTTACACTTCCATGTGAAAAATAGAAAAATAATTGCTGACAAATTAAGAAGGCTGCATAATCAAACAGAGAGTTCAGGGAATTCCAGATACTAGGTTAACCAAACTTTCAGGGTGCCCCTTTTTGTGTGTGTTTTCACACAATTTGTAATGTACAGCGACCACGAACTGATAGATTAACCTGCATTGGCTTTCAGGGGGTTTTTGCAAGCTTACAGACTTTCAAGGAACTTTATCAGATATTTATCCAGTTTTAATAGGCGGTTGAATAGTAGTCATTACAAACCCAACATTTCTCTTCTGGTCTTTCAAAGTATTTTTATTTTAACTATTTCCTTTCAGCTTCATCTTAAAAGGGATGATGTAATCACAATTAGGTTAGACTATTACATACACAGTCTGGCATATCAGGTATTTGCATCCCTTGGGATATTAAATACTGTAATTAAAAAAGATATAACTTATTTTAGCATAATTACTTCTGTCTTATTTCCACTAAGAACAAACATCAGACTTCTGGTTTGTTACTATTTCTTCTAGACTCATTGTGATATAAGCTAGTGTTTATTAAAATTCCTAAATTACCACATAGGATGTCAATAGCTACATATTTTATTCCTCTTTCAAAAATCTTAGAAAAAAAGTAAATTGATTAAAATATACAGCCTAAAATTACACAACATGTCATCACTACTACAACAATGTAGGATATGTACTAAGTTTTGGCTAAGGTAGCATGATAGCAGGGAATATCAAAAAGGAAATATTTTTCAGAAAGATTAATCCCTTTACTAAGGTCAACAGACACTTAGTGAAAAGTTTATGGGACTGACTTTAAAGAAATAAATAGAAAAATTAATTTTAAAAAACACCCAAAACAACCAAAAAAACCTTCCAACTTGAAACTCTATCCAAAGTTGACAATTACAAGCCAAGATCTTCACATTCTAAGTCTAATCTTAAGACTAATAAACTTAAAAACCCTAAATTCTTTTAAGGGTTTTCTCTTCAGGCAGAAATAACATTAAGCCAATGCAGATTTGTGATCACTCTTAATGCTTTGAAACTAAAGCACCAAAAAGGCTTATGTTCTCCAGCACCAAGGAAGCACCATTGGTTCAGGAAGATAAGAACAAATACACCTGCACAAGTACGCCAATTACTGTTACCATATAAAAAAAATTAAATTCCCAATTATTTTGGCAGCTAATATGTTACCTATACTAATTTTCCAAAGTAAAACTGGAAAATTTGTTTGGGTTTCTTTCCTTACCCATTTTTCAAAGTTCTGTTGGTAGCTCAGCATTTTTCCCATATTAGCTCATGCATTCACAAAGGCTTCTGCATTTAGCTTCATTTGCATATTTAGCTAATACGTTGTTACCTTGACTTCTTATATCATTAATAAATATGTTAAGAAAAATGCATTTAACATGTATTTCCAGAGGATTATTGTACATCTCTCCACAATCCACTGCTTCTTGATTTACCAATTTTAAAGGAACCCTTTTATGTACAAACCAATTTGGAGTTGGGATCCTAGTGAAAATCCAAATTTTCATTCAGAATTAACTTGTCTGACTACATGTTTCATTTGAGTTGCCATAATTCATCTCTAATAAGACTATATCATAGAGACTAGATTAAATGTTGTGTCCACTGCTCTTGATGAAGTTTACTCCAAATTACTTCAGAAACTGACCAGGGCAGTCTGAGAGTTGCTCAAGGTTACTTTCATAAATTCATCAAAGTAGATTGAGATCTCTGAAGTTTAAGTCTTGCAAACTGGTAGGAGAACAGGAGTGGAAACCCCAGTATCACTCATTCACCTGTAAAACACATCAGAACAAGCATGGCTTTGGCAAAAGCAATTAGATTTCTTCTGCACTATGAAAACAGTGAGAACATGAGTGACTAAGCAGACAAGAGGTATTGCAATGGCTTTTCTTGCACAGAAAATAACTAATATGAAAACACAATCAGCCCAGGTAAAGACATGCAGGTAAAATCTAAACTGATATACTACCAGCTTTGGGGCATCATATGTTAAGAAACTTCTAGTCTGCTCAGAGGCAAATCCATCAGACAGCAGGAAGACTGTTCTGAAACCCAGAAAATCTCATTTTCAGTGGTTATTTCCTATGGTCCTGCTATATTACAGTACAGCGTTTCCAATTAAAATAATGAAGACTAATGATTTACAGAGATACCTGACAGCTAGGAAAGAACTAACAACTTTAACACCTACGCATGTGTCACATGCGCACAACCAGCCCCCCTGAAAATAATCTGATAGAATGTAAAGAAAGGAACTCTACACCTAGGTGCCAGATACTTAGCCGTAAAATTCTGGAACTTTTAATTAATAGAAAACACTTGCCAAGTGTCAGAAGGCTAAATAACCAGAGTCACATTTAAATCAAATTTAAAGCTCTTAAAAATTGATCCATTATAGACTGACCTGGCTCTGAATGTTCTTTTCCATGTACCAATTAAAACATGTTGAGAACTTACGGTGAGCAAGGCACTGGAAAATAACTAAGAACTGCTAATCTCTCAATCCCTACAAAAAGTTAGCAAATTATCTTAATTGACTGCTGCCCCAAAGCTATGCTGGTGTTTCAAATAATAGCACAAATGCTATTCCAATAATACTGTTTAGCAGAAGCACATGATACCAGCATCATCCCAAATAATTTGAGGTAATCACACTTTGGGATGATTCAGAGAAGTAGTAGAAGATGTAGGTCCTCTGGTCAGGTCTCCCATCTAAACCCCATCCCAAGGCAAATAAAGTCACAAATTAGCCCTTATGCACCCTGCTTTTCTCCCCAGTGCAACACAGAGCGCACACAGAAAAAGAGATCCACAGCAACAGCTGAAGGATAATCATACCAAGATGATTTAAAAAAAAAAAAATCATACTATAAAGCAGCCAAGCTGTTTCAGCCAGAAGCCTCTCCATGGGGAGAAGCACTGAGCCACACAGCTTCCATGAAGTCAGTATGCTTCCAGCAGTAAAAGCATCCCAGAGCACCTACAGAAGGCTCACACCAGGGAGATTACCATGCATGCAACTGCTCTCACACACACCTCAGTCTACTGGCCGAAGGGGAAGAATAAGCAACCTGTCAACTTGTCTTTCAAACAGTTTGTAATTAGCCATTACCCAGACTCTAGAGGGCCTTTATGCTTTTCACTGCCTCCTCTCCATTGTGCAAACAGAGAAAGAAGGATGAAGGCTCCTATCTCCCTTGCTGAGCCAAGTCTAGCAAATGCCCCAGAACTCTCAGCAGCAATACAAGAGCAAGCATACAAGACCAAAGACTGTGTTCAGGCATCTGTCACAGAACTCAACTGTTAATTCATTTTGTATCAAAAGCAGTAAACTTCAGGACAACACTCTCAGACAGGATACTTGCCAGAAAAATACTAGATTCGACAGCATATAAGATAGTACATTGTAGCTTTCAACTGTTACCCAAGAGCCTCAAAGAGCACAGTGCAATTGGGATGACCACAAAGGCATGGCAATGACAAGTTCATGCCCCGAAGACTCCCTTTATCTTGGCCATAGCAGCTCAGCCAGAAGTTTATCTTGCACATACAGCAGGTAGGTTTCAAATGTACTCCCTCCAATGAGTAGAAATACTAAAACTTATTAGCTTCCTTCCTCTGCACACACAGATAAATTATTAGGGCTTTCTGAGACTGTAAGCAGATATATTTAGAATCAATATCCTTCTGAGCAGCAGAAATAAGAACAACAGTTATAGTTCCCTTGGGGCAACCTCTTACCCATCACATCAAACTGGGTGTTGCAAGAACACAATCAGCTGTCATAATGTAATGGTACAGGACAAGTTCAGGGGTTTTGTCATACATAAGATAGCCTTAAGCAGCATAAGAGATTCTCAGCAATGGAAATATAGGGTAAAGATACACTTCCCTTGCTCAGAGGGGCTCTGCCCCTGGAAATCATCTCAAGCAAAACAAGAAAGTAACTGCAGGATTTGAGTTGGCCTTATATGACAGAACATCAGAAAAAATGTCCAAGTGACAATCAAGACAGAAGTGTTAGGGTCTGGTAATAACATATCTTTGACTGGTACAAACTTTTTGGAGAACAGAAAATTGTACATTCAACCTATCTGTACTTTAAAAAAACATTTGATGTAGTGCCACATGAGATCAGCTAAAATATAGAAGAGGAATTAATGTGGCATAGCAGGGACTGACTGTGAGGAGTTGTGCTGAAAGGCAGAAGTAAAGGCTGGAAGTGGATTAGCAATGGACTTTGCTCAGGCCCAGTCTTGGAACTGATATTGTTCACTATAGTCATTGGCAACCTTAAAGAATCAATCTTGCCACAACCCACACATTTTTTTCTTTCTCAAGCAAATGCTTGAATAAAATCTTTTGTGTGTGCCCCAAAACTCAGCAAAATTTCCCTTCAGAGCACCTAAAAAGAGAACAGTACTAAAAATTATGTGTTCCTGCCACTGTCTAAGAAAGCTATCATTTATTTGCTTATTTTTGAAAGCAGACTCTATACAGAGTAGTCATAATTAACATAGCTAAAATATTTATCTAGCACAGGAGGAAATTACAAACTCTGAACTACCCAATGTCTTCAAGATTAAGCCTAACTGAATATTAACTGTTCAGTCAAAGCTAAAAGTATTTAGAATTACAACTAAAAAATTTTTAAAGTCTTTAACACATTTCCACAAGTTAAAAAAAAAATGTTTGTGATAACTGCTAAATGAAGTGCAAGTCCCAATGTTATTGAAAAACTTTCCTACCTGAAAACTAAGGTTTATCACAAATATGTCACCAAAACTTTAATTCAACAATCCTAGTCACTGCAGTGATAAACAAACTCATCAACTATCATATACCATTTAGCAGGAAACAGTTTCCAAATAAATATATATATATGTTGTTTTCATGCTTAGAGACAAAGAGGAAAATAAATAAAAATGCAGATAGAATTGTATCTGATATCAAGGATGCCAAAACAAGCTATTAAAAAATATGAAAAGAGCAAAGCTGGAGAAGCTTGAACTGTTCTGCAGCACATAAGCTCTACAAAATAAAAATTGCAGACCAAATTCAGCGGTTTAATTCTCTTATATATCAAGTTAACAAAGGAAAGTTAACTATTTATTCCCCAAGTATATTCTTATTTTTCCTTATTGTTTCAAACCATACATGTCAATCTCACAGGTAAGCCTGAATCATTAAATTATGACCAGAAAAAAATTGTATTGCAAAGAACTGTTACACCATTTCTACAAGCAAAATCAATTTATTATGAAACACACAGAGAGTAGGAATAATAGATAAGGAAGAAGTTGTTAAATTCAAAGCTTTGCCTGTTCTCCAGACACTACTTTAAAGAATAAGTTTTAACTTAGATCTACTGACAAGTCATGTGTTAAAGACAATTATCTCTTTTTCATCCTCTGTATTTACTTATAACTTTTAAGCTGACTTGACCTTTTCCTTTTCTCACAGAATAAATGAAACACATTTTTCCTATCATTTGGCAAAACAGTTAAGTAATCAGAAACTTAGCAGTATGTTTTTTCTGGCAAAGGAGGCTATTGACACAAGGAGCTGAGTTATCCTAAGTGCATGGACAGAGCATTATGGGACAGTTCTCACATCTCTTCTCAGACCCAGGACTCTGCAAGAAAAGTTCTTCGGGATATCCCCTGACTGGCACACTCTGCTTAAGACCACAAGTGCTAGAAAAATTAATCCATGTACTTGTACGATGACATTATAGATTTACACAGTTCCTGATCCAGCAAGGTCATGCAGTTGCTTTTTTGATGAGAAAGCTGAAATATGGTTTTCCTTTACTCCAAGAGCTAAAAATACAGACTCAGTAAATTTCAAGAGATGCACACAGACAATATCTAATCCAGAAGTTCTGGTACACATTACAGACTTACCCATTCAAATTTTTGAGTAGTTGAATTTGCAGAACAAGTTAATGACGGAAGTGCTTTTCATTATGTAGCTCCACTGTTTTGATCCTTAGTAGATACCCTTAATCCAGACTTAATGTATCTGGGAAAGACAGTCTTGGGACCATATCCCACAAAATTTAGAATTATCTTGGGAAAGCTCAATTTCAGCCAAAAATCCTGCAACAGCAATATTCTCCGTCAAACATGCTTTTATTTTTCTGTGCCAGATAGACCCTGAGAAATTCCAAATAAAATTTTCCACCAGTGTAAGGAACTTCTTCCTCAAAATTCTTCCTCAATGCTTCCTCAAAACCTAGATGTCCTACCCACTCCACCACCAGCTCAACGGTCCAGTTGTATAGTTTGCCAAAAAATATTCTCTAAAAGCCATTGGTTCACATATTTCACAACAGTATAAAACTGGATATTAAGCCTTTCTGACTTTTGTCCAAAATCAATGTTTCAGAGCCATGCTGCACATATGACAATAAGCTAACACCGTGCCCAGCACCTTCGGGATAAGAAAGAACTGAACTGCTGGGAGCACAAAATAGAAACTGTTCAAAGCTGATCAGCAAAGAATTCCCACTGCCCTGGGAAACCTCCTGCACCAGGCTGGTAAAGTCATTTTTGCCATTCTGCCCTGCAGTTAGCCTGCAAGAAAAAAGACTGGAGCAGAATAGAAGTGAGAACACTTCGTGCATCTGTGTGCCAGTGATGTACCATCATGAGGTCCAGGCAGCACAGACTCAGCAGGCTGCAGCCAGTTCTTCTGACTTCCTCCAACTTCAGACTGCAGGATAACCCAGGGACGGTTGTCTGACTTGAGCTGCACCAAAAGATTTCTCCATTAAAAACTTATCAATTTATCTTTTCAAATTCATGAATTTCCAGTGCAAAGGAGTTCTTAAGGTTTAGTGATATTCCAGATTATGCATCTCAAATATCCTTATATATAATTAACTACTATTTTCTGCTAGTTAAAAATAAATTGGCCATGTATTCCACTTAGAGTAGTTCAGCAGCTGTGCAATTTACATAATTTTAAATTATACAGCCAATAACATCCTAATTATTGTACTTTTCTGTTATATTTGAATTTACAATACAAAGGTCAAAGGCTCTAATTAATATAAAATCAAGTCTTTTAACTACTGGTTTAGAACAGGGTATAAATATGATAAAATCAAGCTACATACTACTTTTAAAAGGTGGTTAGGTTATGTTAAAGTAGATCTTTAAAAGCTATGCTGATTTAATTGCCAGTGAGCAAAACTTTATTATTATGGACATACTAACAATCCATGTACTCTGTAGAGGGAGAAATATATTTTATGGTTTAATAGAAACTTTTGGCTACAGTACCTCAAACAGTATGTTTTTAAAACAAATTCACTTGACACAGGAAGATGTTTGCTGTCTCAGAGACTGATGTTGCTTTTCTCAACTCCTGAATGATCCAGAGCAGAATCCAGGGCTGGTATAAGCAGCTGGTCTTATACAATATATATCCTTGGCATCTCTTCTTCAGGCTCTCCCAGACACAGGCATAGCTTAGCAACTGATTTTCATGACAATTCTGATGCCAATACTCCCTCTCACTCCTAGTTTCCATCTACATTTATATCCTTTTTTTTTTATTAACATAATTTTTTTAGAATAGTATATCAGTGAGTGCCCTGCACTAGTTGATGGCTCAATAGACTTATGGGAGAAGCATGGCTTAAGGTCAAAGGTCCCTCTCTCAGGCAGCAGTACCTGTCAGTTCCACCTTACACAAGCAGGGAACGCCAATAAAGGACACAGGGCAGAGCCCCAAAGAAAAAGGCTCTCATGATTTCAGCAAACACAGTTCTCTACATTGAGTAGAGAGTTTATTATGTTATTTCTGCTGTTATTATTATATTCTGATTTATTATTTCTGGATTTATACATGTTTAAGACCATGCCATTTACACTCTGAATTTTGGCATTACCCAGATTTCCAGCCAGTTGATTACTCCTAATTTTTGTATTTTCCCCATTTATTTGAAATTCTGTTATGTCTGTGTGTCAAAAACATGCATAATAATTGTGCCTCTCTCTCAGTACATAAACCCTGTTACATTTGGCTAGTAAGCCTTGCAAAGATGTTAGTCTCTGCAGCAACAGCCAGAGTTGTTTTTCCTAAAAGTGTTGAAACCAACTACCCCCTAAGCATATTTAAAAGCTCAGAGAAAAGGAAGGAGGGTTTTTTACATAGCAGCAATCTAACTGTTGAGTTGATTTTATTTGTGTTCAAGTAAGAGGGGTTTATTAGTGCTGATAATACAGGTAATTTTAATCATTTCTAAGCTACTTAACAATAGAAATTAATGCTGAGAAGTACCTTCTGAAACTGTTTCTAAAAACATTTTAACCTATTTTCCTAGCAAAATTTGGAACAGCCCTACCAAAACAAACAGACAAAAAGCAATCTTGTTCAGACAAGTCTTGAAATATGTCTCCTCACTCTGAAATATTCCATTTAGCCACTTTGCAACATTTGCATTGTGTAGATAAACACAGATTGTGGTATTGTTTACAGCTCTACAACCATACTGATAGAATTCTAACTTAGAAAAATATATTCATCCATGAAGTTAATTGCTTTTCTTGTTAGCAAGCCATATTCTAGTCCAATGGTTATAAAGTAGTAGTATATGCAGAAGTTAAGCTCCATCGCCAACTTCAGACTCATTTACCTAGGCAAAATGTACAACCAGGAATGACGAATTTTCTTCCACAGCACTGAAGGGAACACAATATTTCTTCCCCATCCATGTAACCATGAACACATAACCTCCTAAGGAGACCTTGGCTCACAATAAAAGACTAAAACTATGAATATCATGAACGATGGCAAGAGGTTAAAAAACCCACTATAATGTCCCTAGCCCAGTCCCATGCAGTAGCAAAGAATTTATTAGGTGAATATCACAGCTATCCAAAGTGTCATCAATACAGCTACCTACAGCAGTTTTAATTTAACTTAAGAGTTGAAGAGCTTAAGGTACAAAATCAGGTCATATTCAAACTGTTCAAAACGGCAATAGTCTAATTTGTGAACTTAATTATTTCACAAACTTTCTGATGTCCTATGTAAAGGAGGCTCACGGCTAGCAGAGAAAACGCATGCAGAAGACAGGAGACCACATAGCTTCACAATCATTAAGCTGATGTTCGCTGTTGCAACACAAAAAGTGAACAACTCAACCTCATCTTTGGTGATTATGCCTTACAAGAAATTTTGTATGTGGCTTTTCTGAGCAATCCTGCTCTGCCCCTGAGGTTTAAGGAGATAAATTACCATGTAGGAGGGCTAAATATTATCTTCATGGGGCGAAACATTTACAGACTGAATGATATTGTGTCAGGCTGATATCCACATAATTAGTGTCCTAAAAACAGCAGCTCTTTTTTGCTCAGTACTACACTTCATATTTTCTTCTTCAAGATGTACAAAGGAAGTTTAATCATCCTAAAGGCTGAAAAATAAAGATTTTCAAACACTGGAGAAACACCACAGAGCTGACTAATCTCTTCAGAGTGAAGGACCAACTCCTCAATAACAAGGCACAATTAATACTTGCCATTCTTAACCTCAGTAATCTGACAAGGGAAACCAATACCTTTTACCTTCACAACTTATTTTTTTATCATCTTTACTAAAGCATTTGAGCTCCTTATTGGAAAATAATGCCAGTATCTCATCCAAGCTACACAGAAACTGTTTTTAAGTGTGAGAGAAAAAAAATCTCTTTGGATAGCCAAGATCAAAAAAGCACACCAAGGGGAGGAGTGGGGGAAGAGTAAAAAGAAAATCTTCAAGGCAGATATCCATTGGTCACCAGGCATCTTTTTTAAAAAAGAATTCAGGTAATTACTGACACTCTTGTCTTCTACAAGTTGCAGAATACCACCCTATCTACCAAAGTAAGCAATTTCACTGGGCATTTCTGAAAGAACCAAAGAGCACTTGCCTCATAATAATGCACAGAACACATTTGCTTGAAACAGAGGGAAGGCAGCAGTAATCAAGGTCACATGTAATCTTTTTCCAAAGCTGCCTAATCGTAGGGATGGGTAGTACCACTGAGAACATCAGTCTCCCAGCTCTTTGAGCAGAGAAGTGCAGAAGCATGAATCACAATCACCATGAATTTTTAAGGGTCCTTTTGAGAGGAACATGGAAATTATTTTTTTTTCCCAGATGTCCTTAGCAATCTTTTGCAAGAAGGCCACTTCTCTGACCTTCACTAATGCATTCAAGGGCATTCTGGGAATTTAACATTAGTCCTTGATCAGCAGGCACAGAAGATGCCCTAGCCACAAAATCACAATGAGAAAGCAAGCTTTGTGACAGAGCAGCAACCTGGATGTCACTAAAACGAATGAGAACTTTTGTTTAATTAGTTTTAGACTGACTATTTGGGTGGTATGTGCAGCTATGAAGATATGTAGTAATCACTTCCTCTCTCTCTTTCCCCATCAGCTTGTCACTCTGGCTTAATAGCTTGCTATAACCAACACACTGCTTTCCTCAGAGTTTCTAAATAAACAAAGTTTACCGAGTTTCACATAGCACTTCTTACACTGACTTGTAACTTGCATGCCTCAACAGTCCTGATTAAATTCTCACCTGCCCTTCTCAAATCCAATTTTAGTCTATATCATGGCTATCCATCTGTAACAGACATAAGAGGTTCAACTCAGCACTACAGAATTATCCATATGTAAGAAAGAACTTAAAGGAGAAAAGGAAAACTAAGAACACAAGAACATTTGATGAAGAAAAATCAGTGAGAGGTCAGGACCCCAAAAACCATACCATGTGCCCTCTGGAAAAAAAAGTAGTATTCACACTGTAGTTATGCTGTCCAGAACAAGCATACCCTTTTGCCATTTACTCATTTGTGCAAAAGCACACATCTTTATTCTAAAAGCAAAACTCCAATACACAGCAAAAATGTATTTCCTTTCCATTAAGACCAGAAATACTTTCAACATCTCCCACTTTACCTCCCTTATGGTTATCTGAGCTTTGGATTAGATTTCCTCAAACCTTCACATACTTTTTACCAAGTGGAGTATGATATTGCTAATTTGTGTCTTTATTAACTCACTTTTTC
Organism: Pardalotus punctatus; assembly: GCA_013400915.1. Lineage (NCBI taxonomy): Eukaryota > Metazoa > Chordata > Aves > Passeriformes > Pardalotidae > Pardalotus > Pardalotus punctatus. The sequence continues at coordinate 36,318 of VZTX01022159.1, read as the reverse complement.
CTTCTCTTCCTCTTTTCAGCAATGCATGTGATTAATTTCAATTAGATATTATTTCTTAATGTCATTACTGTGTGCTTGCACCCACTCTCAGGTAATTAGCACAGATAACTTATTGAAAACATTAAGACATCCAGAACAAACAAAATTTAGACATCAGTGATTGAGGGAGAAAGAGTCCAAGTCTGCTCCAAGGCCAGGTTCCATCAAATAATTATTATTGTGACCATTACATCATTTTTCTTATGCTCATAGGCAAGTTATATAAAAACAGAACTAACCTTATGCATCTTTTAAAGGCTTAGCTGTAGAGAAATGAATACTTCTATTTCCAATCTCTGAGGAAATTTTTGGTCTGATGTTCAGATCTCCATCAGATATACACCTAAACTTAAATTAATCAAGCAGACATCACTTCATGACACACTGTATCAAGTAATGCACTAAAATCCTAATATTGTAATAGCTACAATATACCAATCTTCGCTTTCCCTTCAGTTTTCAGTTTTATCTAGGAATATTACCTAGCTTGCCTGCCAATACAAGCTCCTTTTATAAAGAGACACTGATTGTCACTAACAGCACCATTATCTTCTGGAACAGACTTGTTTATGAAATGGCCCTAAATTAGAGAAAGAGTCCATCTCCCTGTCAGCATATGCAGTGCTAGGATGGGATTTGCACTTGTGTGCTGAATATGACCTCTGGAGGTCCAGCACCTCGTTCAAACGGACAGTGAGATCAAGTCACTCAGTCACCTAGGAGTTTTAAAATTTCCAAGAATGGAAGCTGCACAACTTCTTTGGGCCTTTATTTCAGTGTTTTGACCACTCTCTTGGTAATAAAACAATCCTAAGCAAACAAACACCTCTTACTATCCAAAAGAAAGCACTTTCCTGTGATGCAACTTAAGTCTGTTGCCTCTTGTCCTAACACTGCATCTCCACAACAAGTTTCTGGTTCTATCTTCTCACTCTTGTGAATTTTTATTTTTTGTTAAAGCAGTTATTTCTGCCTGGTGAGCACAGACAAGGGAAGTAATCAAGCCATTTATTAACCCTTTGCAGATTTTACAGTTGCAAGAGATTAATAGAGGCAATTACTAGTAGGTCAGTCAGGGTAACTATAAACATATGATTCATGCATTCATTTGGTGTTTCAGCGGAACTACAAAGAATTAAACTGCTAGATTGAAAACAGTTTCTCTTCCTCTCTCCCCAGGAAAGAGCCTTCTTTTTTAAGAAATATTTGGTGTTAATGACAACTTTTGCCACTATTTTTCATAGTTGTAGGTGCCAGACAAGGGGTAACCTACCCATCATCAGATCCTCCATGATCCTCTTTCTCACCCTGTTAACGTTTCCCAAATTCCCACCATTACTTACCTCCACTCAAACTCTTACCTCTTCTTCCCAACCCTACTGCATTTACACTATGAACAAACTGTGCTAAGAAGCCACAACAGTCCCCAGCTGAAAATAACACAGCTTTTCACACACAGCATATATATATATAACACTTGATACGTGATGTGGCAGAAAGCTTTTATGGTTCCTTGTCCTGCTCCACTTGCCTAAATCACTTAGGCCCTTACCTACTTTGAGGTATGTAAGACAACTATTCCCAAAGTTATGCTGAACAAACTTTTATCAAGCAACCTTTGACATCAACAGGAATACAATCATTTAGGCCAGCCACAAATTTCCTGTGATATGTTTGCACTGCACTTTTTCTAGTATTTTTGCATTCAGACATAACTCATGTGTATTTAGGTTTTTTATCTCAGCTGTTTAATTAGTCTAAGTTTGTATATTTAGAGAAAGACAGTTGTCAGACTAATAAATGTATTGGTCCCACATGTAAGCCAATGGTACTAACTACATTCTTTTTTTAAAAAAATTATTAAACTGCCCTTTTGAGAGGATATCTGCATCAAAAATACTGCTGTACAGAGAAAGTGTATTCCATTCCAAATTCTCACTTCAAAATTTCCATTATTGGAGTAGAAGCACTTCTTAGTAACATTGCTGTTACTAAGTTTTCATTTATCTGATGGAATGCTCACACTTCAGTCTACTACAAATTTAGTGCAGCTAATTAAACTATTTATTTTGTCTCATATAATAGCAGTAAAAGTTTCTATTTTATTTCCCTTTTTTATATCTTTTTACTCCCCAACAAGGTCACCAAGATTTATAATATGCCTGAAAGTGGTATCAACATACTTCCAATTCCTTTTTTTTTTTTTTTAGTTTTTCTTCATGTCCCTAATCTTTTGCATTAACTGTGCAAATTCTGTTCTTCAAGTCAGGCAAGTTATGTTTACTTGCTTCTGTTCAGCATTTACTACAGATTTCTCTCAGGCTTCTAACTATTACATTAAAACAAATTTCCTACCACAAGATCCATACATGTATTTACATAGTTAAAATGCAATTTTCCAAATTACTTCAGTTAAAAGTACTTTTCAAGAATTATATCCACTACCACTATATTAAAAGGCCATTTTGTGCAATACAATAAATGTATATAACAAATGATGGGTAGTAAAAAGGAGGTAAAAATATCCCATTTTCTCTTGAAATTACAATAAACTCAACTCAAATATTGTGCTTTTCTACACATCAGTGCACTCAATTTGCGTAAATTCATCTCAATACCCAAACTTTCTCTATAACTCCAGTCACACCAAGAAGCATCTCAATCACATTTAGCCTACATCCCAACCTCTATCCATTTCTTTTTGCTAAAGGAAAGCAGCCATTTATCAGCCTTTTTTTAAATTTAAAACACAGTTGAAATTCATTGGGCAATCTTTCTAGAAAGACCAGACACAGAATTGCTTCAAAAGCAACCAGACCCTCCTGTCCTTTATATCATGCAGTGCCACTGCAGCCTTTACAGCAAGAGTCCCCCAAGTACACTGAGCAGAGAAGCAGCAGAAAACCTGCAGCTGATGCACCTTGCACAGAACACAAAGCAATTTCTATGGGTCACATAAATAGAGAAGCAAAAACTGAGCAATACACAAAAACAGCTAATAGCATTTTAAGAAGAGTAGCAGATTTTGGCAAATATCTCCAGCTCTACTACACCACTAATTTATTTTCTTTTTTCCCCTGACTTGACCAAGCCCCTTAAGAGGCCTCCTCAATAATCTGTTTGACTTCCATCAAACTTCTATTTTCTACAGGGTTTCCTGCTTCTAACACATTTACCAGGGTCCTGTGTAGCTTTCAGATGGGCTGTTTTTTCACTTCCTTAACTGTTGATACTCAACTGAAAGAATGCAAAAGAACCAATTTTTGCTCCATTTGCTTTATTGAAAGATTATTCTTCAAATCAAGAGGGTGTTCTGTTTTAATCAGCACAGACACTTCAAGAGCAAGTGTCAAGCTGATAGAACAGCCTGCAGCACCAGGTGAGTTATGGGAGGAAGGCACCACTCCAGATTACAGCTCCACTATAAATTCCTAGCTGGGCTGGCACCCTTGCTGAAATAGTATTAGAGGACAGAGACAGCAAAAAATTGTATAAGCTCCTTCCATCTTCATTATAAAGGTCTCTCATAATACTTTTTTTTTTTTGACATTGTGATAAGCTTCACTCTGCTCCCCTGGAGGTTTCACACTTCATTCTATTTTAGGTGTAACACCTTCTGAACACAGCCTAGATATTTGAAGGATTGTGTTGCTCTTTTTGGTCCTGGAAGGCAAGCTTGACCTAATCATGCACTGCCCCTCCAATTAGCAAAAGCATCAGATGAAGACATTTGTCAGTGTAAATCTTATACACTGCATTATATAGCTGACAGAAAAGATCATTCAGTCTTTTATTCACTTAAACCTAAAAAGTTTGTGGCTTTTTTTTTTCCTCTTCACACCATTAGCTGGAAAATTCAAAGAGCAAACTCACAATAAGTTAGACTATGAGCTTCAAAATTGTTAACACGCTCTTTTTCATCACAGGATTTCTTGTCTGTTTTGCAGGTGAAAGATTACAATGCTCAATAAGAAATGAGGGGATGAATAAGAAGATTAAAGACAACAGTGTTGCAGCCTCCTCCTGGTCTTCCTTGATCTGCTTTGACATGAATCTTAGAACCACAGACCTCAAGACTCAGCTAAGGAGCTGGGTAGCACACCGCAGCAGACAAAATATAATCTCAAGCAACCTCCCTCAAGTGGAAACTTTATTCCAAGGGTAGATTACATGAACTAGAAAATTATTAGAAAGAGTAATCCTAGCTCTCAGCACCAGTGTGAGAGAAAGCCCAGTGAAACAGAATATAACTTAAAAAGGCAATTACCAGATGACTTTCAGCATCACTGGGTTTCCGTGAGTGTTTTCCCTACTGGCCAACATTTAAAAATAGGCACCTTAAGCAGAAATCCGGGACCAAGACTACGTCTCCTAACTTTTCTGCAGACTCAGCTAACGGTCTGGAAACTAGCACTGAAATACTGGAGCTTTATAAGCTTGTTGTTGGATATATATTTTATATAAATTAAGGTTGAGAGCAAAGTGTAAAGTGCAGACTAAGAAGAAAATGCAAACCTGGACCCCAAATGCAAATCTTCATTGGCTACATCTGTATTATTGAGAAATTCAGCACAACAGAAAAAAAAGAGTAGTAGATGGAAGCAGCCAGTGCTATGACCCCTCTTCAATGCTTGTCTGAGGACCCCATGGGCAATGCAGCCACACACTGGTTCAGCACAAGGGATCATATGGGGTACTCTTAGGACACACAGGGGGACTGCTTTAACCAGCAAGCACCAAAACCACTCTGCAAACCAAACTGACATGCAGGGAATATGGCAAAAAAGAGATTTGTTTAAGAAACAAGAAAAATCTGAAGAGTTTGTGAAAGCTCAAGGCTTATGACCATATCTAGTGTCAAGTTACTGGCTTGAAAATACAGCTGTTCCCATTGGCACTTATGAAGTGTGAATTCTAAGACTAGTGTAAATTTTTATAAAAACAGTAGAGCACTTTAACTTCATTGCTTTAAATGTTTCCCCTCCTTCAGATGATTTCTCATGAGAAAGACTGTTCTTTCCAGAATAGTTGTCAGATGCAGGACACGGGTTCATGCATTAAAATTTTATGTGCAGCTGACACAAGCCCCTCCTGTGTCCTCCCCATAACTCATTCAACAATGTTGAAGCAAAGACCCAGTCAGATGCAAGTGAAATTGACTTCAGGAAATAATTTGAACTTGTTTTCCCTTTGGAGCTTTAGAAGAAGGCAAAAAATATCATTGCAGTGCATAGCTGAGATACACCTTTTAATTTTGAAACTGTAACCATGCAGAAATGGTTGAATTCACTCTACAATAGCTACACTATGCGAGGCTAATTTCTCAATGCAGTACTTTTTTATGACAGGCAGCTGCCCATCACTGACTTTCAATGGGACCTAAACATTTAAGATCCTTTGAAGCTTTTAAAAAACCTACTTTTGAAAGCCATAGTGTTAAACATCCTAGAAGTTATTCACTTCTAGCAGAATCCTATTATCCTCACCTAGTAGTGAGGATAGTTTGTGCTTAGTAGTGCACAAATCTAACGTTAAAAAGTCAGATTTGGTTTAAAGACAAGTCTGGAGAGAGATTTGTAGGAATTACAAATGTACCTTATGTTCACCAAGCTTTTCTTGATCCTTAACCTCACTTTCCAATTCCTCTATCCAATACTCATTCAGTCATTTTAGACCAGCCTCCACAGACTGGTGTGGAGCAGCATGAAAATGTCTATGCATAACTTCAGGCAATTGAACTCAAGTCTGATGATCAAATGGGCAAATCCAAGCCCAAATCTCCTACTGCTGTGTGCAGCAGTCACATTCAGGATTCGGTGACATGCTAGTGCTAACAATTCACTTATATCCTTTACCTCCACCATAAGGCAGTAACCAGTTTCCCTAGTTGTCCTTTCATAAGCACATGAGGACATGTAAATTGCCTTTTAAATTCAAGTCCTCAAAAAACACTAACCTACAACTCTACCAGAAAAAGCAAGTTATGAACACACTTTCACTCCCTACAGGTTCTGTCCTCAAATTCTGAAGCAGGAGGAATGAGGTGTCCCCGCTCTTGAGAAACAGGAGAGTCCAGAGAAGGGCAACAAAGTTGGGGAAGGGTCTCTGAAGCACAAGTCTGATGAGGAGCAGATGAGGGAGCTGGGGCTGTTGAGCCTGGAGAAAAGGAGGCTCCAGAGGGATCTTATTGCTCTCTAGAACTTCCTGAAAGGAGGGGATGGTCAGTCTTTTCTCCAGGAAACAGGTGACAGGACCCAAGGAAATGGCCTCAAGCTGTGTCAGAGGATGTTTAGCTTGGATATCAGAAATAATTTCTTCATTGAAAGATGGCCAGGCATTGCAAGAGGCTCCCAAGTAAGTGGTAGAATCATCGACCCTGGAAATGTTGAAAATGCATCTGGATTTTGGGAATATGGTTACTGGTGAGCATGGTGGTGGCTGTTATATTGGTTTGACTCAATCTTAAGGGTCTTTTCCAACCTTAACAATTCTATGGCAGTCATTGTGTCTGTAGTCATTCTTTGAATGAAAAGGTGATTAGGACATAGAATTCCCTGGCTGCTGTAACTATTCAATGACCCTAAGAGGTCAGAGCTCAAGCTCTGGATTCCAATGGTCAGATGACATACACTTTTATAGGGAGGTTTAAATCACATCCTTTAGGGTAAGCACGGCAAGTAGCTAAAGCACAATGCAATATCCACCAGGAACCAAGCCCCAAGCCCACTTTATGTTTGAGATCCTGGCTGCAAAGCTTTACTTTCCTGACGTCTGCTTTGGATGGGCCAGCTCTGCCTACCCTTTGACTGCTCATTTTTGCTCTCTAGTATTATTTGACTTTTTCAACAAGGCAGGCATGCATGCCATCTTATCTTCCAGCTGCTAACTCCATTTCCATTTGCTAGCTTATCTACATCAACCTGCTTTCTAGCATCCAACTTGCTTTTTCTTATTTTTGGTGTGACTTGTCTTCTACTTGTCACAACCTCCTTCTCAGGTCCAGATGACCACATCCATCACATCTACTTGCTTTAATCCCCGCTTCCCCTTTGGAAGCTACACACCAAGTTTAATCACTGTAAAATCATGCAGTTACAAAATTGGACATCATAAATATTAACTGCATACTAAAACAATTGCAAAGCAATGAAAATAATCGACCACTGCTGAAATGTGTTTACATACCAGGGAATCCATTCAACTGGCAGCTTGGAAAACAGCATGCTAGTTTTTCCTGTGGTTCTTTCCTTCACAAAACCACTCAGTGCTACATGTTCAGGTACCCTACAGATGGGGTTACTGATGTGCAACTGCTTCTGGATGCTACTACCTGTCAGCTTACTCCTAGAAGTTACCAGACAGAAATTTCTATCAGCATAAGTTTCCTACTGATGCACATTTCAATGCTTTTCATGCTGCTTTCCCACTCTCTTTTGGAAATAAATAGGCCAGATTTATTTTTTTCATTTCTGTAGGTGTTTTAAAACTACAGTTATGTGGCTAAGCTCTAGTGAGGATGAACGCACAGCAGACTTACATGATTCTGACAGTGTGGCAATTGAGACAATGCTTTTGGGTCAGTCTTGCTACTCTATACACAAAATTCTCACCAGTAAAACATCCTAGAATCTTTAGTCTTCTGTGATGTGTGAAAACAAAATGTAACTGTAAAAATTTTTTTTCTACTCTGTTTAATATGAAGATAGTGTTGAGAAGAGTTCACCAATACCATAAGCGTTCAAAGTTTAGAAAATAACCTACTGTTCCAGACCACTCCAAGAATTACATTTTCTTAGTCATGTTTAAACTTCAGCTGTATAGCATTCATAAATACTTTTTACATTTTATCATTTATACAACTGATGAAACAGAAACTTAGGACTTGATCTAGACACCACTACTGCATTGAAGTGTTGATCAGATTCTTGATAAAACCAGACATTAGCACATACAGAAGATCTTTATTGGCTAAAATACATATTTGCATTTATTATATACTAAAGCTGGAAGAATTTCTTTTTCTGATCATAGAAGCTGATAAAAAAGGTTGCCTTTGAAATTTTGATACATATAACCCTATATCCTGGGACCATTTGGCTAACAATAGCTTTTTTAATATCTTTTTACATGTTGTATTCATCTTTTCTTAGCATCAGAAAGCCTCCTGTAGTCCTATTAAGGTGTATTAAGAGCAGAATTAATCGAAAATTTGTAGAGAAAGGGGGGAAAAACTAATACAGGGTCTGAAATTAAAGGGAAAAATATAAAAACACAATCACTATCATCTGTGAACTCCTAGCCAATAATCTCAGCTGTGACTAAAAAGGCCAAAGAAATAAAACTCAGCTGTCTGCATATTTAAGCATAAGTCTGAGGGCAGGAGTGGTGTGGACAAGCCACAGTCCCACAGCCAGGGCAGGCCAGAAGATACAGTGCCTCAGGGACAGCCTTGAGCACCACAATTCCCATTTCTCGTCTTCTCCCACCAGGATATATATAGTCAAGCAAGCAGCTCACAGCTCATGCTCTCTGGTATCCCTATGCCCCAGTCCAGGCAGTGGCATAATGAGAACAACACAAGAAGACATTTATTTCTGCTTGACTCATTCTTGCTCACAATCCATCTCTTTCTGCTACCACACAGCTCTGAAAAAATTCTGAAGATCCTTTAATACTAAAGATGTTTAGCTATATTTTTCTCATTAATATTTTAGTTCTCACAAGACTTTGATGTATTTTATATTGGCCAACCAGCAGTGTAAATAAGACAGAACCATTGCCTGGTTGAATAGATATTGAACTGTATTAAAATTCAGACACACTTTATTCCTTTGAATATGCAACCTCAGTTGCAGAACCAATCTTTGCCTTTATCTAAATGAAAAGTAGAGTCTCTGAGTCTTTCTGGATTCTGACTAAGTCTTCTGAATTAAACAGCATGAATGAATGATAACACAGAAAGATGATGATGGAAGCAATGAGGGAGCAAAGCAACTGCCTCTGCCAGAATTTTGTTAATATGTATTTATTCCAACATACTTATTGTGGCATGCACACCTAAGCATGTAAAGCAATTCTTCTGATTAAACAAAGAAAACATACCTCCACAGTTACGAGACCAAAAGGTGACTTCAGGTTAGGTTTCCCCTAATTTCTCTCTCACTCTGGCTGAAAGAGATGGCAAATGATTTCATGAGTTTGCATGCTGGAGGAAAGGGCCCTTCAGAGCAGGACTGAAGGGGAAGTAACAATGCCACTAAAGAGTAACCTGGCCAGGGGCACACACTACACTGTAAATGGCACAGCAAGCCACTGCACTACCATGCATTTGTTTGGCATTAAGCAAGGGTTTCAGTGAAGTGCATGAAACTGTGAAACAGAATCCTGAAATCTTTACATCTCCAGCACATGCTCAGCTCAGCAGCCTTTTTGAGTGCTTCTCATGGCCAAAAACCAGAGAGGTGTATAGCCTTCTCCTGTATAACCATTTCCTCTCAGGGACTTGCCTCCTCCTTTTTTTCTTAATCTAAGAATAACATAATTTAGAGTCCAAGTGAGTGGCTGTCCTTTGTACATCTTGTCAACCCTCTTTGTGTATGTGAGAACATAAGGCCACAAGCTGGCATGAAACTGGAATTTTCTAAATCTACTTTATAAACCTATATATTAATCCTTTCTGTAAACCTAGAATCTAACTTCTCACCATATGCCTCACTGCTCAGCTGACAACAGCTACAAGCTCAGGGAAGCAAAGTAGTGACGGGCATGTGTAAAAAGTGGAACTTACTTTCACCACCTAATGCATTCAATGAAAAGCATCATTTTGAATATAACTGGTCTCACCTTCTCCCAGACAGGCTACTCCTGCCATCCCACCATCACCAAAGCCTTGTTACATGCTCCCAATACAGGGTCCAAAAGTGTTCTAAGGGCAAATGACATCTAATATTCAAGATGTCCTGTGGTGATTTATTTCCCAGATAAACTTTTCACTGTATTTGCTCATAAGCTCATTAAAGAGGGCACAGAAGTATTATGAATGAGAAAGGAGAGACATTCAGGTGAAAAAAATGACCACAAAATATCAGAACCTGCATATACTGATGATTTGAAAGGATATAGTTCAACAAACTGACCTAGAAACAAAGGTTTGTGGAAACCAGCATCATGCCCCAAAAAATAACCATTTCAAGACACACATTATGTTCTATTGATTTTGCCTCTTGCATAACAAGCAAACACCAAGGCCACAAGTTTAACACTTGTAAGAAGCAGCTGTATGCCACACAAAGGAAAAACTGAAGGGAAAAAAGTGATGAAACCTTGAAAAATAAACAGAATAATGCAGCTATTTTTAAGACAGAATTTTTATTGCAACCTTATCTAGAAGTCTGTGATTGTTCTTTAGAATTGCTCACAAGCCCATGCTGACTGGTGTCCAGCCAGTTCCTGAGCAGCAATCGGCTCCTTCCCAACCGGCTCCCTACAGGCTGTATACTGAACATTATGATCTTTTGTATAGAATATCCCTTTAACCAGTTCAAGTCAGCTGTCTTGGCCATGTTCCCTCACAGCTTCTTGTTCATCTGCTCACCAGCAGGCATGGGAAAATGTGGAGTTTTTAATTTGGAAGAAGCACTCCTTCACAAAAACTAAAACATCAATGCTAGCCACATTATTCTTGCACTAAATCGAAAACACAGCACTGTACCAGCCACTAGGAAGAAAGTTCCCAACCTCAGCTGAAACCAGACCACTTAAAGGAGGAAGAAGTCAAGGCAGATATACAACTGCCACTATAAGGAGATATAGTCCCCAAAATATTCTTTGTTAACTTGGGTGAAGCAACACTAAGAAAAGCACTAATCCTTCCAAACACCTCCCACAATGCTGGTTTAATTCAGCCACTCGGTGATGAATGCTGCTCCAAGGTGCAAAGCAGCTGTGTGCAAGAGGGCAGCTGTGACAGGCTTGGTCCCACAACTAGGTTAAGGCTCACCATCCCCTTCTCCATGGCCCAGAAAACCAGCCATGTCCTGGGTTACATTAAAAGTGTGACCAGCAGGTTGAGGGAGACTGCCTCTCTACTCTGCTCTCCTCAGACCCCATCTGAAGTGCTGCATCCACCTCTGGAGTCCCCAACATAAAAATGACATGGACCTGTTGGAACGAGTTCAGAGGAGGTCCGTTAAGATGCTCAGAGGGCCAAAGAACCTTTCCTGTGGAGAGAGGCTGAGAGAGTTGGTGTTGTCCAGCCTGGAGAAGAGAAGGCTCTGGGGAGACCTTGCAGCAGTACCTAAGGGACTCCCGCACGAGAACTGGAGAGGGACTTTCTACAAGAGCATGAAGAGATGGGACAAGGGGAAAAGGCTTCAAACTGAAATGAGTAGGTTTAGGTTAGATACTGTGACAAATTCTTTACTGGGAAGGTGGTGAAGCATTGGAACAGGTTACCCAGAGAAACTGTGGATGCCCCACACCTTGAAGTGTTGAAGGTCATGTTGGATGGGGCTTTAAGCAACCTGGTCTAGTGCAAGGTGCCCCTGTTCATGAAAGGGGGTTGAAATTGGATGATCTTGAAGGTCCCTTTCAACCCAAACCATTCTACAATTCCTCCATTGTAGCTTCTTGTTTGTAGGAACCAACAGAGACCTCTGAAATCTTCTGGCTATCCATGCTCATGAAAGACAAATTTGATTATATAAATAATAGTTAAACAGTAAGAAAAGAAAATAGACTATTTCAGTTGGAAGAAACCTACAGCAATCATCTAGTCCAACTGCTTGAGCAATTCAGGCTGACCACAATTTAAATCTTGTTTTTAAGGGACTTGTCCAAATGCCTCAAAAGCTGGCAGGCTTGGTGCATTGACCATCTCTCTAGGAAGCCTGTTCCAATGTTTGACCACTCTCTTGGTAAGGAAATGCTTCCTAATCTCCAGTGTGAACCTCCCCTGGCACAGCATTGAACCATTCCCACCTTTCCTAACACTGGATACCAGGGAGAAGAGCTCAGCACCTCCCTCTCCCCTTCCCCTCCTCAGAAAGCTGTAGAAAGCAGTGAGGTCACCCCTCAGCCTCCTGTGCTCCAAACTAGACAAGCCCAAAGCCCTCAGCTGCTCCGCTTAAAACAATCCTTACAGCCCTTTCGCAGGCTTTGTTGCCCTCTTCTGGGCACATGGAAGAAAGTCCATGGGATTGACATGCACAAAGACAAAGATATCAAACACACCCATAAACCCTCTAACAATTTTTCTTAATTTGACAAAGCTCTGGAATGGAATAACTACCAGCTTCTAGGCTCTTGTCCTTGAAAGCATAAACCAAAAACTTACTCTGGAATTACAGTGTCAATCTGGATTACACTGAATTTATCAGAACTGCACAATTAGAACAGTACATTTGGCTGATAAGTTTCTCTCCCTTCAGAGCTCTGATTTCACTGAAAGCTCATTTTGTATTCAGCTTGAGGGTTTTTTGTTTTGCTTTACATCTCTCCTCTGGCTATACTAAATCTTCCTTTCAAGGTCAATTTGCCTTCCCAACAATAACTAATTTAGCATCACAATACCACAGTGAGCTATGCAAAAATTATCTTCTCTACTTCAGATTAGGATTCAGAAGCACAAAGAAACTTGCCCATGTTCACACAGGGAGTCATCAGGGAACACAAACATACATCTTCAGCCCCATTAGCTGCAAGACCACACTTAATCCATTTTACAGTCAAGAATACTTCTGCATTTATTTCACTCATGAAACATATTAATTATGGTACTTTTAATAATCTGATTCTCCTCAATATCTATCACTTAATTTCTAATTTTATTACTGTCAAGCAGAATTCTTTTTAATTAAGCATGTTCCATAATCAAGGTATTTTTATTGATTTGATACCCTATTGTCTAAAAGGGCTCAAGTACCTCTCCAGACTTATTTTCATATTTGGAAACTGCAAGATTTTTTCCCTATTCTTTACATCCAGTAGCATTAATGAATACTGTGGCCTTTCTTCCAAGAGAAAGACTAATAGAACCAATACATTAATCTGTTTTTTATGAAGCTCATAGCAGCTTTGGGTTTCATGTCTCAAAATTTGAGAGGGCTCAAGAGTTCAAAAGTTGTTAGGTAGAGTTATATCTACACCCCTACAAAGAACAGAGTCAAAACTTCTTTGCTCTACAAAATCAAAAAAAATCATGTTTGCCATGAAGTTACTCCTCTATCCACCACAGAATCTTCTCTGGTATGGAGACTGTCATTCATTCAGGTTTAGAAACACATGAAATCAAATTTTGCAAATGCAATGCAAACTTGCAGTTTCCACTATTCTTAAAGTAAGGCAATGTCTTTTGCAATTTTTCTTTTCACTATCTTAAATGGACTTGCTACAATGAGTTTGTTGAATCTGCTAAAGAGACAGTTGAGCATTAATTTTTCAGGTTCTCCATCTATCCATATCTAATAGTAGGAGGCCATGGAAGCAACATTATCTTTTCATTTATTATTTGAGACCACTTAAATAGGGAGAGGAAAGAAAAAAATTACAAAAAAAAAAAAATTCATTTGTACCATTAGTTCATTTGTTCACATCACAAAAAGCAACAATTCCATGTTCCTGGGGACTGTAGGAGAAAAAAAATAGTGATGGAGAAACTACTGATTTTTGCTGTGCCCTTGTGATTTTGACATTGAGAGAGTAACTGCTGATGTACGCACATTAATACCACATTGCAAAGGTCATAAGGATAGAGCTTCCATTTAAGTTTTCCAGGTACATCCTATTTTCACACTGAAAAATTTGTCCCCTGCTGACAGCCAGAGAAAGCATCAGCTATGATGAAATGATTCTATCACCAGCACACAAAGTGTAGAAGTACTGGACAAACATCTATCCCTGTTTTAACAGAGTATCCCATCTCTTGCAGACAGCTATGCAGTTCTGCATTCAAAGTGCTTGGCAGTAGTCAGTTGGCATTCCACACACTGAGATTTTCAAGGCTGGACTTCCAAATTGAGATAAAATGAAAGACTAATATATGAGTGAGCTTGCCCCTGAATATGGAGTAGAACAAATTCTATGTTTTGACTGTCCCAGAAACCCAGAATAGTCAGGATTCTAATTCTTAGTATGTGACCCAAGCTCATGTTTTCTCAAAATAGAATTTAAAGGTGATGGGGGAAAGGAGGAAGAGAACATCATATCACATACGATTAAAAGATGCAAGGAGAGAAAAACATACAGAAAAAAAGAAAAAAAAAAAAAAAAGGTGAGTTAGGAGGACATACAGACAGGGATAAAGTCTGAACTGTTCAAGAAGTATGCTGGTTTGTCACCTACAAAGTACCCAATGCCATGTGCAGAACAGGCTTTTGTGAATTAGGTGAGGAGGAAACTTGCACTATACCAACACAACTGCATGAGACTGTCAGACCCCACTGTCATGACGGTAAATGTTGTTTATCTTCTCAAGGTAAAACTCCACTAAAATTATTAAAATATTTTAATAAAATAGAATTAAAATAGTAATTTTACATAACTGTTATCTATTGTCACCCATTTCCTTTTTTTCCTTCTAACTTATGGAACCAGTATATTCTCTCCTCTAAAACATTGTTACCCTCATCCCTCAATGAAAATTCCCTTCCATCTGCTGCATACTCATGTATGACTATATACGTAAAATAATGGGTTGTCTTCATGCCCATATTTTTATTATTTATTTTAAGAGATGTCACATTGAAATGGTGCTTTAAATCAAAAGATGGTGTATTTCTGACAACCCTTGGCTAACATATATCACCCTTTATCACATTAAAATGGACAAGAACATAGCAGGATATGATTTATTGCTGCCAGGATTGGCATTGTGAAGAATGACTCCATGAAAGCTTTCAATAACATATCTAGGGTTGATGGCATTTGCTTCCCATTTTGGGGATTTTTAAGGGCTTATTTTCCTCTCACAATCTCAAGGAAGCTAAGTATCAAGAAACCAGAGTCTCAGCCAGTAAATCAACTGTCAAAGTATCCACACCTTCAGCTGTGTCTAAAATTCCCAAGGGTATGCTCAATAAGAAAAAGTTTATTGAGATGTAGGAATGTTTCACACCTGAAGATCTGTTATTAAAAATTCTCATTTTAAAGAAGCTGTATCAAATGTACAATTACCAACATCACTAATAGCTCACAATAGCTCACAAGAATAAGTAACCAATGAAATTTTTTACATGTGTGGCCTTATTTTACACACACACACACACACACACTTCTCCTTCCAGGCACAGAATGAATTATGAAACAGATAATCTGGAACACTGCCATCTTCTAGAAAGACAAAAAGAAGATGAGAATAAACCAGCCACCCCACAGGGTATCAGCGAGGATGAAAACCCACTGATTTTGGAGAGTTCTGCCAGTACAGATAGTCTCTGGAGCTGTAAACCCCTGACTCCAGCTAAAGCTAACCAAAATGTTCTTTTTGTACACTTTGAATTATACAAGGTTCATAGGCTCAGCTAAACACAAGACTGGAATTTGACATGTTCCGGCTTCCATTGGTGTCTTGTGGGAAAAACTCTTGGTGTAAGAGCCAACAAATTTGCTAGCCTGGATATTCTCACATAGACATTTACTTCTACTGGGTGCATTCAATTCTCCATCTTTGGGGTTGTCTGAAAAAATGAGCATAAAATGACTATCAGCTAGATGTCAACAGCTGAAATGTTGGGTACAATACACCTAACACAGGACTTTGACAACATACAGTCAATGTGCGGGAGGCACCCTAATATTTGGACAAGTATACAATAATACCTGCCTGGAAAACCACTTGATTCAAGAAGGTAAAAAAACTTGAAGCTTGTGAACTTTCTAAATCATAGAAGCACTAAAATTGGATTTAAAGGTTTGTCATCATGGATTTTTTTATATTTATGCAATGCATTTACCTTTGAACCCATGTCAAGATTAAGGATCAACAATATTCTCTATAACACTTTGTGGCACATAGTTCCTCATGTTAGCTTAAATCCAACACTTGCTGTTTTAATCTGTTGCTCATTCTTATAAAAGAAGGAGTGGGCAGGATTACTTTCTCCATGTCTCCCATGATAAGATTAGCTGTAAACTGTAGAGATTAAATAGATTTCTTTCTCAAGGCAGAAGAAATTCCCCTCCCTTTAATCATTCCTTTAGCAAAGCTATTCCATGTAAATCTGAGTATCTATAATGAGCTGAATATCTGTTTATGGAAAAATTCAATTCCTGAGAGACCTTTTCACCCCTGCTTTGTTGCAGGACAGTTTCCATTTTCTCCTGGTCATGCTTGATCTTGAGGAAGGAATCTGAAAAGAAATAGGTCATCTGAAATCTGAAAAGGATGCAAAAGACATCTGTGTTTCAGAGCTGATGGGTTCGTGCCAGCCTCAACTTCTATTGCTTTAGCAATGACCCCCCAACACCTACAAAACACAGTGAAAGCAGTTTCTCGGGGGACAGATGTTGGTCCCTTCCTTCCAGCTGTGATCCATTTAGGCAAATTCGACTTTACTTTCAGTCCCTACCCAGGAAATATCTGATGGCATGTTATGGCCCAGCTAAGGGAGCTGAAAGGAAAATACTTAGCACACTATTAAAACTGCCCCACAAAAGTGTCAACACATTAGACTTACTTTTTTTTACCTCAGGAATTTGCCTAATTTGTAAAGAACAAACATTCCCTTGCCTTTTTTTTTTTTGCACTCTTTTTTATGTTCTGGGGATAGTTTGTGAACAGGTACAATAACTCTCATTGGTTCAGATCATATTTCCAAGTACACATTTGCTATATGTTTTCAAAGCCATTTCGGTCCTTCAATGTCCAAATACATTTCATAAGTGAGAAATCTCACACCTCCAAAATGTACTTGCCTATTTCCTGAATTGCTGACAGATACGCAACTATATTGAGAACACATACGTGTGAATCGAGTCTGCCAGGATCGAAAATCTACCATTTCAGTGAATTTCATTAATTGAGTCAAAACACACTAAAAATTTCAATTTTTTCTGAATCCTTCTGGGATAAGTAGTTTCTGTAAGAAACCACTCAAGGACTTAGAGCTGCATCCCACAGAGAAGGGCAGAAGCTAGCAGTCCAATTCAAAAAGGGTGATCATGCACTGATTGCTAGCATTTCCTCTGTACTAAGAGAGCTCCATGGATATATCAAGGAGAGAAGGAAGGGATACAACTAGAAAGAAATCAACTTTCATCCCACATAAAATCTTTACATTTTTTAATCCCATCTAAACAAGCTTCCAAATATGAATGTCCTCCAAGAAGATTCAAAGCTCTTTCTGTGCAAAGACACAGAATTAGTGTTTCAATTAAGTAGGGATAAGACAACAAATGAGTTCCAAGGTCTGCTTTGAGCAGTGGGAGAATCTTATCAATGCACAGAAATAACTAATGGGACAGAATGAAAAGGAATGATCCAGACTCATATCAGTGATGCTCCCTGAGAAAACAAGAGACAGTGGGCACAGACTGGAACACAAAGTTCTATCTGAATAGAAGAAAACCCTTTTTGTACCATTTGGCTGGTCAAACACAAGTTGCCCATAGAGACTGGGAGCTCCCCATCTGCAGATATACTCCAAAGTCTTGGGCAACCTGTGATAGCTGACCCTGCGTCAACAGCAGGGTTGGACTAGACTGTCTGCAGAGGTCTCTTACAATCTCAACCATTCTGTGCTTCTGTAGGGAAGAGATAGGAGGAAAAGGATACCTCTACTGTAAAAGCCATAGTTCAGCTGCACTGGCAGCCTCTAGCCAAGTTCCAAATATGTCAGTGGTGGGACAGACCCAGCACTTGACTTTGATTTGATAAACCTTGCTGCCAAGTAGAGCCATTCTAGCAGGATTCAGTGGTGCATCAGAGTGACCACACAGCCTTAAGTTAGCACAGTCTGGTCAGAGATCACTTGCATCCCTCTATAAAAAAAATAATGGAAATACCTCCCAAAAGTCAGCTAGGAAGAAAAAAGAAAATTTCCTCCCTCCCCTTTGTTTGGGTTTTGGTTTTTTTTAGGTCTTTTTTTTTGCAGTGGGAGGGGTTGTTTATGTTGCTTTGCTTTAATATATCTGTCAGTAAAACCAAAAAGTCCCTCCTGCATTCCCTTAGGAGTTTCACTGGGAAGGTGCTCCTGGTTCAAGACTTCTCAGTCCAAAGGCTATCATGGCCAACTAGCTGTAGCCTCCTCAGCAGATTGTGCCACTGCAGAGCTTTACTGCATTTTTTCTGTTCTGCAATTTGCTGAAGAGAATCAGCAACACAATCAATGATTTAAAATAAGAATGAGCTAGAGCTAATTTATAGCATGTTTCACTCCTCCCCAAAGAGATACAAAATGGAGAAAAGCAGTTTATAATACCATATAATTTTTTAATATCTCAGAAATTATAATGCCTCAGAAAATGAGGCATTTTTATAGTCTGAAAATATTCCTTTCTATTTGGAAGGGATACGACTTGAAATAAAAGTATTCCATTGGTTTTTTTGATACAATAACTTCAAACACACACCTTTTACTATTTAAATATATTATTGCTCTTCTACACTTTAAGATTCATTCCCTGTTACTCAGGAATCAGCTTCCAAACCTTTTTTGACATAAAATAAAGCTCCAAGTCACTCACTGGTCCTCTTTTGATATATAGAGCAAGTATAGTCCCTACTCACAAAAAATCTCAGATAGAAACATTTTAGGCCCACACATAGTCGCTCCACTGTGATTGTAATGTTTCTCAACACAAATGTATTTCCAAGCAAATATAAAATAAAATTTGCATGTGATTATTAGAAGAAAGCAAACAACAACGACAAAAAAAAGCCATATATACACAAATAAACAATGCCACTGCTCTACTTTCTGGGTGACTTCAGAGCAGGAACTTTTTTTTCCTTCAGAAATCTATGATTAAACACCTAGATTTACAAACTATTGCATTGCAAACTATCATTTAGCATGAGTAAGTCAGTTTGCATCATACAGGCTATGTAGAGATTTCACTCTGGGATTCCACACCTGGCCCTACAGACACTGACCTCTGTTTTAAGCTTGCCATGCCCTCAGAAAACTCCATGTGTTATTTGGTCTTGCTACAACAGAGAGAGAAAAAGACCTCACAAGCTCCCCAGTCTTATTTAACTGCTACAGTTATTTTAATGCACAGATAACAAAATCAACACTGGTTTTAAGTTGGCTAAAACTTGGTCTCTAATAAATTAGATGTTACCCCTTAAAAACTTCAAAGAACTTTTGATCTACTTCCTTAAAATTTGCCTTAATCTTCTGCCACTATCCAGAAAATAAGAGATGTTTATGTTTGTTTGCATCACATTTATTATTGCATCTACTAAATGCACACCCTAAGGACACTGACACACTCTACCACATCACATTACACACACAGATACAATTTGGCAACCAGAGAGGGGTACAACAGGGTTAACCTTCCTCTGAATCACTGGAAACTGGCCAAGATTAAAAATATGACAGGTGAGGTGCGCTAATCCTATCAGAGGCATTGAAGCCTGACAAGCATTAAACTAATCGTCAGCTTCCAGATCAAGAACAGGAGGGTTCGAGGCAAAGCAACTAAATAACCATTGAGCTCAAGGCAAAGGTGATAAGTAAAAAACTTGCTGAGCAGTTGGAGATGGAGGAGACACAAGGGACAGAGGACTGTGTAACTTCTGAAAACCTAGCAAAAGGCCAGAGAAGGTGCTGGGAGATGGGGAGTGCTTTTAAGCAGAATAATGATAAGGTAAAGACAATTCCAGAGCTCTACCACACTACCTGCCACAGAGTCATCATCTCCCTCAACCGTAATAAAGCTCTGGCATTAGCAGCTCAGTTTTTCCACTTTCTGGAATGCTACTTTACCACAAATGATCTCTGGACTTGAAAAGCAGCAACCTTCCTCCAAGCTGCCCTACAACTGATCAGAAGTGAAGAGGCTGAGTGCCTGTGCAACTACAGGCAGAATGGGTTTAATTGCACCCATTACAGAAACCAAGCATGAGAGTTCCTGCGTACACTAAATAACAAATATAACACACTGCCTTGAGATGTTTGGTTGTTTCCTATGACATGAAGACCTTATTTACAATAAATAGGGTGTTTTAGTAGGGAAGGGACTGGCACTGGGTGATACAGCTTCTAGAATCAAGACTACATCACAAAGTCAGGTTTCACGTAAAAAAAAAAAAAAAAAAGAGCAAATCTGGACAAGTATTCTTTATTTTGTAGCAATTTTAATCAGCCGATAAAAAAAAAAGCTCAGAAGGTTCCCTCCTCCTGATTTTCCACATGCTAGGGAGCCAGACCTGTGTCCTACAATTTATACTGTTTTAAAACTTCATGCCACAAGTGAGCTCTGCATGTAATTTTCAACAGTCACCTACTAAAACCTTTATAATATATGTATTGCCATGAGGGTCTCCCCCCCCAGTGAAGGTGTTCTTCTGTATTCAGGTGCACAGATACTTAAACATACCTATACATAGTGCTTCAGAACATTTGTGTGTTTTTTATTCTGTATGCTTCTCCTTGGATGGCAGAGTCAAGCATGATGGATTAGAGCTGCTGTTCAAATACAAAGTCATTCAATGACAATCTGACACAGGGCATTTGACTAGAAAAGTACTCTGTGAGATGGCATTTAGGGTATTATTGCTTCAAATAAATCAACTAAAGCATTTTCTCTAGTTTTTCTCAATGATATTTTGTTAAAACTTCTACCATACCATCTTAAAACTCATCTTGATTAAATGCTGTACCAGATGCCTGAAATTGAGAAGTAGTTGAGAAAAAACAGCAGAGCGCTATGTATATTGTGGCCAAACTCTTGAATGTTATTTCTCCTAGTTAGCTGTAAGCTCAGCATAACCACATCCTTCTTTATATGCTTCGCTCATAGAAGTAGGCACAAAAATCCCTGACCATGACAGTTGGTAGGCACCATAAAACTCCCTGTGCTTGAAACTACCAAGATAAGGGCTTGAGGAAGCAAGCTGAGCTGCCAGCCAGAAATTATACCTATATCTGGTTTGGCTTTTGGTGATTATCTGTCTGCATTGCTTTCAGCTGTTCCCAAGAAGACAGAAGTGCTCTTTCATTTGCATAGACATTCTTGTCCATTCTGTTTCAAACAAATAGCTACTAACACCTACACATTATTTTTGGAATCAGGTCCTCAGATGTGAGGCAGCTCATCAGCAAGGCTGACTGATAAGAACTATTCAAAATACATTTTTATGTGAAACACAATGTACCTTTTGCAACCCACAACAGTATGCCAACATGGACCTTAATTATCATCATTTACAAAAAGCCACAGTTTTTCTCATTTTCAAGGGTATTATAGAGGGGGGAAAAATCCCACAATGGAGTAGTAGCACAACATATAAAGATAAAAGAATAGGACAAGATTCCAGAGTCTCTTATTTGGAATAACACCATTATTCATTCTGAATTTTATTGAGTTTCCCAAAAGTATATATTTTTAAATCACTGTTCCTCAAAAACCAATATGGCCCATGCTTATGAAATCATGCCAATCTTCTAAACAACCCCAACACTCACCACTAAAAAAAAAAAAAAACCACAGACCTAAATGTTTCAACTAAAACAAAATTCATTTAGCCATTAACATTATAATTAGCAACTATGTTTCTTGCAAGTGTACAAGCCTTACTGAAAGTGTGTTTCAAGGGTAAATATACTAGAATCAGAAATACTCCAGGAATATGGGATTTGCAATGACCTATTTGTTTTCATGGCATCTTCTCTCCCAGAAAAAAAAATAAAATTTAAAAAAAAAAACACACAAAAAACCAGTCCCACGAATCTAACAACACTTCTCCATTGGAGAATCCAACAGAATCTAACATGCTCCTCCTTTCCCACCCCAGGTCAAATGTTTCTCTTTCTTGAAAAGGTTGTGGGAAATTGCTAACCACTGAAGTAATGAAGAGTAACTTGAAGATGCATAAGCAAATTCAGTAATTTGAGGTGAGATTAATGCCATCATTTAAAATAGACTTTACTAAACACTTTTAAAAAATATCTTGGGACAATTTTGAGGTCACCGAGGTAAAAACTGCAATTCAGAACTGCATGGATACAGCTCCTGATTTGATTTCCTGGAAGCCCAAATGCCAGGCTTCATATGGTTTAATAGCCTTCACTGACAGCAGCTTAGTCACAGATATGCTTGTGGCAACAGTGAGTCTTAAGTGTCTCTTGCACAGAATTCAGCTCCACATATTCAGTGCATGAAATACAAATATCCACTGTGATGAAGAAACACTTGAAGCAATTAAAGGAAAATGTTCTTTCACTTTAATGTCCACAATTGGCTAAACAGAGAACATTCCTCCCTGCATGAACAATTGCTGGCTATCTGACAAAGCCTCCAAGATGAAAAAATTAGTTTAAAAAAATTACCTTGATATTCTTACAGACTAAAAGGTGGGAATGTGAGGGGCAGGAAGCTCAGTGGAACTTAAACTTCTGCTAGGAAGACAAGACCACCATGCGATTAGCATTGCCACAAGAATCACCATCACTCACCACAAATCCCAACTACCTCTTGGATACTGAAAAAATACAGAAAACAACTGTATGATTGATAATTGTCCTAATATCTTGAATGAACAAGTGTCCATTGAGTCTGACACCTGAAGAAGCCACGTGAGACCAGGGTCTGCTCCTGTTTCAAATATATGTGCAATTGCAGATCCTTTTCTGGCCACACTTATTTGGGCAGATATTAGAGGTTTCATTCTGCCATTCGAGATGACATTCTGGCCACATTTACTTCTGCGGAGGTTACAGAAGCTCTTAGACCTTTTGCAAAGATAATATTAGAGCAGTGAGCAGTGCTACATCATCCCTTCAACAAGGGCAATGGATAAATGCTTTCTACTTTTTCCCTTGGAACTAGAGGAATACACCCTTTCCACTCTTCACTGATTTATTGTTTTAATATTAGAGATTTTTAGGTCTCACCAGCCCTCAAGGCCACAAATCAGGTCTGCCGGGCAGGTGAGCAGAACTCGCAGTAACAGACAGGGCAACAGTCTGATGTTCTTTTCGCAGCCACTGCCTGAAGATTTGGCTTGGACTCTCCCAGGGCTCATATGAAAGACTTTCCTTCTGCCTTCTTTATGCCTCAGCTTAGCCACAAGGTAATGGACAAAGCACTGAAATCAGATTTCTTACTGGCATCATGCAACCCTTCCATTTTCCTCTCTCTGAGAGAAGATAGCATCTATCTGTTGGTCAGTCCTTAGGTGACAACAGAAAAGCCAGCACTATGGGCTGGTCAAGAGGTGGCAAATGGGCACAGATCAAAATATATCAATGTCTGATAGTTTCAGTTTGGAACAAGGCTGCCAATACAAATGGGAATTGTCACACTATCTCTCAGGTTTGACTAGGGATCATTTAACATATTTCAGCTACTTAAAGGCAGGATGTCCTATCAGAATTGCATTACAAGGTGCCAGTATCATGGAAACACTCAGTATTTGATCAGCTGTCAGCAATTTGGAGTTTTCCAGAGAAAACTAGCCCTTAATTCCAAATTACCTTTCAAACTGCACTCAGGGAAGATGTCCAGATCAAATGTTGTCCTTTGTCTCATAACGT
The DNA here is from genome assembly GCA_013400915.1 of Pardalotus punctatus. Taxonomy (NCBI): domain Eukaryota; kingdom Metazoa; phylum Chordata; class Aves; order Passeriformes; family Pardalotidae; genus Pardalotus; species Pardalotus punctatus. The sequence continues at coordinate 12,577 of VZTX01022159.1, read as the reverse complement.
GGTATAAGAGATTGAAGCAGGATGTAATTTAGGGATTGTATTTCTTTTTCCTCTAATTAAAAAATATTTTACTTTACACTTTACACTAATGCAAATGTCATTACTACAGGCCCAGAAAATTTTACCATTGAGTATGGGCACATGTAATGGGCTGAATCAATGTATCATGGAAAAACTATGCAAATCACCATGTACAGTAAATCAAGCTAATAGGCAGACTTCATCTTTCTTCCACAAAAGTCAAACATAGCCTGCAGTCAGGAAGGAAAGAAGGGGGGGGCAGGGGGAAGGGAAAAAAAAAAAAAGTCACTAGTGCCCAGCAAGGAAATTTAATGGCAATCCATTCATAGAACATAAGTAAAAAGACACTAAATAGTGGTGGCAGATTTGCCTTTGCAGACAGCATTAGTACAAATCTTACAAAAAATCCCCTTTGACACTATTTTATGCACCTACTCTGCCTATTTCTGGCATCTCCACTTTGGCATACTGAAAAAAAGCCGAGTATAAGGAAAAGATAAAACAGAATCATGCAAAACAGACAAAGTTAAATGCGAAATACATATTAAAAAACAGAACAAAAAGTTACTCAGTCAAGACCTGTCAGTACCTACTCTATGAAGTGATTTCTGATAATAGATGGCCCTTTACCACAGACAAAAAAAAACCAGCAAAACGTCATGTGCAGAAGCTGAAGCTAGAATGATCCAGACTAGAAATACATTTTCCCTGAAGGCAACAGGGAATTGTTGCACCCTTTGAATAGCTTTAACCCAAAAAAAGAGGAAAAAAAAAGACACCTTGCCAAAAAGGAATGTTACATCTGATTTAGAGATCAAAGACTATGTTTTAGATTGCAGAATGAAATTCAAGATAGGTATCCACAGTTGGTAATACTAAACTCTTTTACAGTGTCTTACAGTTCTAGAATAAAAAACTCCTCATTTTCCATGTTTTGCACAAGTTAAACATCACTCCTAAATCACACAGGAGAATATTTTTCTTAGAGTGTGATTCTTTTTACATTTGCCTAGACTAAAGCTTTGACCTGTCTTTTCTTTGCCTTCAGCACTACAAATCCCCATCCAGAGTTCAGCTTTCTCTATAGCTGCAGAGCTCAAATTCATAGATATCCTATTCCTTGAGCTCCACCAAGCAAACGTTCACATACAGACTTCCACAGAGTATGAACGAGACTACTATCCCTGGATATTAGTCCTGGAATCACTCGCTCTGGTCCTCTCTGTTTTGCCTTGGGCAGCTTTCCTTTTATGTACTTTACAGAAAAATACCCTTTTATTTAGGTCAGGCTGCTCTCCGTCTTTAGTCATGGCCCATCAGCTACCATCAAAGATGGGAAGCTTCCACATGCTCACAACTCCAAACCTCCTCAACTTAATGTCTATATAAAAAAGTGAGATGCCTAGAATAGATTCCAATCTACCTGGACAACGTGTGCAGGTTCAGCTTTTTTAAGACTTGGCTATCTGCCCTGGGGTATTCACATCTGGTTAGCCTACAGTCATATGTCACTAATTTATTTAAGTTAAAATAATTGCATAACACCTTCTTTTATTTTAAAATCCTGTCATATACAGACCTCATCTACTGAAATCCCAAAGAAGCTATTTCATTGAGTGCAGATACCAAAATGTAGATTTTTGGATTTTATACTAACAGTTTTAGTCATTATGAAGACTAAATTATAGAAATACTCTACAATTTTTATCCCAAAAGAATCATGGCAATATAGATGTCACTGGGTAATAGGCTGAGCTAATTAAAGACAGTTTTGAAAGGTAGCAATTTCCTTCAGTTTTCACTGAAGCCAGTGGGAGTCAGGGAGAAAAAGCCACACATCAAGACCAGATTATACTTAAATTTTCCTCTTATCGCTGTTGATGGTGTCTGGCCAAAAAAAGTGATGATATGCTATTGTTCAGTGATCAAATTTCAGATTAAAGTGTTAAAGCAATCTATCCCTTCCATTTCTAAGCAACAGCTATAACTATGCTATATCAAATGCATCTGGTTCTGTATAATTATTTTTAAAGTTAGCATTGCTTAGGCTTAGCCTTCTCAGGCAGGAGGTTTTCACCTCGAGCAATACCATCCTTCAGTTATCTTGTGCTTCCTTTCCCCACTGTGTTATTCTTTCTCTAGTCTCTTCATCCCTTGGATGAAGAGCTTTCAAGCAAGGGCTAATCTTTGCTCCATGTGGCACAGTTCAGACTAACACGGTTCAACCTTCTCTCCAAAAATCAATGTAATTTCTCAGACATGTTTTTCCTGCGTTTTTCCCCTCTGAATACTTTCAATAGGGCAGAAGGAATGCTTCGTCCATATTGGAATGAAAAGAAAAGTGCTATTCCCTGTTCTCTCAATTTTGTAGTCTATATATAATAAAAATCCAAAATCAATGATATTTTATAGGCAGTTTTAGGAGCCATTGAACTCTGAAAAATAATTTAATTAGATTCCTAATCACAGGAAGAAAACCCTTCTCATTATAAAACACTTACACAAACTCTAGTATTCTCCTCAAAGCTGTACAAAGGATAAGATTCCAATCACTCTTTCCCACAGAAATTTAGAAAGACTATGTTTCGCTCCTTATCTTCATTATGGGGAAGCAGACACAGCAGATTAGTAGAAGAGGAGTATTAAGTCTAGGTAAGTACATTTGTGGCTCAGAAGGAAGGTGTATTTTAGTAAGCTTACTAATGGACAGGTGTTTAACAACATTCAATATTGATTTTGTTTTCATGGCCCCATGGAAGTCAGTAGAATTTTTTTTTTTAGTGTGCTAAAACTTAACATTAAATGCTTCTAAAATTCCCTTTAAATATGCATGAAGAATTTCAAAAGGTCATTGGGAGACAGATGCATTAGGGTGAAGTATATAGCTGTACTGAATTCTCATTCTGCAAAACATTTTCAGATATTGTTTGGAATGTATTGTCATCCTTTGATTCAATTTTTTTTTTCTTTTAAAAGAAAGCTTTCTGGGCTGAACTACAGAGCAAGCACCACGGTGCCCTAAATCATATCTCTTCTGGTTTTCCCTCAAATTATATTCTTAATTCTCTGAGCTGTCATAAAGTGCCCTGGGGGCAGCTACGACCAGAGTGTAAACTGCAGCAGTCTTTGGAGATACAACAATGTCACACCACACTTTGTCTTCCTGGACAAAGCCTCAGAGTTTAACAGGAAACAGGCTGCAATACATCCCATCCATGGCCAAAAACTTAAAGCTGTCTATAAATACCTCTCTCACCTGTCACACCCACTCATAACAAGATACATATTCATCAATGCTGCTCTTCCTGCTCAAATATGCTTAAGTACAGGTATAAAACTTAATTTAATAACATACCAGGTTTTAAAAGTGCACTTAAAGGAGTCCATCTTTACAGGTTTGCAACTATAGGAAGATCAGTGGTGGGCACATACTAGAGGCTGGATATTGCAAATCTAATCTAAAAATCCAAGGCTTTTGCTTTACCTGTTAAACTGTCTTTATCTCAACCCACAAGTTCTCACTATTAACCTCCTGATTCTCTTCCCCATCCTACCAGGCAGGAAGGAGTAAACAGCTGTGAGGTGCTTAGCCACTGGCCAGGGTTAAACCACAACCCTAAGGAATTATAAATACCCAAATAAATATAACTATTACCACTAACACTGAGGACACACTGAGGAAGATTAAGAGTTTGGTTCCATTGTATTACAAAGCACAAGTTATGGAGCAACACTGAAAAATTACTTTATTTACCAAGAATATATCTTCAACTAAAATATAATTCCCCCTTGGAAGCACTAGGTCAGTAGTACATATTTATAGAATTGTAGCCTAATTAACTGCTGGTAATTAAATCTATAAATAAATGGTAAAAGAATAGATCACATTTTGTTTAATTGCCTTAATTAAAAGCTGAAAGCTAGCAAGTCAGACACATTGTCTGCTTTCAGTGAGTTAACATTGATAAAGCTTGCTATGAAGTTAATATTCTTGATTCTGCCACATTACCACACTGTTGTTATTCATGAGAAAGAGACGCCCTTCAGCCAGCTATCATGACATTATTCATAAAACATTAATCATCTTCTAGGTGCTTAACAGAAATTGCCAATTCAGCAGAGTGCAGTTTATTTAGGTAATCTGGGATAGAGCTGGGAGGGGAAAAGAAAATTCATAGCATTTGGGTTTCAGAGATTTGTATGCTGCAGCCTTTGTCTTTAATACACTCCCATCAGCTAAATTCCAAATGCTGAGGGGTGGGAAAGCAAAAATTTGAAGACTCATATTTGCATTCTTGACCAGTAACCCTGAAACATAAATCACATCCAAGCCAATTTCCAATGTCTTAGACAATCAACATTCAGTCAGTCTTAAAGAAAAACAAAGAAACAAAGAAACAAAAACAAAGAAACTATCAATTAACTGAAGCTTTCCAGTGTTATAATTTAAAGTTATTTTGTTTATTTTAAATGGAAAAGCTGTGCTGGATAAGGTTAGATACTACAGCAAAACTACTGCACTGCACTTGCACAAAATTATTATTTTTATGACCTAATGTTCAAGCTGGAATAAGGCCCCAGAGATACTCAGCTGTCATGAAAGCTCTGCATGCCATTATGAGAAGAGAGAAAAGCAAATGAACCAGTCGTTTGAAGGGTAGATACAGTGGGAAATGACTGAACACCCATTAAACAAAGGGAGAGAAAGGATCTAATGAGTGTTTGGTAGTAACAGGCACTGGAGAAGTTCTGAAGAGTGAGGAGCAGAAACAACAGGTCAAGAAAAAGCAGGAGGGAAATTTATTTAGCTGGCAAGCTCCGAGGTGCTATGGCTGCAAGACAGCAGCTAGAGAGGCAAAGTGTGTCTTTACTTCCCTTTCAAAATGAAAACATCTAAATTAGGATACAGATTAAAATAAAAGCAACAAACTTGTGAATTGTAAAGCACAGCCCCACACAGCTAATAACTGTGCATGTCACGCACATAGTCAGGAGTCAAAGGAATATGCTGTTTTCCATGACTCATCAGCAGTGGGCACAGAGATGCTAGTAAACATCAAGCAGAATTTTATTCATTCTGAACTATACTTTAGGGAGTTTAGTGGACGCTGTTAAAATTCTTCAAGCAGCAGTCTGGAAAATCATGCTAACAAATATCCTACCTTTGTAATCTGCTGTGCATTGAACATAACAAGTCACAACAGGCTGCGCATCAATAGGCTGTTGGCACATGCTTTTGAAGGCATTCTGAGAACCCAAGCAGAAGGCTGAGTGCCTCCATCCATCGAAGAGCAGCACCAGCAGCCTACTAATGCACACCCTGGCCTAGCTAATTGTTAGAGCAACAAGGCTCATAAATCTCAAATTTGGGGTTTTCAAAAATATTTCTCAAAACACCTAGAGGTAACATTCATCTCTCTCTAAAGACAGCAGGTAAAAAGAGAAAAATAGGTACCTTTTAAGTGTATGATTTCTCTTGAGGGATGATTTTCAAAAGGTAACATTAGTTTAGATACTGTTATTACAGGAAACACTTCAGAGCCTATGCACTTACAGCCCGAGACTGATAAGGGCCACTGTTGAAGCAGGAGTTTTATTTGGTGGGTTTTTTCACCTCTGACAGGGAACAAAACACAAAGAGCTGAGCTGACTTGCCCAAGGTCACACAATAACCTAGCAACAGGACTGAGATAAACCTGCTTCTCCACATAACTAGCCACAAAACCAGCGAAAAATATAATGGGGGTAGACCAGCAGAGGTTTCCTAAACCTTTTATAACCCTTGTGTCTTCTCCATGCAGCTAATTGCCTACTGAAACGGAACACTGAGAAAACAGTTTCTGGTGACAAAATCGGGACAGCTTTGTAAGGAGAGGATACTGCTGACAGAGACAGGAACTGTTCACTGCAGAAGCTATTAATTTTCATAATCCTTAAAATCTGACTAAAAAGTTGTATTTCCATTACGAACATAAAGAGCTCCTTGATTCTGCATCTAAGGAACACAATACAAGAATAAGATTAAAGGCAGAGGATTACAGAAAATGGAAGAGATCAAGTTATTTGCTTCAAAGAGATTCATACACAAGCAAGGAAAAACCAGCATCCAATTATCATTGTAACAGAGAGTTACTGCACATGTACACTGATGAGGTACATTTGAAACTGGGAATTTTCTGAAACCTCAGTAATTCTCCATTTTCCTACAACAGACTGCAACAGACACAAAACTCTGTTACATACAGGCATGGTCCAGGACTGGTAGCTATTTACCCATTTTACCTTCTCACTGAGGACATCAATCTGTTAGGTATCCTTTGGAGAAACAAGGGTTTCCACAGAAAATAAGTTCTACAAGCAAATTTACTTAGAGGAAGGTGGGTGAATTCAAAGAAAGGGATGCATGCCAAAGGCCTTTATATTCCTGAGGGGTTTTGATGTGAAAGTTTATGGTAACAACTGAGCTGACATTTGTTTAATAAAATCATCTATGGTAACAAAATAATAGTCTTTTCTGGATTTTCTAGCTCTTGGAAGAGTGCTAGTTTTACTTTAGGATATTGTACTTAAAAGAAATGGGGCAAATGTCACTGGATGAAACATATAACTAATTAAAGCAAATCTTAATACCAAACAGAAACAAGAACATTGTATTAATACATCAGATGATGTTATAAAGAATATTAAAGCAACTTTAGCCATTAATCATAAGATTTGAAAAAGAAACAGAAGCATTAAAAGCAGTAGGGAAAGTTGAGTTTAAGCATTAAGGACTCACCACCACAACAAACAGACAAAAATACAAGCTACTAAGGAAAATGCTGAAATTGGTTGTGAGCAACAGACTGTTCCTAAACAGCTTAAGAATAGTCCTGCTTTGCCACAACCACAGAGAGCTGACCACACAGTCTCTATCTCAACAGCAATACACACAATTGTCTTCCCCAGAGCTCATCGACTGAATGAAGTCCCTTTATAAAACACTGGGTTCCCCTCCACTAAGGAAAAAAAAAAAAAAAAAGGCAACCCAAATAAAAGTAACACAAGAAAAAAAAAAAAAAAAAAAAGCTACACAGTGTCAGCACCTGCAGAGAAGTCTGCACTCGGGCAAAACAATGTCAAGTTTCACTTAGACCCTTCAAGCCAAAACACCAAGCACTATAATTATGCTGCTTGCTTTGAATTACACCAGGAAACTGCTCTCCTGCATCAGGGAACACTTCGAAAGACAGAAGTGAAAAGCTGTCAGCACTAGGCAATAGCGCTATGTTATCTCCATTCCATGTTTTAGGCAATCTCTCCAGCTAAACAAGAGTACTTCCATACACAAAGCAGCCCAATGCTACAATTACAGCTGAATATATCCATCCAATCAGCTCATTCTGAGAGCACCACAATACTGCTGGCAGCCCACTGCCACCCACAGGGAGTTTTCATGCAGCTGGCTGAGATGGAAGGGGTGGGATGGACTGAAGAGGTGCCAAATGTTCACAAAAAGATAGAAACTATGTTTCTGCATCACAGCTTAATGTCTTCCAGATTTCCTTCTAACAAACACTCCACCAGTTTGCTATTTTCTCATCCAACCATGTGCATTCTTTAGTTTTCTGGCTGGCTACTTCTTTGGGCATTGCCTTCATTTGACTCCATGACAGATTCCATAGTCTCTTTAAGCAGTGTATCAAGCTGTAAGACCTGTGAAAAATTGTCTACAAAACAAGTTGCAGAAATAAAATGCATTTTGTTCCTCTCCCTGGACCAAGTGGACCATTACTGCAGTTCACAGAATCTGACCAGATGTTCCACTCCATTGCCAATTGCATATTTCATTGCTAGCACAAGCTCAGCTCTACATCAAGCAAACTGGTGAGGTAGAAAACTCTCCTCCTCACCTTGTCCAGTTTACCAAAAAAATCACTCAGGAGGGTGAGCCAGCTGACCACAGATACCAAAAAAAGAAAACCACAAGGTAGATGAGAACCACTTTCAAGGTCCAGTATCACTCACAAACTTTCCATAGCTAACAGAAAAGGAATAAGGCGAAGACAATTAACATCTCTCTCCTACTCTATTTCACTCATCTCTTTGCCTTTCTCTTATTTCCCTCACAGTTAACTTCTCATTTTCTTTTTTGCTTGCTGCATCTTCCGGGTGTCCTGGAAGGGTTTGGTCTTTAACATGCAAACTAAAGCCACACTAAAGGTTTTAGATGCATCTATCTTTATACTACATTGTTGAACCTGGAAAAAAAAAAAAAACTAAAAAACCAAACAAAAAAAACCCTACAACAAAACAAAAACCTCTGAAAATACTCCGGTGTTTTTTACTTGCAGCAGAAAGTTTCTCCAGCATTAAAAAAAAAAAAAAAAAAAAAATCCACTTCTGGGGGAGCCCAAGAGAAATGTTTAAATGTTTTTCTCCTATGAGTCAACAGCTTCACAGGCAGGGTGGAGAGGGCTGCAAAGTGGGTCAGCTACAAGCAGTATTGGTAAGAACAGAGACTGCCTCTAATTCTGCTACAAGCTTCATTCAGTATGACATGAGGGAGGAGGCATTTGGTGAGAAAGAGACCCTGCCCTCCCCCTGGGCATAAAGCCACCCAAACCCTTTGCTGGGAGATACAGGAGTTGACTATCATTGCCTTGAAACACACAGAGAATTAAGAAGCAATAGCATCTTGGAGTGCACCTACTAGAGATTATTATCCTTCCTAGTTTTGCTTATACGTCTGATAATTCTCTTTTGGGGACAAAGAAAAATTAAGTATTTTTGAAAATACTCCTAGTAAAGTACCACAAATCAACCACTTTTGAGAGTGAAGATAGCAAGAACATCTTCATGGAGAAAACTTTCCCTAATGTACACTGCAAATCTTTCTCCCCGGTGTAAAAGGGTCCATAATGAAAAAAATAAATCAGCCCTATAATGAAGGGATTATGAGGATTTAATCCCAGGCAGCTGCTGCAAATCTGGAATTATAGAAGCAGACACTTCTATAATTGGATTGATTACCTCATTTCTTCACCTGGCAGTACATGGAAGCTTCACTCAAACCTGTTAGATGGCTCCAGGCCTACCAGTGCTTTCTAAAATGACACTCCCTCATCTCTTGAGTTTAAAAACCCTATAGCTTCCTTCCCTGCCTAGAGAGCCTGCGGCAGGTGTAATGCAGTCTTAATTTTGCTTTAAGGCAATATCATTCTATTCTTTGCCATGGAACGCCAGCATTCATTATTCATTTACCCACTGCATATGAAAGGACATGGAATTACTGCCTGTGAACCTTAAGGGCATCAGGGAGTAATATGAATTTAACTCTCATTAAGCTATAAGCACCAAAAGAAGTTCAGACTTTCTCCACCAATTAGCCTTCTCAAAGCCTGCACACAAGTCTACACATCTTATTTCAACTGTGTCCTGGAAAGTAAAAAAGTCTCGTTTGGAAGACCTGATGCTCTTGAGTTAAGGGCAGAAGGTCTCCATACAATATGCCTCCTCATTCTGCTGACCTGCCTACCTTCAGAAAAATAGCAAGGTTGCTGACTTCGAGACTTAATGAAAGTATTTAAAGACTTCATTTGCTGCAGGTTGATCTGTTTAAGCTCTCTCCCCGCAATTGCCATATTCAAGGAATCCATTGTTTCATGAAATGGAAACAGTTCCTGACCATTCCTCCCTATTTGTGCTGTATTTGATAACAATCAGGCTGGAGCCCAGTGTTGATGAGTCATGCACATAAATAAGTTCTGCAGTCACACATCAGAGCATACAAGGAGCAGGCAGAGAAGCACAAGTGACAGGGGAAAGCACCCAGTCAGAACCAGCCTGCGCTGCTACCAAGCAGTCATGCACAAGCTGGAGCATGTACAGCTCTCACAGCAGCAGTCCCATGTGTCTAAATGCTGTGAAGGGCACAAGCAACATTCTCAGACAAGCTTGCATAACTCCACTGCACCCTTGTTCACATTTTAAACATTTCCTTGTGTTCCTTCCAGCACAAACTCACAGAAGATGAGCATATTATGGATGCAGTACTACCAAGCACTGCAAAAGTGATTCTACAGACTGAGTTTGTGGTGAAGGTGAGTTACAGCACACAGATGAGACACAAATATTGACTAGAACATGATCTCACACAGCTATCAAAGTCCATCACAGTGAAGAACACTGGGATTGACAAGAAACACACCTATGTAATACTGACATATCACTAGCAAGGAAGTGTCTTCCCGCAATTTTTCTGGCACCTCACTTAAGGAAACAGGGAATGGAACACTTTTTATCAAGTTAAACAACTGTCAGGTCACTTCAAACACAAGTTTTTCTTTGAGCTCCAGGTGGGCACTTAAATAGTTTTGTTCTTACAGAATCTCTTTTTGTGACCATAATCATCATCCTGACAGACTTGGACCTTGTATGCAACCAAAATGCCATGCTGGTAATTTCTGCGGCCACTTGAGCATCTCCCAGTAAGCTCCTGAGGAAATGGATACCAGACTTTTGTTTCCCTTTTCCCATATCCTCTGCTGTGACCCCCTTATTTTTGTCAGAGCTCAGACATACTCAGAGATACCCTTTTCAAGTAAACTTCTAAATGGGCAATGCTCTAATCTGCAGTTTAATCCTAGAAAGGAAGGTTATTATTCGCAGTAATTCAACTTAAAAAGTTTTGCCCTTGCCAAAGACCTGAATGGCAGCTTCTTTCTTTCATGCCAAAGGCCAATTACAGCAATGTTTTAATACAATTTAAGCCTCCATGCCCCTTTTATGTTTTTCATGCTGGGAATATCATTTGTTTTGATAGTTTTGCATTATGCAGTTTTTCACGGCTGGAGATTTCAAACACTGTGATTGTCCTGCCAGGAATCACATAGGGAGCTTTCCTTTAGAAATTCAGCCTCTGTGATTACCCTGCTAGGACTCATATAGCAGTGTCCTGATGTGGGATGCCCTATAATTTTACTGTGCTAAGAATTTAACTGGTATGTTTACTTTGAGAGGAATATGGGAACACCAGCAGTGAACTATTTCACTCTGACTTGTCCAAGTTCCAGGATGTGATTTCACCTCACTTTGCAGAGCTTGTGCCAATTAGCAGGTACTGAGGGACCTCTTTCTGAATAGGAACATAACAGCTCAGAGGGGATTCAGTTTGGTTTTCCAAGTCAGTTATTTATGTGACATTCCCTTACAGCCCCTCAAGCTTCAGCTCCCTTCTCAGAGCAGCCAAGGTGTTTGCCTGAGTGAAGATCCTGCGTTCGTGACTGAATCACATTTCTTTTGTTCCTCTGACCATAGGTGCCACCCCACCCGGGGCCATAAGGAGCCCATCCCAAGCAAGCTGGGTTGCAGAAGAGCACCTGCATTGAGCGCCCTCTTGCAGCAGCAGCATAACAGGCTTGACCCTCCTCTCTCCTCCCAGTGCAGAGCAGCATTTTCCTGAAAAGCTGCAATTTGTAGAGCTGGATGAAGCGGCTTTGCCACGGGGAACAAAGAGAAGCAGGAACCAAGGGAACAACAGTTATGTTCACCATATAATCAATGTACACCAACTTCTGATTATTATAGGAAGGGAAACATTTTCCTGAATCAAAATAGACAGACTGTTGGGAAATTCACTTTTCAATGCCTTGCATTTTGGGAGCAAGACAAACATCTCACATGAACAGCTCCTGCAACCAAAACGCAACTCAACATGTTTTGTACATTCTTTCATCCTAGAAACTCTGTTACATTGTAAAAAGACACTGCAATTACTCTGTCTGTATCCACACCGTGGGATGCCTCTATACCATCTGCTCTTTGAAGACAGAGTGCTGATTTGAGCCAGCTAGAGGGAATTCCCACCTAGAAAAAATACATCTGCCCACCAGTTAGTCTACCGTCCCTTTTACAGTCTACTTCACACAGACTGGACACATCTGCTTTTTTTTTCTGATGTAATATATCCATGGGAGCAAAAAACCCTGAGATTTTCCATTTCAAATGAACTCACTAGGTCCACATAACACAAAGAGTACTTAATAGCAAAACAGCAAGCATTTATTCTGCAAGACAAAAATTACACTTGCTGCTGCAAGTTGCAAGTAAACAAAAAACCACAAGTAAAACAAATTTAAATACAACCTAAGTTCGACTTATTGGTAGGAATTCTTCCCACCTTTAGGTGCCCTTTCTCTAGCTCTTCTAGAACAAAAGATTAAACCACCACATCCCACCAGGCTGTGCACTCAGCTTCCCTGTAAAATCCTCAGGAAGACTAAAGGGTTAGATTGCACATTCAAATTCAAATTTCCGAGGCAAACTTCTGAAACCAAACACCATAGATACCTCAAATTAACTTCTTAGGCCCAGCCACTGGGTACTGGAAGGGTCAGCCATTGATAGCTCTTTTGAAAATCAGTCACAACTGACAGTTTAGGAGGATTTTCTTTCTGCTCCTGATTATCCCACCAGTAGCTGCCTCTTACTCACAGGGATATTCACAGGGAGTTGTGGCTACCAACATATTCCTAGAAAATATTGTACAAAACACATACAAGTATATTGTTAACCT
>VZTX01022157.1:187108-238320 GCA_013400915.1 Pardalotus punctatus | reverse complement strand
TCGGAGCCCGAGGGGGCGGCCGCCGCCCCCCGCCGCCGCCCCCCCTCCGCCACCGCAGCGCCCAAGCGGCGCCCTGCGTTCCCCCACTGGCGCCCGAAGAAGAAGGAGCAGCATCCCCGGGGGAGCGGCGGTGCCGCGCCCGCCTGGACCCCGCCGCCCGCTTCGCCCCTCGAGTCCCCGGCCCCGCGGTAAGCGCGACACCTGAGGGGCGGCGGGGGGAAGCGGCGGGCCGGGCACGGCTGGAGGCCAGGGGGTTTTCTCCCGAGGAGGGAAGCGCGTGTTCCGCAGCCGCCTTCCCGTCCCGCGTTCGCCCCAGCCTGCTGGCGGAACGGCGCCCGAGCCGTGTTGACAAACAGCAGCGCCCGTGTGAATAAGTAACAGTCACCCCTGTGCCCGGAGCAGGGGGAGGCTTCCCGGCCCAAACCAGCCTCCTAAGGGCGCCTGATGTGTGTGAATGGCTTTTACTCTTCTGCAGCAGTGGGCTTGTTCTGTGCTCGCTTTTTCTGGACGTAGTAGAGGACGAAGATGAAAGAGAAAGGCTTGACGACACTCTGCTTCAATGCTCCCCATAGCTGTTGCTCCCCAGTGTGGTTCCAAGTCTCTCATGAGTAATGAGTATCTAGTGCATGCAGGCTTCTTGGGGACACAGGCATTCCCTGGGGGCTGTTTACAGCCTGTGGCCGCAGCATGGGGAACCTCAGTGAGACTGTGGGGTTGCCGAGCAGTAAAGCCTCTGACGTGAAGGTAATTCACAGTAGCATATGGTGAACTTGAGGCTACGTCAGGAATGGGTTTGGTTAATACTGCTCAGATGTGAACATCAGGAGCCGGGCAGTGAGAACATGTCAGTGCTGCCTACGTGGAAAAAAAAAAGTTGTAAGCTATTGATCTCTCAGGTGTTCGGTTCAAACTGAGAAATCTGTAAGTTTCAGAACATAGTTCTGTATGAAAATGCTAGTACTTGCTGAAAAATAGACATCAGGTAAAAGTTAGAACTTGGCTAAAGTATAGTCTAATGATGTTTGATATTGTAATGTATTACTGAAAACTTTAAACACCAACCTGCCATGCACTGCTGAAGAGCCCTGGGGCTCTTGGTGACCCTCTCATACATACTGGCAGGCCAGTGATGGGTCCTCTCTCTGTGGTCATCTCTTCCCTGGGCTGAACCTGCTTCCCCAGCCACTCCTCAGGGCAAGATCTCCAGCCCTTCAGCATCTTGGGGCTCTGTGTTCAACCTGTCCCTTTTTATCAGGGTGTTTTGTATTGAGGGGCCCAAAACTGAACAGAACATCTAGATGTGGGCAAATGAATGGTGGCATAAGAGAAGTGGCTTAAGTCTTTAATCTAGGTGTGGGTTCCTTTTTCTTCCACATACCAGGATGTTTTTACTGCATAAATTTGCAAGTTCTGTGCCTACATTACAAGAGAATTCTAATAATTGCAAGTCTTCTGAAAGGATAGGGTTGTAACTCCTGTTACAAAATACTGGTGATTTGGGTTTTGGTCAGGGAACCAATTCTTCTGCTATTGGTAACAGGCTGTGTTTGTGCTTCAACACGTGAAAATACTAGTTTATGTCACCATCTTTAACTACAGTTGGTCATCTTCAGAGAGCACAAAATTCTCTTGTTTCTGTAGCTTTCTACCACCCTTGTTTTTTAAAAAAAATTGAATGAACTAAGCTTTTAGTATACAGCCAAACACACTAAATGCATTTTTTCAAATATGTTGAAGATTATAGTAGCACTATTATAAAAACATGGTTTAAAGTTTTGGTTTGTTTTTTTTTTTTTTAGTGCATGAATGGTAGGCTGTAATGCTTGGTGTCAAGAATACTGTATAGGCCAGATAGGGCATCCTGTTAACAGGGATGGTTTTGAAGATTCAAGATGCTTAATTAGCAGCCATGGTTTTTGCTATGAGAGAGGCATGGTTTGGCACATGACAAGCATGACAGCTGGCAGTTTGAAGATGCATATGATACTCTAGTTTAAAACTTATCTCATCATCAGCTGTTTTGCTTGACTTAGGTTATTTTTTCAGGTAGCCAATATTTTCTCTTGCTGTTAGTAATTTATCTGGAGTAACAGTACCCAGTATGGCGTAAAAAAAAATCTTGCAATAAAAACCAAACAAGCAGGCCAATTCCTTTAAACTTGAAGCTACAAGTGTGCATTCTCCTGTCTCTATGAAATTTGTGTTGTACTGCCTGCATTCATAGGTGTCTGGGCTTAAATCAGGACAGCCATACGAACTCCTCTGGGTTACTTTTTCCATCAAAACCTTGTAGAATCTCTTTCCCTCAGATAATAGGTATGAATCGGAGCCTCTAAGCAGAAGAAGGTGCAGTGGAAAAAAAAAGAATTGTAGTTGTCACCATGCTGTAGAGAACTGCATCACATTATGAAACCAATTTTTACTTGGTCCCTTGGAGGTCATGTCCTTACAGAGTTGTCATGGTTTGGACACTGAATGATCTCCACCCAATGGCAACTTTAAAAATGAAGAGGATGACTTGGGATTGAACTTTGTAGCAGGAAGTTGACTGCAGGAGGACAAAGAAAACTCTATATCTTTGGGGTGTATTTACTTAGCAGTGTTTCTCACAATGTATGCTATGCTATGGATCTGGAGCTTTTTGTATTTGATGGTCAAGACCAGACAAGTTACTTGGTCCAGTTATGAGTTGGCTACCATATAAATGGCAGTAGCTAGATTCTTACCCCAAATGTGTTGGTGTAATCATCATGAAAAAGGAGGATATTTTTGCTGCTTATTACTTCCCCAGTTTCAAGAAATGCGGATATTTGCTATTGACCGTGTTAGAAATGCTACCACCAGTGACACCCTTTGTGTTTATTATGTCCTCATGATTAAATTAACTCATCTCACCTTCATCAGTGTGTTAAATATGTGAAGGCAAAGAAACTTGTATGACTGTTATTCTACAGTGATTTGGCAAGGAAACAAAAATTATTAAGGATTCAGTACTATCATAAAATTAATGAAAGGGAAAACCATTAGGCTGCATCCAAGGAAAGTTAGACTGTGGAATTATGCCTTATCTTGAGGAGGAACATGCACATCCATGAGATATGTTGAATGTGAAGAAACGTTATGTTCTGAGTGGAGAAAGTGTCAGTGAGACCAAGATCTGGTATCTCTTCCCGACTTCCATGTTCTCTAAGTTAGTCTTCTGTGCCTTCTATGTTAAAAGAGGTGAAGGAGGTCTGCTCCACAGCCCACCCGTAACATCACATTTTGGAAAAGGATGAAGAGCAAATGCTTAATCCTGTGAAAAACAGATTGTGTAATAACACAGACCATTATAAGCTCATTTGATTGACAAGAAAAATATGTAGGAAACTGGAATACAGTCAGCTGTTTTGTATAGTAAGATACAAGCCCTCAATTCAATGTACTTTATATGTGTAACTTCATATTTGTGTGTTGTCTGGTTGAAAAAAAGAAAACATTCACTTGTGTTCTTTTGTAAGACTGAATATGGATTTCTGCAAGTGTTCCTAGTTGCACTTACTTAACGGGAGGTGGAAATGGAAAAGGGTAATTTGGTTTGATGTGTAATTCTTGGTAATCTGTAATATAAGCATTATACATTAGGAATAAAGGTTTAGTATTTTAATTTTTTTATAGGGGAAAGAAGATCTCTTAAACTATGATGATTGAAGAATTAAAAGCAGAACTTTCTTTTCTAAATTTTTTCTGTAGTGAGATCCAATCAGGAAATTGGTCCTTGGTAAAAATATATGTTTCTAGAAAGATACTAAGATAAGAGGAATGACATGCTAAAACACTCACTTTTTTTGCATTCTTAAGAAGTAAAAAATGTGAAAATGTAGTGATATCTGTGCTATGAAAGTAGTAGTCTGTCTCTCCTGCATGGGTTTAACATCAGCTGCTGCTTCTGTGTTGCTGGTTTCATGAGTTTGCTGGCTGTGTAAACACCAGTATGAAGAATACTCTCTTTCATTTTGTCCTTTTCAAAATCAGATGACAGTCTAAAAAATCGGAAGCAGTAAGACTGCTGACGCCTTCCTAGTCAACCTGCTTGGATGTCAGGGTGTGAAAGGTAGATCCTGGTAGAGAAGAGTGGCACCTCATTCCCGATTGCTCTGGTGCACAAGAATTGCTGATTTTTTTAGTTCATATTTTTCCCCTTAAATTAGAAAAAATTATCTTAAAAAATGAAAAACTGAGTTAATGGACTCATACCATTCACAGTCAAGGATTTTTTCCTTATTTTTAGGGTGTTTCTGTCTTTGTTGGATATTTATTTGAAGAGATGGTGTGCCCTATTGTATCCAGGTGAATTTGATCCATAGTAGTGCTGAGTTCTGTTCAGGTGATAGGAGTTCTGTACTGAATAGTCAAATGTCTGTTAAAACAAGGACTGTTGTGAAAAAGCAGGTTCTATCCTACTCAAACTAGATGCCAGTCCTGGCACCTTTGGTTTGAGTGTGTCAGATCCACACTTGGAAATAGTGACAAATAAAACCAGAAAGGTGTTATGAGAAATTATTATTATAAAACACTACTGTAGAAACCACCCAGGAAAGTGCACAAACAAAAAGTTCTTATTGAATGCAGGTACATACAGTTGGCACTTAGTAATGCATGGAGTGCTAAAAACAATATTAAACACTGAATGCATACCAATTCAGTGAGTACTGCTTGTCTGAATGAGAAAACAGGTTTTCAGTCTCTACTCTTTCTCAACACAGCTATTTCATGTCTCTTCTTCTTGATCCTTGCTCCTAGGATTCTGTCTCATCTTTCCCTCCCTTTTCATTCTCTCAAGATTTACATTATGCATACTCTAGTGGGTTCCTGATCACATGGAACAAACAGGAGAGTGTTACTTTCTTGTACCTGTGGTGGTCTTAGGGCATAGGCAGGACAATATTTGTAGGTAGAAATTACTATGTTATTGAAAGGGTCAATATAATTAGTTTCATTTATTTCATATACAAGATGGGATCCATACCCTCTAATTTCAGATATCTACATCTGAAATAGCTCTTCACTTTATATTCAAGGAGGGCAAATAGTCATGTCTGGTGTGCAATGCATGTCACCTTAAGGTGAGTATCTAAACCAGGCTAAATGAATTGCATCTTAGAAATGCAAGTTTTTTCTCATCAGCTTTAAAAGCTGCCTGAAGGTGACACTTCCAACGTCTAAATTTGGGCATCTGAATTCCATCCATGTTACCTGATATGGGGGCACACTCCTACAGACTTCTATGTAGGAGATGCTACAGTGCAAAGTCAAACAGTCATGAGCTTCAAAAACCATGTTCTCATTTTTCATGTGCAGCTTTAAGGCACCTTCTTGTTCACAAGCAGTCTGGTTTTAGAGACTCCTTTTTGCATAATTTCTATTATTCAGTATATTCTGTTACTCATTTGATTGTGGTTAAGACTTTCCAAGTTTCTTTAGGGAACTGGGATTGATCCCTACTTCTGCATTTTCTTGGGAAGGCTGGGAAAGTCATGGGAAACAAACCTTCCCCAGATGGCTTGAGAAAGAGGGCAGGGGAAGCAGGTGAAAAGGGAGAGGATGCTACTATGGCCTGATTTGCAGAAGTTTAGGCAAAATAGTAATGCTTAGGAAAGTTAAATTCTGCTAGAAATATAACCCTCTGATAGGAAAGATGGGGAACTGTTAATACTAGGCAATTCTTCCTTCAGCAGCTTACATTTTAAAATAGAATAAAAACATGAGGACCACTTCTGTCATCAGAGGTTCCTGTGCAAGGGGAAAAAAAAATCCCCTCTTCAGCTTTCAAAATGGGCAGAAGTCATTAATGATTTGCATGCATGTAATGTATCTGATGGCAGTGTATCTTTGTATAAATGATTCTTATATTCATCACACCAGCAAACTTTCTGCTGTACAGCTTATCTTCACACGTGTCATTTGTTCATGCAACCCACATACTGTGAGCTCACACAATCTATCATCAAATATTTCATCATTCGGTGCTCCCTCGAGACAAGAAGGGAAATATAAGGCAAAGACTGATCAATATTAGAGATTAATGGTCTCCTTTAGTGCACTCTGAAAAAAATAACCAATAGTATTTTTTTAAAGAGAAAAAGACATCATCTTCTGTATTATTCTGGAAATGTACTAGGAAATTCTGAAATAAAAATTTTAAAAATATTGGTTGGGTAAAATATTTCTTTTTGGTTCCTGAATCCTTGATTCATTTAGAATTTGCAGTTATAAAATCAACTGAACTAAAATTTAAAAATATCCCGAGCTATGAAAGTTTGTAAAATAGACATGAGCCCGACTCCAGAAGCACAACTGCTATTTTTGTTGTCCTGGAATAGGTTATTTTACTCTGTGTGCAAAAGGCAAATCCACACCATAGTCAAGGTGTTTGATTTACTTACAGTTCTGTGCAGAAAGGGGTGCTGGATGTCAAACCCACAAAGCCAGCACTAACAAAACTTTTCACTATACGTTTTAGCAAACAGAAGCATGAATTCATTGGCTACAAGTGACATAGTTCTTGTATTAATTAGTGTTCTATTTTCTATTTGTTAATGATTCTCTTGCTTCTCATGCTAATTAGTCCCTTGGTGTTTCTCTTCTTTGGGGCCAATGGGTTTTTGGGTTGGTGGTCGGGACCTCCCCCTGCGGAGTTACCTTTTACCCAGTCAGAGCTGATTTGGCACAGTTGCTGGGTTGGGTTTATTAGTTTCTTGCTTATCTTGGGGGTTCTTCCCAATGTCCCTGTGGCCCATAAATTCTGCATTCTTTGTGTCTGCAGTCAGTGGTACCTCCTTGTTCCCAACTTTGTTAACCTCCCTCTAAGTGTGAGATCACTGAAACCTGTCATGCCCTAAAGCTTAAAAAGGCAATGCTACCAACAAGTAATTTGTCTTTCTAACACCTGGACATCACTTAGAGCTTCTTGGCTGTTCTCAGTTTCACAGGTTAAATCTCCTTTCTTGGTGATTACTTGAAAGTATACAACGATCAAATATCATAAAAGTTTCTTTCTTAAGACAGTTTTTACCTGTTTCACATTTTCCAACATTTTGACAAAAGAAAATATAAAAACCTCAGTAAGGATACCTTATTACAGTTTAGTCACTCTATAATTACTCTAAGAAATACAGACAGACAAAGGGTCCCTTGTGCATCCTTTAACCAGCTTTTTTGTGGTTGGCCTTTCTTCTTTGTAAGCTACTTCTTTATTGTCTCTGGAGTATTTTGAACTGTTGCTGATGCCACAGCTGTGGTGCTGCTGTTGAGGCTAGGCTGTAGGTCAGGAATACTGTCCGATGCCATTCAAATCCAGAAGAATCAGTGCCCAAGTTCACAGACTATAAACAGCTGAGCAGAAAACATTTAAATTGCATGGCCTGGTGGAAACCGTAGTTTTCCATTTGTCCCTTCTTTATGGCCAGGAACAGGTGCCACAACACACCCTCTCAGGGCTCATGGAGAGTCATGTAGATGAATTCTAATTAATGCTAGGAAAGTGGGAGAGAACCTCTAAAGTCAGTGGACTTGAGAGAAGAGGCAGCAATTAGGAAGTGAGGAGGTTGTACGGTTTCTCCTGGCAGAAGACTATCAGAATTTCTCATGCTGCAACTGGTACCCCTTGCATCTCAGTCCTTCCCTCTGCACTTCCAAGGAGAGACTGGCTCCTGTTAAGCAGCCAGTTTCCACTCTTCCAGGTGTTTCTTGTACTTCATACCACAGCATCTAAGCATCTTGGTGTCCCTTCTCTGTACTCCCATCATTTTGTACCCTCTTCATATACAGGAGATGTGCAGGTAGCCCACACTGTCACAAGGGCACGCTGCTGATAATGTTTGATAGTGGAATAATATGAAGACTAAGGACTTGCAGTGGCTTGGCACTGAGAAGTACAAGGTAATTCCAAGTGTCACTGTGAATCTGTGGATTTCTGGGGGAGTGCCTATAGTTTCTTATTTTTTGGCTTTCAGAAGGTTTTACTGATCTGTTTGATTTGGTTTCCATAATTTTAATTCCTTGAAACCACCAGTGGGATTTCACAGTGGACGTTCCACAGCAGCTGGGGAGGTGCTGTGTGATTAGCAGTCCTGGCACATTTTCCTACCCTTGGCTGGGAATCCTGTGCCACTTATGAATTATTTAGTGAGTAACCAGTAATTCTTGTGACAAAATATATATTTAGAATTTTGGTGTAGTATAAACACATTTGGCATAAAATCAAACCATATGATTATTAATAAGGTTCTATAACATTATACTGTCATCTCCATATTCAAGGAGAGTGTTTTGCTGATTCACCCATGGTTATAGTGTTTTATAGATAGAGTGCAAATAATTCATACTCCATTATATAGGAAGGACACCTGTAGATATATGCAGGAACTTCTCTGTTGTCCTCTGTTGAAGCATCTTTGTGACCTCCCTTAGCTGCGTGCAAAAGCTGAAGGAGTAGGGTAGAAAATAGGGATGGAAATTATAAGATATCTATTTATGTCCTCTCTGTTGGAAATTAAAAGATATCTGCCTAATGTTCCTTCTCTTCGAAGATTTGTGTGCTTGGTGAAGAGGAAGAAATTGTGTCCAGAAGGCTGAAATGAGGTCACCCTGAAGCCTTCTCTTTTCCAGGCGAAATGATCCCAATTCTCTCAGCCTTTCCTCAGAGGAAAGGTGTTCCATCCTTCTAATCAGCTTGGTGTCCCTCCTCTGGACTTGCTCCAACAGGTCCATGTCCTTCCTGTGCTGGGGACCCCAGAGCTGGATGCAACACTCCAGGTGGGATCTCACCTCCCTGGGTCAGAAGTTGTCAAAGTAGCAAGGTACCTTCTGTTTGGAAGCAACATAGCTAGGCTTGTATAGCTACCATAAACAAAAATATCTTAACAATGTCATGTTCTGTAGAGAGGCAGATTGATTGATTGATTGGGCTGATGGATTGGTTTTTTACAGCACTGAGAACAGGCTCACACAGTCAGCCTGGAAGGACAAATGTGCAGACACAGCACCCAACTAACACAGTGACATGGCTTGTAAACTAGAGCTGCTTTTTACCTGGCTGATTTGGACTTGGACACATTGAACACAGACGTCTGCCTCATCCCACCTCGTAGACATATTCTGAGTTAACTTTGTGGGATTCTTCTGATTTGTGGCTGGATTCCTTAACTTATTCAATGGGGGAGGTACCCTTGTTTGTTTTCAGTTTAGGCAGTAAGAAATCTTTTTCTCACACCTTTTGTCTGTGTTTAGTTTACTGAGTAATCTCTCCCAGGCTGTGGTGGCTTGGGTTGTGTGTTTATCAAATGTCTAGAATAATGGAGTCTGATTTTGACTATGCAAATAGTAAACAACAGCACAAAAGACCAAAAAAAAAGTTGGCATCTTTCAAAAGCTCTGAATGAGTACATATCATTTGCAATTTCAGAGCGGAACTTATCAGGCTTTTTAGTCCTTGTGTAATTTAAAGGGTGTGTATGAGATGAAGAATTAAAAGAGTCTGAGAGGCCTATGAACATTTCACAGGGGAATGTTAATACAATATAAGTGACAGTCCTGCAGGTAATAAGTGTATTCACGTGAAATGGACTCCCTGGTTCCTGATGAACAGCTCAATGCCCATTCTTGTCACATTTCCTGTCAGAAAATGAGTGTAACCAGGACTCTTCTGTATTTGGGTTGAAACCTGCTGATGTTCTCAGGAAAATGCATATATTTAAAGTTCTAACAAACCTGAATTATGGATGTTTGTCTGGTCCTCACTGTTGGAAGAGTAGAAATCCAAAGGCAGCCAGAGCTTGTAGTATTACTCATGTGAGTCTGTCTCATTGTTGGCTCTATCTTAGGCCACGTATCTGTGGCTTGGAGCGACTGGTAATTGAACTAACCAGTTCTTCAGTAAGATCTAGATGATATCTTCCTCTCTTGGGACAAGTAGAAAACTTTACTATACACAGCCTTTGAGTTAAGGTAGAGCTAGTAATTTTAACACAGGATTTTCAGTGTTCCATATGAGATAAATTTGTGTGTAAGTTACATTCTGTGGGAGAGATATCATATTTTCACTATAATTCAGTAAAAAAGGACAAAAATGAGTAGAGTTACAACAGTACTGTCTACTGGTTCTTTATAGTTAATAAAAACAACAAGAAATTTAAAATTAAA
The DNA here is from genome assembly GCA_013400915.1 of Pardalotus punctatus. Classification (NCBI taxonomy): domain Eukaryota; kingdom Metazoa; phylum Chordata; class Aves; order Passeriformes; family Pardalotidae; genus Pardalotus; species Pardalotus punctatus. Next base: position 228,138 of record VZTX01022157.1, on the reverse strand, counting down.
ATAAAAAATTCTGAAGCCTAAATGCAGCTTTTTCTGTTGAGATACCTAACTTCTTATGTTGGATTTCAAGAACTATTTGTTAACACAAACATACGGTGCTTGGGTCAAAGGATAGTTTAGAAGATGTTTTGATTTTTATTGACTTAAATTCAAATCAAATAGGAGTCTTATCTGAAACAACTTCTATATGTGTGCCAGTGTGCTAAATATCTTAAATGAAAATAATAGAAAATCAGCATATCCTTCATAATGTAAGTTTTTCTCAGAAATAAATCTAGTCAGATGATAAACTAGTCTGTTTCGTTATGTGAAAAGTCCCCTTTTTTTCCCTCTAAATACTAACCACATGTGGTAGTGAGACTTCAATACAAAAACATGCTCAAAAAGTGACCTCAAGTATAAACATTGTGAAACAGCATAGTAATTTAGTCCTGGGTATTTTCAGGAATCCTCTGCATCCTAAATGAACTTGGATTTAATGGGTTTCTATCTCTTTTCTCCCCACTGCAGAGCACAGCACTCAGAAGCTGTGTGTGAGCCTGGCAGGAGCTGCTGGCACTGGAAGAATGTCCCACTAGCTGCCAAACCAGTGGGGCAGCATTGGAGGCAGTAATAATAGTTCAGGGCTTAGCCGGAGGTATTTGAGGGAGGATTGCATGTTACAGGGGTGCTTGCTTTGACTGCCGGGGAGGAACTGAACAGGAAGAGTCCAACAAAAGCTTGGCAACTTCAAATTCTCAATTTCTGCGTCTACATGTGCTCTAGCAAGTTCAAATATTGAGCACAACAGTTTTATCATGACGTTGTGGTGTTACCTGATGTAATTGGGTTTTTGTGAAGAGTATTTATGTTTTGATATTCTGTCAAGTTTCTTCTAAAAGTACAAAATACAGTTAGGCCATGAGCGATGTTTAATTACTGTTAGAAAGGTATTTGAATCACTTCTCGCTGTTGGATGCCTGTTTTCTTTATCTGATTTCTCTTCAAAGATTTATTTGTCAGTGGTTAACTTGCCATGCTCTACAGTTTAGTTTTGCTTGGTTTTGTTTTGTTTTTAAAGAAAAAGAAAACTCTATATACCTGTTTGGACATGTCTAATCACTTGTAAGTTAGATCTGAGTTACTTGACAACCCTTGGCATATTTTCTTGTGTAATTCTTCTAAACAGTGCTTTCCCCCTCCCTGACATTTTCTGCAGTAGTGCTTCTCCTGCATCCAGCTTAATGCAAGTCTTTATGCTCTAAAGGCTCCACATTTTGATAATTGGTTAAGGTTTGTCAAAGTCCAGAAATTTCTGTTCCCTCTGTTCTTTATTATGTCCCATGGAGCTCTTTCTCACCCAATAATGGACTGGATAGGCTTTTCCAGTTGAAGTTGAACTCTCCTGTCATTACCGTGGGACAGCTGCCAAAGCAATGTGCTATTATGTATTCATTTCTTCCCACAGTGAAATGTATCAATTCTGACTTTGTTTCGCATAAAGTAGGGGCTGATAAGAGTTTAACATTAGTTTCCTGGTCAAAGCTCTGTAACCAAGACAGAAGGATTTCTCTCTCATTAGTAATTCTACTTATTTTTTACCAACATGCAATTCTCTCAGTTCTTTTTCTGCACATAATATTCCCCAGACTATTCACCCTCTGATCTGTTTCTGTCATAATTCTGAAATGTATTTTTATTTACTTCCAGAGGGCTCACTGATATACAAACCTGTATTGCAGCATAGGTGTGTAGACTAGATTAGGTGTAAGTTTTAAAAATATAAATTAATTTTATATACAAGATGATAATTGCTTTCATTCCAACGTGTGAATTTTGGTTTACTGAGTTTTCCTACTAGTAGGATTTCCATTACACATGAAGATGATTATAAATAAATTTTGCTGCTGATGATAAATTAAGTGTTTATGTCATCTAATGAAGCAAGTGTGAGCAGCCAGGTGTTGGCAGCACCAAGTCATGATGTGTGTGAGATGCACGTGCTTCCTTTTTCCTTTTTTTTTTTTTTTTTTTTTTTTTAAAAGAAATCANTTTTTTTTTTTTTTGCTTTCAAAAGCAATCAGGGTGCTTCTCCAAGGATAGATTTTGTTACTTGGTGCTTTTCCTTTTTTTTTTTTTTTCTCAGAGTTTGTAATACTCTTCTAGTGGTTGTCATTTTTACTTTTGAAAAGGGTTCTGAACCCTCTTCCAAGTAGCCTCTTACTCAGTTTGTGAGAAGAACACATGCAGTTGCCTTTACCTCCAATCACATTAAGAGTGTCAGGGGAAACAGCTATGAAATAAAGGATATTGAGAGTTAATGTCATGAAAACAAATACTGTCAAACTGGATACTTAAACGTGGACTTTCTTGATTTAGAATTTCTTATACCTTTCCTGTGTTGTCCTCACTTGCCTCTCCTGTCCTTGTAATTTTAGCCTGTGAACACAAAAACTTTGGTGAGTCTTTTGAGTATGCCATTTTCTGAACTTTAGGGTCAGGTTCTTATAGGACATGTTAGAAATTCCTTGAAAATAGAGAAATTATTACCATGAACGGCTCCTCAGAAGCAGGATATGGCAGAACCTTTTTCTCTGCACATGTATTCTAAATAGTCTGTTTTGCTTTTGAGCAGTGGTGCTCGTTCGTGTTCAGGTCTGTGTGTGTGGTTACTGTGCTCAAACATAAGGGCTTTCTAATCTACCAATATCCAGAAAGATCCATAGATTTGCTGCTGCCACTTGTGCTACCTGTGAAAGGAAGAAAGGGCCAGACTTCTTCCCAGGTTTCAGACACTCCTCAGCCTGAGCACAAGTTTCTTGTTCTTGCAGAGCTTTTAACTTCAGTTTCCAATACTTTTGTTAAACTGGGGTTCATTGGTCTGGGTCCTTTGTAACAGAGTTCACAAAGCTGAAGAAGGACACATGAACAAACAAGGCAGTGATCAGGGGCATCTGGAGGAGTAGTGAGCACCTCCCAAAACTGGGAGCATGAATATTTTCCACTGGTGCTCATGCAGCTTCAGATGTTGGTGACCTGCTTCTAAAGTGCCTGCGTGAGGAACAGGTGCTGTGGCACTGCCAGTGCCTACTGCTTCTCTCCCAGGGCCAAATCATGATTAAGGGACAATAAGGAAGCAATTTGGGTGCTATCCTCCCTGCTAGCTTGTTATGTAATCCTTGTCACCACTGTGGTGTCCAGTACCATTGCTGGCACACGCCAGGATGCCAGGTTATATTTGGCAGAGAAGCCAGGGCTCGTCAGGGTATGTGAGCAGCAGGTAACACTGACTAATGCTCCAGGACTTGAAACAGTGCTGCTGATGCCATTCAGGTCCTGTCATGACCCTGCTGTCTTTGGCACCAAGGTACCTCTGCAGAGGAAGGGTGTTGCCTTTCTCTATGACTCCTCACCATTTGCCAGAATTTAGGAGGATGTGATGGGTGTAAATATTCTCCGTCTTTGGCAATGTGATTAGGTCCTGGAAAGAAAAGATGGTTTCTGAGACAGTCTAGGGATGCAAGGCATTTGTGGTGGACAGGGTGGCCCAATTAGAGACTCTTCAGCCCCACATCTACCCAGGAGCAGTCCCCATGGCAAGAAAAAGTTTGGAAGACAGTAATTGAGTTCACAGGTGTTGGAGATCCTGTTTCCAGCTCATCCTCTCAAGATGAAGTGATTGTAGATGAGCACTCTACAGAAGATTTCAGAGAGCTGAGGTCTAAGATGTGATGGACTGGCAACATCCCACCACATCAAACAGCCTGTCAGCATTGTTCATACTCCAGCAGACAGCCTTGGGAACAGGGTCTGTGCCTATGAGCAAGTGTCCTCTGGGTGTCAGATTTGCTGAACTGACCTGGGCTGCTGGGGAAGTAGCACCCCCAGCATGGTAAGAAACTATTTATCTTATTTATGAGGTCCAAAGGACAGTTTTACAGTTCTATATTCATGAAATACTATACATTTTCTGAGGGCATCCAAATTTGATGGTATATCCAGCAAAACACTCCTTGAAGTCTTTCTTTCACTTCCCACTTATGAGTTAACTGATTATTCCTTTGTTATTATTCATATCCATGCCTGTGGACAACCACAAATAGAAGAATGGAATTTTTTGAATGTGTTACTTAGCTTTCCTGAAGATACATAGCGCATAGGCACTTTCTGCAACCACTAGTTCTACACATATGGCAGACTGGGATCACATGCTCATGAGGAAACTGAAATTTTGGGTGTGTTTTGTCCTTTATGACATCAATGCAAAGAACATTAAGCTACATATGAAGAATATCCAAATCATAGGTACTGCTACAAAAACTTCATCAAGTATGTATATTTCTATTGGAGCATACTTACGGATTTAACTCTGGTATCTTCTTTTTTTTCTGTTTAGAACAGTCACAGAGGACTGAATTAAAATGGTTTTGCTTTAAGTGAAAGAAGTAGTGCAGTATGATGGCATAGTAAAATAAAAATAGATCAATGTACATTTTTGCATGATAACCAAAAAATGGTGTGCATTTCACAAATAGTCCTCAGAACATATTTGATCACCTGAGGACATTTTATTGTGAAGGAATCCCTAATCCTAATCTCATGGGGCTCCATGAGAAGGATTTTTCTTTGTGATGGGTTGACCCTGGACAGCAATTAAGCACCCAACCACTTTGTTTATTCCTCCCCACCAGTGGGATGGGGGAGAAAATTGGAAGAGCAAAAGCAAGAAAAACTCATGGGTCAAGATAAGAATATCTTAAGAAGCAAAGGAGAAGAAAAAAAATCCCAATTGATGCACAGTCACTCACTCAATAATTCCGACCAGCAGACCAGTGCCCAGCCAGTGTCTGAGCAGCAGCTACTCTGGAAAGACACCCCCCATCACAAAAGCAGGGTTTGTATTGCTGAGCATGATGTTATGTGCTGTGGAATATCCACCTCTTTGATCAGTTTGGGTCAGCTGTTCCCTCCCATCCCACTTGCTGGGGAGAATGTATGAGAAATCGATAAAGCCTTGGTGCTGTACAAGCACCACTCAGCAACAGCTGAAACTTTGATGTGTTTCTTTAGTTTTGATCTAAAAAGCAGTACCATATGAGATTTTATGAAGAAAATTAACTCCATTCCAGCCTGACCCAGTGCACATCCTTACATGCTAATCCATAGCTAATGACTTGTTCTTCACTGAAGTATTTATTATATCACTTTACGGTCTGAAACATTGGTGGAAGAACCTTGATAGTTATACATGTGTTTTTTGTACATACATACTCTGGAAGACTGAGGAAAAAAAATACAGCTGTGACTTGGAAGATCAGAAAGGTCACTATGAAGTAATCCAGGCTGCTGAAAAAATAAATATTTTCTTATATAAAGCTGATGAACTATTGTTTTTATATGTTTAAAACCCACACAGAATCTTTAATGTAGGAATCACCAAATTAACAAAGGAAAATAAAGGCTGGCTTTTTTTTCAAGTAATTAAAAAATGACATTGTATTTTGAAAGCTCTTGAAATGAACCGCCTGGAGTGCACATGAGGTCAGAGCTGCAGCTTAGTTTTAGAAAAGCCCTTTATAATTTTTACAAATTAAAACATTTGTAGTTAGTAAGCTTAGAGCAAGAAAAAATAAATCCTAGACTTCAGAGCTTAATAGGATTGCCTCGCAAAGATAGGAAAGGCTGTTTTCGCCCAGTATGCTTTATGGCATAATTATAGAAAAATTTGCCCCACATTGTTTATAAAATAAACTAAATAGTGTCTTTTTAATGTTTTAATGAAATACAGGTTTGCACATCTAATGTTATTTCACTCTCTTTAACTTTTTATTGTGTAATTTTTCTGCCTTCCTTGTAGACTCTGTAGACTTCCTTTCTGAATACTTGTTGTTGAACTTACCTGTTTGTATTTCTTAATCCATGCAAGCATGAATTTGGACACAAATCGATGTCCAAGCAAATAGCTGATTGTATCTTACCACAGTGTGACATTCCCCGCTGCCCTGCACCACTTAGGTAGTAATGAAGTGTTATCACTGACACATCTGTTACCCTGGAGGTTACTAGAAATGCCACCATGTTTGTGTGACTGTCACTATTGTCCCATGATCTTGATTGGAAAGCCCACAGAGGTGCATATGTCGTGTCTGTCTTGGATGACTCCCAGGTGCTTGCTCACATCCTCTCTCAGTGGCTTTGATGTTCACTCCAGCTGTTGTGTGTTGTTGGTGCCTCCTGCCACAAGTCTTCCCTGGCAGATGTTGGGTCTTGGTGGTGATAAATCTGATGAGGCAGCTGCTGATCTAAAACTGTTACGAAAATTGCAGATGTTTCAGTGTAATTGTGTCCCCTCCCTTCCCCCTTGTTGGACATACCCTGTTTTTGGGACAGGGCTTACCACAGTGAGACTCAAAAGATTCTCGGCATTACTGCAGTGAAAATAATACTGGATTTTACCCCTTACACCCATTTTGGACTTTAATACCGTTTACCTGTTGATTACATTGTGTTGCTCAGTATTTGAGCCAGTTTTCACATGGCACCTACATAGAACATAAGCAACAGAAAACAACAAATTGCTAAAGCCTGAATCACTGCAGACAATTTTTTGATGTTTATACTAATTAATTTTTCATAAAACTTCTTTCCATTTCCTCCAAGAAGAAGAAATAAATTATTAAAAAATGGCTTGAGGAATCCTTCTGCTGTTAATTGTTGAAAAAGTCCTCACATGCCTTCATCTCTCATGCTTTCAGAAGTGTTTTACTTCTTCCACTCTGATTTCCTTATGTCTTATATGCTGGAACAGTCTCATTATTTTCATCTGCTCAATAATCTGTCCCAAATGTGTTAGTTTTACACCCTTCCTTTTATGCTGCTCCACTGTCCTTTAATCTAGCTCAAATTACAATTTAATAATGAAGGTGAGGGTTGAGGAGGAGAGACAATTCTAGTTCAAAAAGTTAGCTGTAAAACAAAACCCTTCAGTATCCTTGCATCTTCTGGTGTTGTGGTCCACAGTTCAGTCTGCCCAGGCTTTCCAGGGCACCTCTCCGTTTACTTGTACCTGTGTGCAGAGTGCAGTGCGGGACTGCTGCTGCATGTGGCTTACAAAACCAAAGAGGAACTGAGGCTTTTCTTTAATGAAAACTGCGTACCTTTTTACTCGGGATGAGAAAAGCCTTTAAACAGAAATAGTTTATGAAGTGCTTGCCAGTGTTTCTATAGCAAAACAGAGTTTGGAGCCAACTCTTTGAATATTTACCTAATAGAGCATTAAAAGGGAATGCCTACGGATGTCGAATCAAGAAAAAAACCAGCAGAATATAACATAATCAGTTTGGTTTGCCATTTCTTGTTTTCATCCTCTAGAGGGTTTCCATCTTTTCTTCCGCAGTGCAACTGCTTTTATTAATTTTTTTTATGCCAATTGACATAGGGAGGTGTTTGGCTATACCAGCTGTACCTCAGCTGCAAATTTTATGTTAGGAGACTGACATTTCATTTTAACCTATTTTATGACTTCTGATCAATTCTGGGAGGATAAAAATGGATTTGGGGCAATACTTAAATTATACAGACTTATGTGGTAAGAAAATAAACTTTTAATGAATGAGTTGGTTTCAAACCCATAATGAGATGGGTGTGTAAAATGCAGGTTGTTAATTCTAGATTTCTGTGTTGAAATTTGTAAAGCTTGTCTTGTGTTTATTGCATTAATTTTCACTAGTCTTCTGACACATTCTTAAGGAAGAGGGGTATTGGGGATACTCTAGTAAGTTATTTTGTTCAACTGAACTTACCTCAGAGACCATTGCCTGAGATGGATATAGGGTCTTGCTTCCAGGTACAGACATTGTGGTTCTGAAGTTCCTAAAAATGCTATTGTGTGTGTTAATTAGTGAGACCTGAGTTATTAAAATTATGTTGAACTAGCTCTCATTAGGGAAACCAAGCCTTCAGTGTCCTCTTGTTTCTGTAACACCTGTATTTTTTTTGTGTTAATTAATGGAGACATTAATAGAAAATGGTGTGTTTCATTTACTTTTTTATGTTAAAGATTTGTAATTAACAGACTTAGAGACCAGGCTCCAGTGCTGCCTTCTGATGGAAACAGATCAGTTGAGGTCTTTCAATAAGACCATTTCTTTATGATTCTTCAGCAAAATCATGCCATATTATTTTTACATCTAATTTACTATTTTATAACATCTAAATGAAATTATCCATCTCAAAAATAAATTCCAAATATTCAGGAATAATTTGTCATCCTGAGTTACCTCTTCCTGATCTGTGACTTCTTGGAGGTTGGTGTTATTGCATTTGAAGACAGAAAAAAGTACAGTTCTACATTATGGTTAATGTATATCTCTTGACAGAGAGTTCAGGGTCTCTATCTTTGCTGGAAGAAACTTTGCAGTCCTAAAGATCTACTACCAGGTTAATTGTATCTTCACATGTGCATTTACTGCGCACAGCAGCCTAGAGGAGGCTTTTAGGGTGCTTGAAGGTCTGGGTTTGGAGACTGGGTCCAAAGATTTTGAAATTGGCCCTTGTTTCACTGTGTATGTAATACAATGAAAACATGATGGCTTTCTTTCTTTTCCCTTGCATAACTGATTCTAGTAAGAGAGTGTTGATTACCTCAGTTGTTTACTCATGTTCTCTTTTGGTAATTACTTAGGGTTTTGGAAAGGAATCTGTGGCTCCTATAACTGTGGTAATATTTTTAAGAAAGGAGGGGTTTACATTACACTTTGAAAAATCACCAAGACAAAACAGTCCGCTGTCTCAAAATGTGTATAAAAAATGTTTTGCCCCCAGATCCTGAGGCTTTATCTGTGGGAGATTCTGATTTCTTGTCCCTATTGAACGAGTTGCCCCATCTGGGTCACAAATGATGAGATAAATGCCTTGTTAAACTGGTTCTAGCCCTTAGAGGGTTGAAAGTAGGCAAATGCAGAAATTAAAATAGAAGGTTTTAGCAGGTAACTACAGAGTGGCTGGCAGATGACTCGGTAGGCAGCTATTGTAAATAGGACATCCTAGATGACTTAAGTCAGTCTTTGAACTGGCTCCAGAATGACTCGCATTTCATGTGTAAAGTCCAAGGCTCATAATACTTTTGTACCACACGATGCTTTAGGATAAAGTTTACTGTGTGAACTATTTTAAAATTAAAATGCGATTGGAATGGCAGTAGAATTATTTTTTTGTGATTCGAGATGTTTACTTAATTACTCTTTGTACCCAACTGTCAATCAGATGTCTTGCATAAGACCCAGAGCAAACTGAGCTACTTAAGACACTGGGATGGTACAAACACCTTTGGCTCCAAAAGAACACCCAAAAACTTTGTATATGAGGCTTTTGGTTTTTTGTTTGTTTTTAAATGGTCATGTGAACATTTTGAGGTTTGAAGCTTCCAGCAGCTTGCATACTGAAAGCCCATAAAGTTTCAGAATCCCTGAGACGGTATTCATGCACACTTGAACAATGTGGTTTGTCACTGAAACAATTCATTTCTTGATGACAAAGAGCTGAAGCATGACATTTACTGCAATGAAAATTCCTTCCTTCAGCAAACACCATGGAGGCTACTCCTGCTTGGTACAGACCAGGTCAGGTACACATAAGAATATGCAATGCAATAGCTGTAGGCTATTAAGAGCGAGTTCACTCTCTTAAGTTTTTATTCTTTAGTCAGCTTCAAACACTACCATAGTAATCTTACAATTTTATAGATGGCATCTTTAATCAAAGATAAGGGGGATGATATAAAAATTTGCTTGTCACATGGAGAGGGAGCTTTCAGTAATTATAGACTTGACCCAAACAGAAAAGTAGATGTGCCTGAAAGTTAATGCTTATGGTGGACAAATCAAACTTGTTTTCATGCAGAAGTGCATGTGTATTGAGATTATCCACCTCCGCTCTGGATGTTTGTTAAATCTAAGAGACAAGATAAACTTACTTCTTTTATAGACCTGTGGCCACAGATCAGTGCTAGGATAGAAACAGTTTGTTGTAACTAGCCAACTCAAAATTAAGAACTTTTATTTAGTTTTTTCTGAGGATTTTTCTTTGCATGTAATGATTCCATTATAGGAGCACATAGTTTTTACTCAACACAAAGAGTCTGCCTGGTTTACTGTGTTCAGAATTGCTTGGCAGGCTCCAGCTCAGACATTTAATATAATTAACATGAAGGTGTTTCCTGCTCAGGAGGTATTTAAGCATTCTAGGATGATCAAGCATTGAGGCTGGAAGATGAGCTGTTCAAAACCAATAGTTTAAGGCCTTGTAGATTAGTAATCCAGAAGAGAGCTGTTAATGAGCAGAGTGGAAGCAACATTAAGTAAGTGTACTGAATTGTAACAAAATGCTCATAATTTTAAATAACAAAGCCTTACACAAAATTAAATGGGCTGTCAGTGTCCCAGTTTAAAAAAATATTCTCTCTAGTTTGTCTGCACCTCCTTTCCCAGGAGCCTCCCATTTTCATTTTTCATTTTCCCCTCTCTTCTGTTTTTTACATCCTTTCTTTTTTCTTCTCTCACTGTCTGCAAGATCACTTTTGGTAGCTGAGGAAAAGGGAAGGAGGTGAAAGAGGGGAGTGGTAAATGGATTTGACAAGAGGCAGAAACACTTCAGGAGTCAACTCATTCCTCTAAAGGTGAAGGAAAACAAACTCTGAAAGTGAAGCCCGTGGTCTTCTGGCTCTGTAAAGATGCAGAGATGCAGGTAGGCTGTCTTCAGCGAGTTTGTATCCAGAAGGAATCCTGAATTCTGCTGCTCTTTACTCAGTAAGCTAGTCCTTCTAAAGAAGCCAATATGACTTCAAAGAAGCACTTCATAGTGTAAATCCGTGTCATGGTGTCTGTTTGAGCTGGCAGAAAGCCTGACCTCGGTGGAGGTATGTAGAAAATCCATCCACATCCGTGTGTTTATTTTGATGTGTAACTTTTGACAATTTAAGTAACTGTATTAATTGTTTTTAAGGGAATGTGAGAATGAAGAGCTCTGATGATAATCTGTAGGACTATGGAGCATAATGTGAAATGGTATCTTACATGGGTGCTGTGCTAGAATTTGTGACAGAAATCACTTTCTATGATGCATCTGTGACTGCAATTGATAAATGTTTCTGAGTTGCCTTTTCATCTTCTCCATTGTTATTCTGTTGAAAGGTCTAATACTTTTCAAGACTTCCCTGAACTACTACTTCTGCTGGACATGTGACTTGAAAAGCCGTATGAAGTATGAGAATAGATTTTTATAAGTTGTATCTAAAAAAATGTCTGATATAAAGCATTTTTAAATTGTTTTCATAAATATAACTGTATATACATGTAAAAGATGAAGGTTGTTTGCACTAAGACGTGAGAGTCATGGACCTGGCCCGTTAAACACTCTCATAAATTGTGATTGAGTTATTGTCATCTTTGAAGAAATTATGCTTCACTCAGATGTGCCATATTGAAATATGCAGGGAATTTGAATGAAGGGAATTAATCTAGGATTTATATTAAAATCTCTGCAGATGCATGTTATCAGGCAAATGAGAAAATTCATAGTGATATCTTTTGCAATGAAGTTATAATTACTTGAAACCTGAAATGATAAAGTCCATTATTAAGTCTGGAAGCAACAAAACATCTCATATTACATGAGCTGACTTATCTTAAGTATAATTCTATGTTTTTCTACTACTTCCTACTGAATATATAATTTCAATTCAATTTTCTATTCCTGCCATCAAAAAGAAGTTGTTTAATCACTGTAGTAAATTGTTCTTCCTTTCTTCTTAGAGCTCAGTAAAATTTTAATGGCCAGTTTTCAAAGCTAAATTTACAAAGCTAAGTCTATATTCTTAATTAGTGCCACTCTAGTGCCATTTTTAAAAAAAAAAAAAGTAATAGCTTTTTTCTGCAGCATGTTTGTAACTCTAGGTTACCTAGGTATTTAGATTGTTGATATTCAGAAGTGACATAATAAACTTGCATTAATGCAATTTGTAATCACAAATCTCCATTGAATATAAGCCACTGTGTTATTTTCTGAGCAAAAGGTGGCTCAGTGCCTTGTTGCCAAAAGTCTGAGTTTCAACTGGGCTCAGCATAATTGATGCAAATGTGGAATGACTGGTACCACACTAGTTGCTTGTCTTTGTTCTGGACAGTGGGCTAATTCATCTCATGAAATCAACTCATTTTAGGTGAGTTCCTTTGCTGAAATTGCAGGGTGTGGTTTATGAAGATTTTGATGCATAGATAAATGGATGAGTTTATGCAGCACCAGCCAAACCTGTCAAGTCCTGGTTGCATCTCATTCCTTTGGCCCTTCCTTCACTCTCGGTCTGTGCTGCCAGGGACTCACCTGCACAGGGTTTCCTCTCTGGCCCAGTGGGTGCAGGAAAGGCTGGAGCAGGGGAGGGCATTAGACTGCTGAAAGGCCATGTCATCTTCTGGGATCTCATGCTGAGCAGGACCTTCCCGTAAGCTGCAGTCCCCAGCTGCAGCCTGGCGCTGTGGTCACTCATTTCCGCGTGACAAGCGGTGTCCCCACCACAAGACCTAGTGTTCAGCTGTGTGTAACAGTGCATCCCTCCCTCCCTGCTGCCTCTGTACCCATCCTGCATGGGCTGTCCAGCAATTGGACAGTGGGAACTTGAGAGGCTTGTTTTGGTGTATGCAAACTTGTTTCATCCCTTCTTGTGGGCAGAAACTTTTTCCAAGAGTTAAAGACTTTCCTACTTGTTGCTGGAATTGCCTTGTATTTAGAATTGTCCAGATGAACTGGACTTATTCAAAGTGGAACTTTAGTCCAAGGCAGATTACTAGATGCTCACAACAAACTTTAAAGAGTAAAGAGCATTAACTTTGCTAATTTTTTTTCAACTATCACTTTGAACCTAAATGCTAAAACTCACATAAAAGAGCAGCTGGGGAAATGCTGCAAGTGTGAGTCTGTATGTTCAAAAGCATTTTCATGGCCCTGGATTTGTAAACATCCTTCTGTATCTCCCAGTGTAGCTACAGAAAGTAGGAAAATGATGCAGTAACATGATGTTTCTGTTCCTCAATTCATGGTGAGTCAATATGAACAAAGGAAGACAAGCATCATGTGTTTAAAGAAATGAGTGATGCTGGCTTTCTGTCTCCTCAGTCAAACAGCTTCATCTGGTTCTTTGAGCTTCTTACTACATAAAATGAGATATTACCTGTGTTTGGTAATTCAATGTGATGATTATTGTTTATACAATGCTTTAAAGCTAGGCTAGAGTATAAATATCAAGACGAGCTTTTCACTGATTGAGATAGTCTGGAGCAGCATAGTTACAACTGACCTCAGGGGGCAAGGATGTTACTAGTTCACTGCCCACCAAAACTGGAATTTAACTTTTCTTGGGCTTGCTGGATGCTACTGCAATATTAGACATGATTTATTTATGAATACTACAAAGCAACAAAGTTCATTATGTATTTGCTCTGACACATCTGTCGAAAACAATTTCATTTGCTATCAAAGGTTGTCCTTACTTACAAATATTCAAAGAATTGGGTTTCCCCTGCCAAGTTTCTCTGGACAGATTCATTTTTCCCAAAAGTTAGGAGTTGAAAAATTAGAGCAGAAAATTCCAGGAATATTTTACAAAGCCAATTTTTAGTAACCAATTTTAGCTGTCTCCCAAACAGGGCTGTATACACGAAGCTGATGTAATGTCAACACTTGGCTGGGAGGAATGGAGTGATTATCAAAGGCATAATGGGTTTTTTGGGGCACACCTGGCATCTGTGTAGAAGTGCCACCCAGTGGCTGGAGGGTAATAATGAGCTTTTCTCATTAAATGAAAAAAGAAGCCCAAAAATGAGAAAAAAATGCTTAAAGGAGTATATCTTACATTAATATTTTACCAAGTTTTTGGATTTTTCTTTAAACCTCATGATAAGCACATGGAATTCAGTTTCACAAAAAGTGGTAACTGACAGTTTGTTAATGGTCTTCGAATTACAGAATAAAAAGGAGTTTCAGTAATTTGAATAGTCTCCAAGAAATTATATGACAAAATGTGTTCCGCCTTTGAAACAAGGTTTTAGAAAGTGGACCGGTACATCTTCCAGTTATTTTGTACCAAACCAAATTGTTATTGGTTGTTAGATTGTGATTTTTCCTATGCAAATGAGGTCTAGAAGCACAACTAGAGAGAAGTGATTGCTTGTGGTAGGCATTAACTGAAATTTGTGATGCACTTCCTCATAGTAACATCAATACAGAATGATAATAATATAGTTTGTAGATATAAAAAGGGAAAAAATGGAGATGCTGCAAAGATACTTAAGACAACAGCAAGATACAAAATTAAATCTATGACAGTTAATTCCATAGTTGAGAATATCAGGAGGCAAAAGTATGGAAAAGTGATGAGCATCTGGCACAAGCCTGGTATAGATCAAGCTCTATGCTACTATTCATGAATATTTTAACTAGCTGTATAATGGAAGGGTTTCTGGGCAGCTAACTGCATTACTCTCTAAATTTCCAGATTATCTAGGAGATAACCTTATAGTTCAACTTTCTTGTTAGATTTTATAATCCATCTTTTTGAAGTGTTTTTCTTCCCTAATTAATAAAGATGCTAAGAAACTTAACTTTAAACATGATTAATAACTGCAATAATTTCTATGACAGAGCGGCTTTTTGATTTTGTAAAATGGAAGAGGATTACTTGGAATAAAAAAACAGAAGCTGCTTGGATTCATTGTATTAAAGATTTGGCTACAGAGCAGCACTGTGTGTCTGTGTTAGCACTCAGAAAAACATGTTTTGAAGGCCTAATGACTGTAGTATTTCCAGCTGCATGCTGTTTGAAGTGCAGGAAAGCCAGAAGCTTGGAGCCATTTCATCTCATGAGCAGTTGCTCAGAGCTTCAACGAACTGCCAAATGCAAACAAATAAATTTAATAACTTGAAATTAATATATTGTACTGGGAAGGCAGTAGAAAGAAAAAACAAATACGTGTAGGAATGGAAGTGGACAACAAGTACGACAAGTTTGTGGTATTAGAATGGCTCAGAAAAGCTCTGTGCAGTTTTTGTGTGAGCAGATGTATCGTGGAACAAAGCAAAGAGGCGGCAGACCTGCTCTTCGTGGTTTTTTGTGTGAGTGGAGCAGCGACATTGTGTCCAACTCTGGACGCGTCTTTGCCAGAGAGGTCTTGTCAGAAAGAAACAGAGAGGAGAACATGGGAATTCCTTTACAAAAGGAAAGATGATGGTAAATAATGGCTGAGTGAGAGATACAGCTGAAGCCTGCCAGTAGTTAAATGGTGTGAATTTGCCAAACAAAGGAAGGAATTATTTAGGCTGAATTAGTAAGGCAGAGTGAAGTAACTATAACAAAGGGTACTTTTAGGTGAGGTATTAGCCCTGTTATTAAAATGTATGAGAAAACACCTTGAAGTAAGCCAGTAGGAATACTTCTGTGCTGACAAGATGTGACCTAAGGTAGTTTAAACTGACTTTTCTATCTCTAGGATCTAGAGCAGTGGAGGCAGAAAGCTAAAACTTGATTCACCTGTGAATCTGAAGCCTGGCCATTAGATGGCAGGGTGCTGGCACACGAGGGTGCGTGCCTCCCGGCCACTTCTTAGTGCCATGCCCACGGAGGAGCTCAGAGCCATTCATCAGTCACGAGGACTGGGAGAATTTTGAAATGCTCGGTTTCCCTATAAAAATCACACACACACACATCCTGTCGCTCCCGCAACAGAAGGTCATGTAGTACATGTCCCCCAAGTGCACGTCCCTTCAATGATGTGTGTCTGCTCCGGATTTTCACTCCTCGAAACTCTGTGTGAGTAGGTAGGTATGTGCAAGAGGTGCCCCAGCACAGGAACCACTTTGTGTAAGGTCTGAAGTTGGCTCTTCTCTTCTATAACAAGTGACACAGAAATGGGACTGCTGAGGCAGTGGGAAGAGGTGATATAAATGTGCTAAGTAGCTTGTTGCAGACTGCACAGGGAGTCCACATACTGGTTTTGTGGAAAAGATGACAGAAAGAATAACAAACGGTAGCTTTGTATGGAAAACTTCAGCCCAGAGCAGGTTGTTTGAAATGCTCAAAATATATTAAGACTGTAACAACAGCAACTCAAATAAATGCACAATTTAAACCCCCTTGTTTAAAATAGTCTCCACTGCTAAAGGATCTGCCCCAAGGAGTTATCCTTATAGATGTATCCACACCTCTTTCGCCTCTGGTGTGAACTGTTTGTGTTTGTGCCGCCTAACATTTGACCTGGGTCCGATGCCCCCGTGGCTCTAAGATCATAATTATATTTTTGTGGCTTCAGTTCAAAGTGTCTGAAGCAATGTGAAGGCTGCTTTGCTGCCTGCAAGACTGGTGTTTTTATAGCATTATGCCAAAGGTATGCCGTATTCTGTGGGGTGTGGGGCACACAGAGGCTGTCTGAGGACAAGAGGCTGGTTGGAATGGTGGAGGGCAGGAGAAGCCACTATTGGTCTAGTCCCATCCTTGCTGTGACATCCTTAGGGCAGTCCATCCACAGAGCTGCGCCTTGGCTTTTCCTCGGAGGGAAGAGAGTCCAAGCACACAGTGATGCATGTGTGGTATGGCTGACAAGGGCACCAGGACCAGGGAGTGAACCAGGGAGGTAAATTATTTGACAGCATAGGTACACCTATCATAGCCACGAGCACTGAGGTGGTTGATGAACCAGGGAAACACCCCTTACTGCTGTTCATATTGTTCTGTATTTGGCAGTAAATCTTTAGTCAGGCACTTTGCTGATCAAATTGATATTTGCTGCTCCCAGGGAAAAATTCAAGTGCTGATATTGTGTGGGAGGGGGAAGACTGGGTAGAGGATCTGAATAAACAAACAAAATATCTTTCTGTTTTAATCAAGTTCCTCTTGCTCATGCATGCTCTCTCTTAAAAAATTATCTCATACTGTGTTGATTGAAAAGTGGGAAGTAATAAGCAAGAACCATCTATTGGATACAGACTGAAGACTGTTCTGAAAAACAGCTGATGGGACATGGATCTCAGAGCTGAATATGCTGGATTGTGAGAGAAGCCATGTCTGTAAGATTTATAAGGATGCTAGTTTAGTAAGCACTGTTAGTTTAAAATATATGCCAATCCATTTCTTCTTTTTGTTAGTGACTTGTTTGCTTATTGGTCCTATCATTGTTTTTGTATATTTTTGTCTGCAGGCTAGTTCCCTTTAACACTATTTGTAATTGTCTTATTTTAAGCCAATATGTTAAGACGGTTAATAAGATAACATTATGTTGCTACTAAGGACTTAGGCATGGACAGGTAAGAGTGATGGGGCTGAACTATGTGGTCTGCAGCATAAAGAGAGCACTGCCAGGTCAGTTCCCATCTGATGGTTTCCTTTTCCAGTCAGTATTTCTACAGTAAATCAGTATCTACTGTAAATCAGGTAACGAGAAGATGTATGTACCTACAGAACTTCTCCTTCCTCCTTTTCATGCCTTGTGCTCTCTCCAAAAGCTTGATAATTTTCCAAGGCCTCTTACTTGCTCTTCCTTTGCTTCACTGTAAAATTAGTTGTTATTTTAACTAACAGCTCTACGAAAAGACATGTGCTGGTTTTGGCTGGTAAGGAGTTAATTTTCTTCATGATAGCAGGTGTGGGGGGGTATGGTTTGGATTTGTGCTGGAAATTGTGTAGGTAATGTGGGGCTGTTGTAGTTACTGCTGAGCTAAATGTCTGGGAGGGTTTCATAACATGCTCAGCAAAGTGTTGCAAACACCTTCTCCCCCCAGAGCCTCGGGGCTCTGAGCAAGTGGGTATGGTTACACAAACATGCCTGAGTGAGAAAAGCAAGGGTGTGGGCTGACAGTGCCTCAGTTTCTCTATGGTGACTGTCCCCACACCTGCCCTTGCCCCACAGTGAGTCTCTCCGCCATGCATTTGGGTGAGCTGCTCCACATTTGGGCTGCAAGGAGAGAATTTGGCTGGGCAGTCAGGGCAGAGGAGGTGCAGCCCTGTGCCTTCACAGCCTGTCTTGCCCTCAGGAGTTTGTGTGCGTGCCCGTGCCTTCAGGTGGGAAGCGTACTGCAGCGTTTCCCTGGAAAACTGCCCAGTGCCATAAAGTAAAACTTCTCAGAGGCTCTGGTGAGCTCAGCTCGTCAGCAGATTGTTGGAAGGATAGACCTCAAACCGTGAAGAAATTGAAAGAGTGCCTTTTCTCACCTGTTTGGAAATCTGGAGCTGGCTGTTTTCCAGTGCAACATCTTTGGGTTGAAACCTCCCAGGCTGCTTCTGTCAGCCCCAGTTTTTGCTGTGAAATTGTATCCTTTAGAAAGGATTGATGGCATGTTATTTTCTGACACGTGTTAATTGGCTATCACTTGGGGTACACATGCTTGTCACCAGCCCACCAGCACCATTTCAAATGGTGGCCCTTTGCAGAGTGTCAGTGTCACCTCAACAGCTGAGGGCTCTTCCATCCATTTCCCTTGGTGTGCCATTATTTTCCTCCCCCTCCTTACCCTGGCTTTTTATCCAGACTTCAGCCAAGTCCCTTCCCGGTCTCCTGCCCATACCATGTCACTTGTTCCATTGCTCTGAGTCACAGAGCGGATAGTCCCCAGTCCCACTGTTCCTCCCTTCAGCAGTATCAACCTTAGACAGGGTACGGTGCCACAGCATCTTTCAGCACTACCTGAGTAGCTTTTTAATGGGACTTTGAGTTCTCCCATATGCAATGCGTGTGGAACCACCCCAAAAGCAAGCTCTATCGGTGGAGGCAAAACATGAAAATCAAGATGAACAGCTCAAAGTCAGCTATGTCCTGGGGAAGGTAACCAGCTATTAAGAGTGATGCAGTTTCTTCCTTAGAAACAGGTAAATAAACAAAATAATTGCACATGTTTATTGGGATATGTGTTAAAATGTCAAAACATTTTCACCACAATTATGCAATAAACTGAACAACTTTATAAATATGCCTGAGGCTTTTCTGCTCACTTATTTACTCTTTGAAAACTCTATATGAAAGTCAGTTATAAAACTGGATTTGCAAATAAAGCTGTACAAACAGAGCTGGATTTGGGACAGTATGATGTGTCTGGAAAAGAAGCCTGTGGGAAAAAGGGAGTTTTGTTCCAACCAAAATGGGAAATATGCATATTTTAAGGACGTAACAAAACAAGAACAATTTTGACACTTTTTCTTTTCTCTGAAAGCAAAATATTTGATGATGGCATTTTCTCTGCCTAAAGATCTCTCAGTGTTTCAGACTGGGATGAGTTCATCAGATGGCCACCAATGTGGTTGCCTGTGAGGCTCCACTTGCCCTGTGAAGAGAGGATGGAGAACTGGGGCTTGTTCACTTTTGGAGAGGAGGTGGCTTTGGGGGGTGATGGAGAAAAACCCAGACTTTTCACAGTGGTGAATGGTGGGAATATGAGACAACAGTGAAAAGTTGATAAAGGAGAGATTCAGATTGGATGTAAGAGAAAACATTTTCAGTGTTGTCCAGAGAGGTTGTGATGTCTCTGTCCTTGCGTATTTTCAAAAGTTGGTTGAAAAAAATTCCTGAGCAACCTGGTGCAATCTCATAGCTGACCTCGTTTCAGGCAGGACATTGGACCAGAGACCTCCTGGGGTCACTTCCAAACTGAATTGTCCTATGATCCTATGAAAAATTCAGTCCAATTTTGAAATAAAAATATCAAAATACATGCAATTAAAAAAAAGGTGAATTTTAACCAACTGTTGAATCATCTAAAGGACATAAATACATAAACTTACATTTATCAACCTTTTAAATAAAACTATATCTTCAGAGGATTCTGGATTCTTGCTACTTTGATTTTTCAGACTCAGATTCTCAGATTTTTCTGAGAATTCAACTGATTCTTTGCTGAGACAGCTTTCAGAAGGAAAGTGAATGGAACATGTGATGTAGTGTGGAACTATGAACCCCAAATGTTGTAATCTGCTGTCTCTGAAGAGGTGGAGTGACAGGAGATCAGGCGACTAATTTTTCTGCCTTGTGGCTCTGATGTGGTTATCCTGCTGAGTATTGTATTTGGATTTTGGTTGTTTTATTTTCAGGAAAAAGCTGACAGGTTAGTTTCAGAGAGCTAGATCAGGTGGGATGAGTTAATATCTAATAAAAAGGAGCAAGTAGTTTAGCTAAAATAAGGCAGTAAATTTCAGAAGTACCAGAGACCTGGAACGACTATAACAGGAGAGAACATCTTAGTGTTTTGTCAGAAATACAGTTAATACTAACTCAGGCTTTATTTTGCTAGGGTTCATTAACTGAGCAATATTTGCTCTCCTTCCAGGTACTATGATGTATCAGGCAGGCGCTACACTGTGCAGGAGAACCAAACAGCATCAGTAATCTGTCCCCACTCTTACGCTCTTCCAGCGATATCAATGTCTACTGCCTCATTACCAGCAGCACTTAGAAAGGTAAGAGAAAACTAAATATGTGTGTTTATATAAACATATATGTACACAAACACACTTGCATACATCAAAAAGATGGCTATTCTGAAAACAGGTATAATAACACAAGGTATAATTGTAATCTTATTGTAAAAGACCTGTGTTTGAAGTACTGGAAAATTTTCGAATTAATCTCATGTACAGAAATAAGGAAGGTACGTAATGACTATAGCTGGCATGAAGAGACAACAAAGAAAATGGCTCAAGGAGATGTTCCGCATGCTCCCACAAACCATATGTCTTTTTCCTTTTGTTCATAAAAAATATATAACCCAAAATAATAAAGGGACAGTATCTATACTTTTACTGTTTCTCACTTAACCCATACTGTTTGCTCTGTAAGTTTTTTTCCCAGAGAAGGAGGAATGGCTATGCATTTGTTTCTAGTGTTCATTTAGCTCATGTAGTGTTACTCATTTGCTTGGCAGCAGAATTACTGCATGGAAGCAAGCTAGGGAAAATGCTAATTACTCCTGTTCTAATGTGAGAACTTAATTTCAGATTGCAGACAAAGTTGTGCAATGCTATTCTTGTCTTTATTGTAATCTTTCCATGGAGAGAGAAATACTGTTTTTCCACATTAAGAAAACTCAGCAGATTGGTAATTGAAAATGTTGCTTTCTTCTTGGTTGTGGAACTAATATTCTTCCGAATATATTTGACGAAGGCTTAAAATATTCTGTCTTTAAAACAGATACATTTATTGTCTAGTCTTCTCAAACAAGGAAATGTCATCTAGTAATTTCTGCTTTTGGAAAAGACTCATTGGTCTTTAGCTGAATACACAAATAACACAAACCCCAAACATCCCTTTTGGTCTCATTTAGCATTAGTTCTATTGATACTGTTGAAACATCCTACAAAAAGGTCTCAGTTCTTCACAAAGCAGCAAAATGGCACATTATTGTGCTGGGATGACATTCCATTGTAGTAGAGCTAGCTGGGAAACTGGTTTTCCGAGAGAAAAAATTGCTGTTCGCCCTATTGCTCTCTTGGATGGACTTGTATAGTAGCTCCTCGCAAGGACTTCTAGAAAAGCAAGTAGAGGTTTGGTATTTTTCAGTGGAAAGAATAGCAGGATTCAGCTGTGACTTAGTGAGCACTGAGCTGGCATTTAGTTCTTCCTTTGGAATAATTTGTTCATACTTACAGCTAAATTAAACTGTTGGGGTGTCATTTCTCTAACCTGGAACCAACCCATTAGTACCAAGAACATTTACAACCTTTTAAATGAAGCTTCTGAAAGTGCAGGAGACCAGGCCACATAATTTTATACTTTGATGTATAACGCAAAGGTCTGATTGTTAGATAAATCATAAAAATTCAGGAAATTGCCTGTGGGGGTGTGTGTGTGTGCGTGAATTCAGCAGTTTCTTTTGTATTGGGATAATCTGCTAATGTGTGTAATAACACAGTCACCTGCTGATGACAGATGGTTTGTGGGGATTGGGATTTAAGGAAGCCCTGCTTTCCCTCAGCATTTCTGTGGGAGAGTGGTAGAAAATGGTGCATTACAAAACATAAGCTCTTTGCATCAGGCTCCTTTCTGTTGCTGTTCTTTCTATGGAAATCTCGTCATAAGCCTTTCAAAGGTAAATGTACCGCGTAGAGTCTTGCAGAATAATGTACCCAGACTAATTTGTTTTATCCTCTGCTTTTGCCTAATTCATATTATTCCCTTTACCTTGGGTAATTAAGGACTGACTCCAGCAATGACTAAAACAGACAAGCTCTCCTACATTCTTTTATTAATTAGTCTTCCTAGGAAACCTTGCTTATCAGTCTCTGGAGCTCATAAAATTTTGGGTTTGTTTTCTGGGAAAAAAAAAAAAAAAGTAATTTTACTTTGCTTCTTTCCCTTTTCTTTTTGTGGTAGTGATTATTAAATGATGGAGTTCACTTTCACCTGGATTGCCTTCCACTCTCAGCTAGTTCATGCCCTACTAGTCAGCAGAAGATCTAAAATAGCCACTCCCTTAATGGTTTTCTTTACCTTCTGAAGAAAAAGCTATCCCCAGCATATTCCAAGAACTTGTTGGACTGTCTCCTTCTTGTATTTATTTTCCAAGAGAAAAAAAATTAATTCCAAGAAGTAATTAAAGCCATCAGGTTCTGTCCTTTTGGATGCTTCCCTTGCGTGATCAAAAAACACGACTTCTCTCCACCCAAAAAGCCAGTCTATAATAAACTTCTATCATAATATACCCTGTTTTTCCCTTTTCATCTTCTTCCAGGATTAACAAATCTTCATTTTACCTCTTCCTGTACTTCACAGCAACTGTTCTTGATGTATAGGGCAAATTTGTTTCTCTTTGTTTGACTTCCATAAATAGTGGTGGTAAAACAGCAGGATATTGAAAAAATGTTTAAGATCACTTGCTTGATAGTATTACTCAGTCAGTAAATGTTGTGTTACCCAAATCATAAGGCAAAAATGCTTCCTTCCACTACATAATTTTCTTAGGAAAAGAGTGGCATCCTTCTATGAGAATATTGCTTTCTTACCAAATTTCTGATGTTGTTTCAGATGTACTTCTGGTTCTGTACAAAGATTTTCACTTTTTTTCCCTTTGCAAGGCCATCTGGAATTTATAATTTTGTTTATTGTAAGCTTCTGTTTGGAACAACCAAAAATGTCAGCTATATAACAATGAAAGAGAGACTTTGGAGTGCTCTTCAGAATATAAACAGTGTATGTTTATTAAGTCACTGGAGGTAATTGGATCTGTGAGAAATTAAAAGCCATACAAATCTGAGTATATGTTTAATTTTTGGGTTTGATCCCCTTATAGGCCATGCACTTAAAAGTTGGACTCAATCATCCCTGTGGGTCCCTTCTAACTCAGAATATTCTGTGATTCTGTGTGATTTTTGACTTTTCTGGTCCTGTACTATTTAATGCGCAAAACATTTGTTTTAATAAAACCAGAATTAGCAGTTTCCCTTTCGGTATTTTGGCAAATAGATGTTTGATAATACATTATTAGGTATTAAAAAGCCCCCTGAAATAATTTCTAGGTGTCAGATCCACAAAATACACTATTTCTAGATTCTAAAATGCAGCTTATTCCTTTTCCCAAATAATGCATTACATCACTTACATTTTCACAATCCAATTTTGACAATTGAAGCTAAATAGGAGTATTTGGTATCCTTGAGTTTGTTTGCAAATGAAGGGGAAATAGCTTTATTAGATTCCTGTTTATGTTTAGAATGTCTGCATGGATTTCACCTTGAGGACTGTTTGAGCTGTCACATAGCCTATACTGCATGAAGCAGATAGCTGTGGATATGATTTTATATTTTTTAATGTATTTTAGACTGTTTAATTAATAAAACAGTATGGACAGTGTGCTCGCTATGAACAAAGAAACAACTTCCTGAATGTTTGGCTCATTCAATTCTCCTTGGATAAATAATAATTCAATTTGAGAACCAAATCACAGATAAAATGTGTATTTTGCAGTCATACAGCTTCAATAGTGACAAAATACCAATACCAAGGGTGAAGGAGTCCTACCTGTGCCATGGCAAACTCAAATGACCTTAAATTATGTAGTTAAAGAGAAACAGGTGTTAAGCTGATAGGTTTCTGTATAGTTAAGCTGAAAGGCATTTATTCCCCTAGAGAACAATTTCAAATTTAGATTGGCTTCTGCTGATACTAAAATGAGTGAATGAAAATAGTTCTTAACGCTTCATTATTTATATATTTTCTGTGCATTAGGAATAATTATCTAGACTTTAAAATTCCATGTGAGATATTTAGGTGTCAACATTTTTTTTCTAAGTCACATCTGTGTGCTCTAATGCTGTCTCTGCTCTTATATTCAGGTGTTGATTAGTCATATTTTCAGATTTATAACCAGGTACGTCTCTAAAGGTTTCTCAGGATTCTCCATCTAGATAAGAGTTCTCACACCTACTTGCTACCTGAATACAGCCACGGCGTTTCACACAAAGATTCAGCTCTATGACATGAATATTCATCGAAGGAAACTGGGTGGAGTACTTCTAACACCCAGGTGTGGCTATGGAAGCCCATTTTGATTCTGTGTCAAATTGCTGGATTAAATGAGTTTATTCTATTGCTGCCTTTGCCATATTCCTGAGACAGCAGATATGCAGATCCCCTAATTCCTCCTGCTCTTTTAACTCATCTTCCAAGAGATAATTCATCAAGGTCTAAGATATTTTCATGTTAGGATTCCTCATCTGCTTCTTTAATTTCCATCTGCTTTGCTCAGAGAAATGTTAGCAAGACATCCAGCGTAAGTCCTCATACTGCTTTTTCTTACAGTGGTTTATTTTCTTGGGAAATAACAAAACCTAAAGTCTATTTGGGATCCACGGGGTTACTAAATTACCTTCCAGAGTGATGTTTAAATTGTAGAAACAAAGCATTTTATACTGCCATTTGATACACTTCCATACCAAGCGAGAGACCAGGTGAGTCACTTTCCAGAGTAACAGGCAACAAAATTATCAGTTAGTGGATAGGTGAGAGGAACCTGTCCAGAGGAGAACAAGTTGTTGCCTTAAGGTTCACTCCAATTTTTAATAGATAAAGCCTTTCAGTGGTTACCCAATCTCCTCCCAGAATTTGAGACCAAAAGAAGAGAAGGCATTCTTCTCCAGCTTGGAACCAGAAAGCTAAACAAAACCTTGCAGCCAAGGTCCTGCAAAAGGAATCATGCAGGGGATGAGAATATTTGCTGGTGTTGGTTTTCTCAAAGGAGAAACTGCCCCCCACAATTTCAGGAGAGCACAAACCTGCCTTGTGCAAAGACTGAAGGGGGAAAAGGAGAAGAAATTATATTACACTGAACCATTTTTTTCTTTTGAGGTGAAGGAGAGTTAGAGCAAGGCAGTCACCTAAGAGAGGACTATGTGAGGCAGAGGGCTGTGCTTCTCCTTGGTTTGGTTTTGTTTTCTTTTACAATCTAGATAGGTCCTCCCTCAGCTGTTTGGAATAGTTATATCTGTACAGCTAATTAAATGTTGCAGCAAAACAAAGTTTTATTGTATTACCTGGAAAAAAACAGGAAAAAAGCCTGCTCAGTGCTGTGCTGGATGTCTGGATTCTTGCCAGAGTTTCTATCTGCTTAACTACACTTATGCCCAACTTTTTTTTTTGTCTTCTTCAGTATAACTATTGTGTTCCTTACCTGGTAAAATTACTGTTATTCCTTGTGTGGGAAATACAGCAAGGGTCACTCAGGGCGGCTGTACACCTCACCGAGAGTGCAAATTCACTGTAGACAGGTCACTTGCTACCGTGTGGTGGTTCCAGTCACCATCCTTCCCCAAGTGTAACATGTTTCCCTGAAATAAATGGTCACACTTTCCACCTCCCACCACCAACAGGCTTAACCAGTTGAAAAATTTTCCTTTCCTTTTTGCCTCCTTTTCATTCCCCCTTAATAATCCCCACAAAAAGCTTTCATTCACTCCCTTTTCAGGTACTCATATTTGTGCTCACTATGCTAGGGCTACTTTTTAATCCTATTGCTCCCCATTATCATTCCTAAAGAGGAGACAATAGCCTCCCATGTTTTAAATTTAAAGTGTAACTTTAAAGTTCATTATATAGCCAGATCTGCCTGTGAGAATTACCTACATATGGTGTAGTTTCCTCTAGTACACTAGTTTGTGGGGAAATTTGGATAAATACATTTCTTTGTTTTAAATCAATCAAAAATACAGCAATAAATATTTTTATAGGCTACAATATGTATAGTAATTTTATTTACATTTTATGTATAAAATACATACACAGGTTTATATGTATGTATGGGTATATATTTAAATGTAGGTATGAAGTGGAGGATTTTTGGGGGATGTTATTCATAAGCCATGGCTTTGGGATTGCTGTCCTGATGTATTTGTGCAAGTTGAAGAAAACAGTATATAGAGAGAATGGAAAAAGAACAGATGTGGTGAAGCATGGACCACACAGTGTTCTTTGACAACACTCAGAGCAGCTACATTATTCATTGTCTGTATGGCTTTTAATAGGATGCTATTGCGCTGACCAGCAGAGTAATTCCTTATTATGATTTCAAATCTCTAGGAAAACATCAGAATACTATAATAGTTTATCTAAGTTGGGTTTTTTTCCCTTTTATCCTTCTATGCAATTTGTTCCTATTCTTGAGCTACAACCATGAGGTGATTTGGGCAAGAAAGTGATGTTAATAGGAGAAGAACACTGAAGTCTTTACTTTGAAGTTCATGGGGGTGAAGTTTTCAAATTCTTAAACCAAACCGGTTGAGTGGGGGGGGGAGAAATGTGGGAAGGGAAAAAGAATGCTTCATTTTGCTCTAGCCATGCCAGCATTTCTTATAGTGTTGACAAAGCAGATACACACTTTAAAAAAAATTTAATTTGCTCTATCCCTTAAACTTTTAGACTTTTTTAAGGTGTTTAGCTCTGAGTCATGCTCTGTTTTGCAATATGAGATAATTAATACAGAAGTATTTTTTCAGATTTATTTAGTTGATAAATGTGCAATTCATAATTAAAAACGCAACACCACCATAACCATTAATAAAAAACCAGAATTTAGATAGTACTGAAATCATTAGGGAAGCCAGGAAATGCAGAACTGGGACAGAATTTAAATGCTGACTATTTAAGTGACAGTGATGTCTCCCACAAACACTTGTGCTCCAAGAAGCTACTGAATATTAAATTACTTGTCCACAGTGTTTGGTGAGTAGTGCCATAAACCAGTAAACTGAAATGACATGGTAAATGTTAAAACCCACAAAGTACAGGAGAAATAATTTGAATATAACTTCTATCAAAGCATTTTCCATTGAGAGAATATTTAAGAGCATGGTCTACAGAGACTTAATGGTAGTGTTGACTGCTGTAAGTATATTTAACTGAAAGGAGTGCTCAGAATCGTGGAAACAAAGCAAAATTGACCCCAGCATGTCCAGATAGTCTTTGTGTAACACCACCTACCAGCAGGAAGCCAGATGTAGGTGAGCTTTTCCTAAAGAACAGCACTATATAAGAGTGGAGGACTGAACTATATTTTTGCTAATTCTCTCAGTTTTAATAACATACGGTGCTGCCTTTTAAAATAGATCTTTATCAACATTAACGCTAACAAATTTAGAAGTAGCAGAGCCCTTATACAAGAAATTTACTTTTAATAGTGCATGGGTGCTGTTATACCTGTAGGAATGCTGAATCAGGACACTTGGACAGCCAGCTGTAGTTGTAAGTCACCATGGGTAAGGCTTATTGAGCTGATAGAACCTAGATATCATGTCTGTTTTAATGAAAAAAATAAATGTGATATGAATTTGTGTACATCAAGCCCATTTGCTTTTGGGCTGTGATAATTGCACACCCATTGCTTTACCTGTGTCTGTTCTTTATTAAGGACTCAATAGGAGAAGGGAAGACAAGAGGGATACCAGAGAGGAGAGACCAAACAGATTGCACCAAAGCAAGCCAAAACCCCAAAGCAAGAAAAATTGATTGTTTATAGATTAAATTCACAGCAGATAGGAAAGAAAGCCAACCCAGAAATGGAAGTAGGAGTGTTCAGAAGACTGAGTAAGCAGTTTGTCATTTAAGTACTTTCAGTTATATGATAAAATGTTTGTGCTTTTCTAGAATTCTTCTGTAAGTCACGTCTATTTTATGTCTCTGCTTAAAGAACTACAATTCTGATATTTGCATCCCTAAAAGAGTGAGCAATTCATAGCAGAATTGCCTTTCTAACACAATTTATCTGTCTGAGACACATGACAGAATTAAGGATTTCTTAGTTTAGAGTATCCATAATGATAAGAACCTTTAGTTAAGCATCATTTTGCCCAGGTTTCCCAGGACACAGCAAGCAGTCATAACACTGCAGCAGAGATGCTCTGGCTACAAAGCTATGGTTCTTTAATAGAAAAAGATGATAGGTGTCCTCTACTCAGCCATATTTGCTAATAGTGAAGACAGAAGAATCAAGCAACTGGTTAAACATTCAGTGTCATACTCACTGTGTAGGCAGAGACCAAAATTCTGAAAAGTCCCAATGTCAAAAAGCTTGGGCATCAGGTCCACTATTAAACTATCTGATTATTATGATTTGGCTTTAGCCCGCTGAAGACATGCTCATCCTTTTGTCTCTCAAAAAGTCTGGAAATTTATGGTTAATTATAGCATAAGAGAGGTTCTCAGCTATCCATGACAAAACCTCTCTGAGTATTGCTCAACAAAATTACTTCTCTGCTTAATAAAATACTGTGCTGCTGACTAGACTGATGGCATCATGGCAATTTCCTTGTCGGTCCACTTTTTTTCCATATTCCCAGCTCATTATTCCTCTTATCCCCATTTGAACCACAAATTCATTTCAGTATTAGCTTACAAAGGTTTTCATTTTGCTGTTTCCAACATGGCATAAGATGCCAATTCTCTTATTTCCTAAAAATAACATCTGGGTTAGGTTATGTCCAATTGTTATGGGTGGATCATAGAGGCCTTGAAATCATCCTTTTCTCTTGTATTTCTGCTGCTTTTGAAATAGAAAAGCATTTAAGCTGTGGTTGATTGTAGGTGTGCAGGACCACAGCTGACAACTAACATGGGCCTTAGAGAAGGGCAAAATGCAGGAGGGAAGATGGCATGGAGTTACATATCCTTTTCATACCTGGAATATTAGTGCAAGAAGAATCTGTCTTGTAGTCTAACACTTTGACATTCAAGATGGCAGTGGATGTACTGAGTCAAGAAGGCTCTCCTCACCCCTTTAGAATATATTTGAAGGCAGGGATACCAGTAAATTCTTACTCTGATAGACATCTTTCAAGTAGTTACAAAGTTTATTGAGGAGATTGTTGGGGGTTTTTATATATACAGTTAAAAATCCCCAAACAAACATTAACTTGTGTCAGACAATTTATATGTATTTATTCTTGACTGGCAACTTAAGACAGATGTCACTTGGACAACTCTCCTTCCAAGTAATTCAATACATTCACCTTGATGCAGGGGGAGTATAAAAATGTTCAACTTCATATAGTATCTGAACCCTGAATAATCTTCAAATTGAGCTATGTTTGGAATTAAATTTCATCTTAGTTATTGCATGCTCCTTGTAATACTGTGAAAAAGTTTAGTGGAGGCAATGGATGAAAATGTGTTTCTGTTAGAGAGGATTAGGGATGGCTTAAAGTCATGTGAACAGTGGTCCTGGAATGTGATAGTGCTGAGGTGTTCAGGGCTGGGTTGATGAGTAAACTACAGTCTCCCAAGCAGGGACAAAATAAAAGGTCTATCAAACCAACAAACTTCTGCACTTTGCACGCATGGGGTAATGTGGACATCCACACACTCACTGTGGTATTGCCCAGGGAAGGCAACCAACCCTTCATGCATTGCAAATTATTTAGGAGGTCTGTCATCAATGATTGAGCATTGACAGCACATAATGACTCCGGTAATGGTGACATGGGAGTGTGCACCAGGCAGTCTGGTATTATGGGTGACCATCCTTTATCTGCCCCACCTCTGTGTATCATCATGCCAAACACATAGCTACATTTCAACATTTCACAGGTGTTACTTATGCTAGTATGTGCCCTTTCCTTAGGATGACACTAGGCACTTTACTGCTTTCTTCCCAAAGGGTATACTCCTCCCTTCTCTTTCTCTTCGTGAGTACAGTCCTGGAAAGCTGCTCTTTGAATCAGCTGGGGTTTGTTTCTGGTCTCCATGCTGGGCTACTGTGCAGTGCTCAGTGTGGAGAGCTGAGGACTTGTTCTGCATCATGCTTTTCTTGTACCATTTTAACACTTGTGCAATGTGTTGGAATGGATTTCAGGACCTTGGCAGCTAGCTCTGTTCTCTCCTTGGGTGTGGCCCTCTTTCCATTTTGCCATGCTACGTGACCAGGTGGCTCACAGTACATCTGAGCACCCTCAGATCTGAGGAGGTTGCGACACAAAGCGTTTACTAATAGTCCATTCCTCCTGACCAAGCTTTTGCCACTTTTTAAGCCATATAATGCATATGACAATTAGGAATGTGTATATGCATACACATATGTGTAATTTATTGCTCTGTAGTTCCAGCTGCAGTAAAATAATGGGTTTGAAGAGGGTAGTCATGAAAAATTTCATCTTTCTGGTTTTATTGTCTCAAGAAGAGAATCATAGTGAATAAGCTGGAATGCTCCTTCACTTACCTCTTTAAAACAGGCACTTGACCTGCCATGGCTCAAGACCTGCAAAAACAAAGCATGATCCACTGAAAAAAAACCAAACTGCCTAAACTACTGTTTGAGTAAGACTTAGAGATTGTAAAAGAAATTTACCATTCCTACAAACTAGTATTGTTCATATGATTTTCATAATCATGGTGGGTAATATTTCACCAGTTAAGTTTTGAGTTTATTGTGGTTACAAACAATATCTAAAGATTTAAATAGAACGTAATGCTTTCTACTACGATCTTTGACATCGTAATTTCTTCTTAATCATACCTTATGACATGCAAATGAAAATGCAAAATGCACCCTTTTCCCCTCCAATCTTTACANATTTGCTTGGGGGGGCAGGGGGGGGAAGAGAGTAATTGTCTCAGAGGAAAATAGGGATTTAAAAGTGTAGCTTTTGAAAGCAAATTACACCATAAATGTTTAGCAACCAGAGTTTAGATAAAAAGAACATCAATATCTGTTTAGGTTTTTTTGTGTTTTATCTGGGGAAACTTGCGATTTTAGAAGGCTCGTCAGAGGTAACTCTGAATATTTCCCCTCCCTCTTCTCAGGGGGAGTTTTGATGGTTTTGCTTCTGAAAACAGAGGGTATGTTTCTTGTCTGGTGTGTCAGACTTAGTTTTTATCCAAAAAATCTCTGGTTCTTGGACCTGAAAAAGAAACCCACTTTCCAAATATGGAAACACATGTTTGGGGAGGGTATTTTTATAAGTGTTCACCAAGCAAAAGAGAGTCTTCCCCTGCTTGTTGCTGGCTGCTCTCCAGAGCCTTGTGCACAGCTGGGAAGCTGAAGAGGCTTGTCAGGTTCACCGCGTGGCCAGCTGGGACAGCCTGAGTTGCAGAAGAGAAAAAAGATGGAGTCACCTGCAGAGCAAAAGGGCAGGTAGCTAGGGAAGAACCATACAGAGGAGGAGAGATTTGTATTCCCAGCCTTTCCCAACAGGTGCCGAGAGGGTGTGGGAGGGAAGCGGTAGATGAGGAACAGGAGAGAAGACGCATGCCTGCCTTCTATGTACAGGAAACCCTTGCTGTCTACCAGGTTTTAATGGTCGACAGCCACCTCCCTCCTGCATTCCAAAGCACCAACAAATAATGGAGTAAGTTTATGCAAAGAGGACTCCAGGAGTTGCTAATGGAGTGGTTTTGCTATAATTTATTTAGAAAGTATCTAAAATAGTTTGAGCCCAACACTAGAACTGTTGTAGCTAAAACTGGTTAATCGTTCCTTGTAAGGGTCAGCTTGAAAATTACTATGCTGGCGATGCTTTAAAGGGTTAGCTTTAAAAGCACCTTTGTCAAGTCTGTTGTTCTTAGCCACAGACACCAAAGTCAATCATAGAGTAAGTTGGATTGGCCTATATCCAAACTAACAACTTCAGAAATTCAAGTGCAGAATCAATAACTCTGGGTATTTCTGGACATTTCCTGGAAATCTGAGTGTTTCTGGACTGTACAATTATATCCGGTTTGATCTAATTCCCTCTTGCATTATTGTTAATCAACAAGATCTATTTTTAGAGGGAAGACATGATGTGTTTTTTTAATAGTAGGTAGGAATTAAAACTTTCATTCAATTATCCACCAATAATTAGAGTGTGATTTAAATGGTGTTGTAGTTACATCTCTTTAGCAGCTAACATTTAGCAGTTTGAGTGCACAGTAGCATAATGCAGCATGTCTGTTTTTAAATCATCTGTAGTAGCAGGAAAACATGTGTCTCCCTTTCTTCAGAAGTAATAATGTATCTGTTTTCTAGGCAGACATAATTTTTATTTTAATGCTTTCTGCATTAATTAGTTCTGTTTGGAGCCTAAAATAAACACACCTAAAAATATAAATGCATTTCATGAGAACATTTTCTCTTAGAAGTTTCTCTTGCTTAATGGAGAATATTGTGATATGGACGTAATTGTGGGATTATAAGCAAAGAGTTTGAAGGACTGTTCCACTTGATTTACATTTTTGCCCACAGCACTGTAGGGAACCAGTGGGTTTGGAGTCATTCCTATTTTCTTCATACTGGTTTTATAAAGTTAATTCTAACCAATATTGAGGCAGTTCTCTGTAATAATTATTATCAGAAATAGTTTTAGTGAATTCCAGAAGCCTTAGGTGAACACTGTTATTTAGAATAGATACGAAATTATAATACTGTAATTCAGGCATAAAATGAGGTATCCAGCCAATTTTTATGAAGTCAGGATAAGGTATTTTAGTAATAATAGCTCCTTGTACTTAAAACTCTTCATCTGTGCATGATAAAAAAACTGTACATCAAAGAAGTTATCAAGGAGTGTAAACACTTTATACATTTCATAAAAGGGCTCTTTGAAGCTCATAGACTATCAAACCCAGATTTTCCAAAACAGCTGCTATGTTGGGCACCTTCATATTGGGGGCTGACTTGAGACACATTTCAGTTGAAAGGTATCAAGTGGTACCTGGTATAATGTGTAATAGGATTTACATTGCATGATTTTAATCTATTTAATGAAAACTTCTGTGGAGAAGAGAGACTATATTAATCTCATATTTAAATACACTTTGATTAAATATTGTCATTTTTCATCCTGCTAAATGGTTTTCAGAGTCAGAACCATACAATAATTTTTTTCTGTCACAGGACCATCACATCAACTTTCCAAAGCAAGCACGTTAAACATTGAGTTCACCTTGTTGTTTGTGAAATTTGGCTGTGATCAAATTAGCAGTCCAATTTGCAGTTTATTTACTGTCTTTATTCTTTTACGCCTTTATAGCTTCACCTTAGTAATAAAGTGCTCACAAGGATGGCTTTCTACCTCTTGCCCTGTGACATCCCATAGTCTGCTGTGCCTGACCTGGGGAAAGTCCCTGTGTTGCTAGCAATAGGCTTTTTAGTTTTCTGTTTATAGTTTCAGATTATCTGCTATGCAAGGAAAAGTTCTCCAGTTTTATAAATTTCATATTGCGTAACAAGTTATTTTTAGGTATCTAGAGCTGCTGAAGGACACTTTGGTGCTTTAGCTAGTTTAACTAACTCCTAGGCTTATGTTCCCTAGACTGAATTAAAACTGCAGGTGAGACCTAGGTACCCTGCCTAGTGCTGTGAGACAATCTGCAGCTTCCACCTGCTGAGCACTTAGAGCCAGCTGACAAGAAACTCTGGGCACAGGAGCGTATTAGAAATTTTGCCGTTCTTTTGCATTACATAGGATCATAGAATATCCTGAGCTGGAAGGGACCCACAAGGATGATTGAAGTCCAAGTCATGGCTCTGCAAAGTACACCCCAAGAATCACACCTTGTACCTGAGAGCATTGTCCGAATACTTCTTGAGCTCTGTCAGGCTGGTGCTGTGACCACTTCCCTGGGGAGCCTGTTCAGTGCCCAAACACCCTCTGTGGGAAGAACCTTTTCCTAACGTCGAACCTAAACCTCTCTTGACACAACTTCAGGCCATTCCCTTGGGTCCTGTCACTGGTCACTACAGAGAAGAGGTCAGTGCCTGCCCCTCTTCCCCTTGTGAAGGGACTGCAGTGAAGTCTCCCCTCAGTCTCCCCTTCTCCAGGCTGAAGAAGCCAAGTGACCTCAGCCACTCCTCATATGGCTTCTCCTCAAGATCCTTTACCATCTTTGTAACCTTTCTTTGGAAGCTTTCTAATAGCTTGTTATCCATCTTATATAGTGGCACCCAAAAATGCACACAGGACTCAAGGTGAAGCCATGTGCAGCATCGTGTAGAGATGCCCAGGGAAAGCCAGCTCAGTTAACCAGCACAGAATAGCCACATCAGTGCCCTGATTGGCAAAGACTGATAATGTATGTGGCCCCATAGGATTATTTCCTTTTTGCCCTATAATCATTTAATGTAATGCTGCAAGACTTTTTCAAGTGCCATATACTTTCAAGAATGTTGAGCTCCTATTGACAGCAACAATTTTGCGTGAAAGCATGGGGCAGAGATCAAAATTGATGGTGCTTAAGAAAGAGCTGATTTCCAGAGATTGATTTCTTAGTCTGTTGTACAGACACTCTTAGGTTTGCAGGAAAAAAACCTTGTTTCTTGTCTCTGGTAATTGTACACAAATACTTCATCTAAAAGGAGTGTTGCAGTAAGTTATAGATCTAAATTAGACAATTTATGTTAAATCTATACTAACCAGTATACACTATTTAGAGTTAGTGACAGGACACTGTACACTCTCATAAAACAGAAGAGAGGCCTGCAAACCTAGAAGAAAGAGACCTGCTAAATCAAAACCACGTATGTAACAGATCCTTTATCATTCTAAATAGCATTCAGAAATGAAAAAAGGAAAGGGGTTACATTTGTTAGTTGTGGCTGATTAGGGGAGACCTAAAAAGCTCCAAACCACTCTCTTCCTCTTGAAAATGCTTTTGCCATTTATCCTTTATTGCTCAACAGAAAAAGTACTTTTAAGTTCCTCTTAGAACAAAACACAGATATATTTATTTTCACTCTTTACTTTGAAAAAGGTAATTTTGATGAATCTATACACTGAGTAGATTATCTAATGATATAGCTCTGACCCAGCAGCAAGACTAAAAATCCTGAGAGCAAAGATGTGAAGCTAACTTACATAAAACTTCCTCACTTTCTCTTGTACTGAAACACAAAAAGTTACAAGTGCAATTATTTATGTTAATACTGATTTTTTTTTGCATATGATTTTATTTCTGGATGTCTTCCAGATTCAGAAGAGTTTAAATGTTCTCTCAGTTATTCAGTGTTGAATAATCTCTGCTCCTACTTTTGGTGCTAGTTCTTTTCTGCTTTTTCAAGTCTCTTTTTAGTACCATTTTACTACAAATAGCTTGAAAAATACAGACAATATACCCGCCTAGGAAGGTGAAGAACCAAGGATACCTATATAAATCAGTCTCTTTCTGCATAAAGGCACAGGTGATATTTTTTCTTTAGCCATCTTGAATGTGGATCAGAAGACAGCAACCAGGTCTGTGAGAACCAACGTGTGTGGTATATTTTTTCCTACTGTTGCATATCTACAGTCTAGTATTGCACATTAATTAATACACGTAAGGCGTTTGCCCAACACTAACTTTGTCGTTCTTTGCAACATGTTCTCTGCTCCTGCAGAGCTGCTTACTGAAGGACTTGCTGCCACCCTTCTGCAGTTCTTTCTCCTATCCTCTAATTGAGCCCCTTTCATAGTTATAATTTGTCTGCCAAATGACTTATCAGTTGGAAAGGCTCAAGTCAGATACTACTTCCTTTTTTTTGCTTGTTTTTGCCTGAGAGCTGCCAGAAGAAAGAAGGGGTTAAAGCGTGGGAGGATTGCTAAGAAAAAGGGTTTGGTTAGTGGCACACAGGACTGCATCTCACACACGATAGTTTGTTTATTCTTGGGTAAACAGCAGAAAGAATTATCATCATCATGGTAAGGCAAACAACACTCTCTTTTACTCCCTTTTTAAACCCCACCAGAAATCTTCAGGTTAATACACAGTTATTTTTTTTAAATCATAAAATCAACTGACCTCCATTAGTTGTATAGAGCGTTTCTTTAACTGACAGATGCTCCTGTTGACAGAAGGGGAGGGGGGAAAGATTTTAGTTTATGGAAATAACTACCTCTGGGGAAGAGGAGATGGGAGCAGACATGCCTTTTCCGACATGCCTGTTCTTATTTATCTCCCTTCTCTCCTAAATACTCATGTTAGGATCTGTTCCATTTTATTAATGCTTCTTTGTCTTTTCTGAGCTTCTTTGAAAGATTTACATTTATTTGATTCTGCATGATTTGCTTTCAATTTTGCCGTTCTTTTTTAATATATCCGATATCTAAATCACTGTGCTTGTCACCTAAGAAATAATATGGGATTTCTATATACTTCTATGCTTCTTGAGCTGATTATTTCCTTTCCAAAAAACCCATTAAACATACAGTCTCACTATTCTTATTAATCTATGTGCTGTTGCAAAATAGTCAACATTCAGTGTACATTTGAACTAAAAATTTACTTTTACAGTGAAAACATAAATTGGAAGCAGATAGGTCCTGCTCTCTTGAAGACATGAAATGTTTCACTAAAATATCCTGACTTAATAGAAAATACGGAAAATATATGGAAAACTATGACTGTTAAGAAAACTTGTTTGTTTCACTTCACTCTGCTCAAGCCTCACATTTATAGACCCTTGGTTTTTCAGGTAAGTTCCCCAATCTAAATAAATGCATTCCCTGCACAAATTCCTCAGGTAAAGCTGAAATTGTAGAATCCAGTTATTGCTGTTTATATCCTCTATCTGCATAGCAGGCAAAGAGCTGGAAGATGCAGGGAGTGAATTCCATGCTAGAGTGGACTTGTTAAATTTAAAGTGTGTTTCTTTCTCTAACTCTGAAAAGGATATTGTCAACCTGGAATATGATATACTTAAAAGAAACACTAAAAAAAGTTTAAAGTGTACATGCCAAACTCTTGGTATTCGGAAGAAGACAGTTTGGGAGTTAAAATAACCTCAGTCATAGTTTTCCTAATAGTAACCCCCCCTTTTGTGTCTTTGTGAAGGGTCAGCATAAACAAGGAAAAATTAATATAGAGAATTGAAGTAATTAAAATCTGTTTGACAGCAAGGTAACTGGTTAAGTTTAGTAATCATTTAGGTTAACTTAAAATAGAATTGCTTTTTTCCCCTCAGTGAATCACAACAAGGTTTGACATCAGGTCAAATGTTTTGTTTCAAATGTTTCAAATATTTTTCCCCATGCTTTTAAAAGATGAGCAGAAGCACCAAGCCTTTATTTCCATCTGCAACTCACTCCTTCTCTCTCTCTGCCAGTAGCTGTGGCACTCACCTGTAGGAGAGCAGTATGAAATCTTTTCTCTGTAGGTCTTGAAACAAGGACTTGAGTGGGTCTTGTGCTTCTCAGACTTTTCTCTCTCTTAGCTTTCATTTGTACATTCTTCCTTCCAGTTTTTCTACTAATATTTTTACAGCACATTGAGCCAGCAATACTCCA
Organism: Pardalotus punctatus; assembly: GCA_013400915.1. Taxonomy (NCBI): domain Eukaryota; kingdom Metazoa; phylum Chordata; class Aves; order Passeriformes; family Pardalotidae; genus Pardalotus; species Pardalotus punctatus. The sequence continues at coordinate 190,418 of VZTX01022157.1, read as the reverse complement.
AAGGAATTTCAGCCTCACAAAGCCTGGCACTGTTAGTGTGGGGTATTTGAGTCTCAGTCTCTGCAGAAAGCCAAAGCCTGAAGAGTAATAGTTTATTTATTTAAATGTTTTTGGCTAAAGCACTTTTTGGGGTGTCATGTGACTGCTAGAACTAACTTCAAGGCTTTCTGTTTCTCATAGCTGGGTGAATACTGTGATTTAAAGATACTTGAAGTTGCTGGCTGGATTTGTAAGGGTCCTACCCTATTAGAATGGTTAAAGATAGAAGGGTCTCAGGTTTTCAGGTTACTTGAAATCCAGTTATTTATGACCTTCTAATGAATGATAAAGCTCAGACTTATTCTTCACTAAGTGATTTGTTGCTTTTTTCCCCTCTAAAGGTGAACATATGCTGGAAAATAAATGTTTAAATTAAAGAACTGTCCACACTAGATATTACCATCTATTAGTTACCACAAAGTTGCTAATGACTAGTGAAAATACTGTTTTTTTCTCTAATGTGTTCTCTAAGAAGTGTTTTCATTTATGTTCAGCTGACTCAGATGAACTCATCTAAGAAAATAGCATCCAATTGATCCCTCAAGACACATCCTGAAGTTTTGATTCAACAAATCATAGTAGCTTATGCTCACTTTCCACTGGAGACCAGCAAAGCAAATGTTTAATTACACTGTTAAATTAGGGGTTTGGCTGTGGCAACTTACATTAGCTAATGAGAAAAAAACAAAAACCCCAGCTAAAAACAGAGGAAATATTTTAATGCTAGCATAAACAGGTATGAATATAAATACAAATAAGATTTACATTTCTTGGTTAAGAAGGCAGCGGCATTTTGCTTTCAGATTAGAACACAGCTTTAAAGGTTCATGCAGAGTGCTTGAAATGGCTTCCTCCACGCTGTCCAAAGAATGGATGGGCAGGTCCTGTAGTTTTTTCAGTTCCAGTGCCTTTGATCATGTATTTCTCAAGCAGCTAATGTTTCAAGAGTAAGAATCCTTGAGCATAAACACACTTAAGAAGGATGATCTTCAGAGCAAGGGTACTTCTTGCCTTCTGAAATCAAACATTTCCGTGTGGTGCTCTGGAAGTCAAGCATTCTCATGCTGTGCTCTGGCAGGCTCGGTCCCACTCTGGAGTCCCTTGAGAAGCTTGGTCTTGGTGCCCTCTTGCACTGGCAATACTGGCTCACCTACATTTATCTGACTTAAAATACAAGCTCTTCAGGGCAAGCACCCAGCCTTTTATGTGTTTTGAAAGAGCTGTATGTAATTAAGGTACTTTGTATGAAGAAATTACTTCATAACAGTTTACATAGGGCAACTATTTCAAGATCAAGAAAAAATCTTTAGCCTTGTTCCCCAAGGAAACAAGGCTTATGTGACTGAACTGGCTGGCTGTCCCTCCTCACTTCCATTCAACACCTTTTGAACTTGTTGGTTGTAGTTTAAACTACATTTGAAACAGGGAGACGTCTCAAAGATAATTAAGTTCCCATGGACTTTATGAAAATCAGTGGCTGGGAAGAGAGAAATCCAGATCCACAGTTCAAATAACTAATTTTTCCAAGTGTAATCTTGCAAACTCAAAACTTGACAGCAAATGTAATAATGACTGTCAGGTTGATAATGTAGTCCCAATTACTTGAGAAGACTGACAGCTATTTCAATCAAATATTAATATGCAGGTTGACACCATAATAAAGTTAAGTTTCCCCTGTTTTGGTGTTCCAACAGTTTTTAGTATAAACAATATAGTCATCCTCCTCATGCTTGTAGTTACTATGAATTTTCCGTGAAATTAGTATCATTCTTTATTACCTTGCATTAAGTGTAAAAATTTTGTATTTTTGCTTATTTTAGGTAGCAATGTTATTGTCATCTTATCCTTTCCGTATAATTAGTTAGTGCTGGCAATACATACATAGAATAAGAAATTAGTAATTGGGCTACATTACTCATGATTGTTGCATCTGATAGGGAAATGTATAGTTGGTTTTGTTATCACTAAAGCACTTTACCTGTCTGAGCTGCATGAACTTAATGCAGCCCTTAATGTTGCTCTTTACTGAATTGTTTTGGTTCTACTGGTTGAAAAAAGTCATCAAAGGGAAGGGCAAACAACATCAACTTTCTCATTTGCAGATTATTTCACTGTTTAATAAAACTCAAACCCCAACAACACAAAAACTTAAGCTTAATATCGTGATCATAGACTTGCCTATTGGAAGGCCGCTGGTGGAAGATCACTGTGTGAGGACACAGGACATGGTTGGTGGTACAGCTGCTTATCAGGTGAATGAGTGACGTTGGTTAAGAGAGATAGGCAAAGACAAGGATTCCATGGATACCTGTTTGGTTGCAGTATCATAAGCCAACTCTACCACTTCCCCAATTTAGGCTGTGTTTTTCATGTTTTTTAGTATTTTTCATGTGCTTGGGCAAACCTTGCTACTGTACGTTCACTGGCATTGAGTAGGCTCTGTGCAGCTCTCCTGAGCCAAGACTATGTAGGCTGTTGATTAAGAAAAAATAACTAAGTTAACACTTTTCCAGCTGAGGGAGGAAGTGACTCCATGAAAAAAGGTCCTTATTTTCTTCAGTAGCCGGAGGGCCAGACACACCGTGGGCCGGGCACCCCGGCCAGCTGCAGGCGGGTTGACCTGGTGTCTCCCCCGCCTCCGCGCTGAGCCCTCAGATGCTCTGAAGTGAGACCTCCGTGGTCCTTCTTGTTGAAGCTGTTCCACTTCATATAAGTAATTAAGCGTTAATTAGAAGAGGACTAGTTGAGCATCCATTAAACATTAAATACTAATTGAGCGCCCGGGGAGAGCGCCGGCACCATTCGGCCGCAGAGTCATTCTCACGCCGGCCCGGCCGGGGCCGGGGCCGGGGGCAGGCGGGGAGAGCCCCGGCCGCCTGCAGCCGTGTCCCCGGCCCGGGGCGGGCAGGCAGGGCAGGGCAGGTAGTCAGGAGGCACAGAGGCAGCCAGCCGCGCCCTCCGCGGCGAGGTGGAAGATGCGGGTTCATCTCCCCGCAGGGCTTTGAACCCAGATCTTCCACAGGGGCCCCGGCTGCCGGGGTCCCCGCACACTTTCCCGGGGCTTGGGGGGAGCCCCGCCTGCTCCCGGCACCTCCGAGCGGCCGGCGGCGGGCGGCGGCCGGGTCACCGCCGCTCCACACGCTCCGCTGCCCCGCAGCCGTCGAGCCGGTGCCCCTGGACAGCGCTGCTTCTCTCCCGGCCCGGGCAGCCCGCACTGCAGCTCGCCGGGGCGGCGGCGGCGCGAACCGCCCGCCTCCAACCCTCGGGGCTT
>VZTX01022157.1:115454-186911 GCA_013400915.1 Pardalotus punctatus | reverse complement strand
GGCGGGTAAAGTCCGCCACGCCACCTTCCTCCTGCTTATCCCGTTTTGGGACAGGGGAGGACAGCGGCAGCATCGGGCGGCTTCACCCTTCTGGTAACGCGTGGGCCGGGGGCCGTGACTCCTCCGGTGAGGTGGTGCTGGGCCGGTTCTCCGCAGCCGTACCTGTGGGGAAGGCATCGGCTGCCGCGGGGCTGCGCGGAGGGCGCGGGGGCTTCGTTGGCGGCCGGCCCGCCCTGGGCGCTGGGGAAAGGCCGGGCCCTGGCGGTACTCTGGGCACTGGCACGCGGTCTCGGCATTTGCAGCAAGAAGCAAGTTGGAAAATGCCGGAGCAGGGTCAGTGCTGCCGAGGGAATCCGCTCTCCTCGAGAAGTCTGGTGCGCCGGAGTAGAAAATACTCGCGGTGTTTTGAAATAGACGTCTCAAAACAAGTATTCATCGTACCGGCATGTAACAAGGGCTAATGTATTAAAATGCAAATATGCATGTGTACTCGGCGATGCTGTTGCGTGTTTCCTGTTTATCATGTTAATTAGAAGTTGTAAGGCAGAACTTCACCAAGAGTAATCCAGGGCAGTATTTGACCCAGTAATGCTCATTGAATGATGCAGCAGCTTTTATAGTTCTGGGCTTTCTAGCCCAAAACACAAGCCAAATATTTACTGCACTTCATTAATGAGAAATGTATGAATTGTAAGACCTCTTACACCTTTGAAACTATTCTCTACCATCACAAGTGTAAAAACTGACTCAGCCAGTACAGAGAGAAAGTTAAACTCCCCACTCTTGTTTCTGTAAGGAAAATTTTGACCGCGATGTTTGTCCTTAGTCTTGCAAGCACGAGGATGGTTTTCTGTAACATTTTGGGTGACATTAACTAATTGTGCAAAAGTTTGAGATTTGGAACATGTAATGCTGCCTTTATAAGGCAAGATGAACACATTTGTAAATAAATGCAGGCAAAAACATACAGAAGCATCTTGGAATCTTAGTTGTTTTTCAAGGGTTTTGTTTTTCTTGTTCTTTTTTTGTGAGAGCTAGTATTGTTCAGTAAACTGTTTTGCTTCCAGTCCCTGTGTCTTTTTAATTTATAGGTGGTGCTAAAACAAACAAATGTATTATAGAAGCAATTTTGACATTAACCAAATGTTTGTTTGTTTGTTTTTGTAGTCCACCTCACACCTTCCTGATTCTTCCAGAGAAGAAAATAAAAAGAAACCAGTTTTGGAAAGACTTGGAAATTTGTTTGGTACAGGGAAGAGGAAAAATGTTAAAAGTTCACTAGAACACACTTCGCATCATAAGGCTGAGAGATCAGGTTCTCCTCAGGGGGCACAGCCAATATACTGCAGGCACTTCAAAGAAGGACACGACATTCCTCAAGCACAGAAACAAGTGAGAAACATAAGTGCCCTTTCTGAGGCACAGGAATATAATTTCAGTGGGGAAGTAAGACCGCTGTATCACGATACGATTTCAGAATGGAGTAGCAGGGGAGTCTCTTCTGACAGCGAGTGGTCAGCAGATTGGAGCGGCAGCAGTGAAACCATTAAAAACTCTTTCTGTGAGAGTAGCCTGAATGTGGAAACACTGGGACTGGAGAAAGAATCCGTCACAGATATAAATAATTCCACAACTCCAGATTTCATACAGAGCTTGAGGAATTTGTCTAGTGAAGACTTAGAAAAGAGTATCTTGAGCCACAAGCAGCTTGTGAACACGTGGGTTTCTGAGGAGCCTGGGCATGCAAAACCAAAGGATTTGCCATATGAGTTGGAATCTGCAGCGAGTGAGCACGCATGTTCTGCTAGAGTGTTAACAGTCGATATCTATCTAAGAAAAACAGACGAACTCCTTAATGAACCTGTGACTCTTAAATCAGAAGAAAATTGTAGTGATTTGGACACAATGGATAAAAAATCTGCTAGTAAAAGATCTGGAAAACGGAGAAAGTCTCAGTCATCTAGTGATGTTCCAAATGGAGAGAGAACCCAGAATGAGAATACTGCTAGAGAAGAATCTGTTTTTGAGGATGATGCCCATTCTGAGGTGTTTTCAGACAAGATAATAAACTCTGAACGAAAAGTGAGGTCTCTTCAACAGACTTCTGAAAGAAATTCCTCTTCCTCAGGTAGTAATCAGGACCTAAAAGCTGGGTCTGCTCACAAAGGGACATCTAAAGCTGAAGCTGACAAAGGCAAGCAGCAGATCTCAAACACAACCTCTGCAAGGAGAAGATCATATAAAAAGAATCAGTCGGATTCTGTACCCATTTCCCCTACTGGTTTGAAGGGTCAGGTGAAAGATTACTCTTCAAAAAGGCAGCCTTTACCATCACCAGAGACTAACCCAGTAACAAAAAGAACTTCGGTGGAAAAGGGAGCTATACCTGTGGCATTTGGGGAAGACAGTTTGGAGTCTCCCAAAGCTTCTTTGGCTGCTAAGACAGAAGATAATGCCTTGGTGTTTGCTGATGGCAGAAATGATACCAAGGCAGTAAAGCACGGTAATGGTGCAGATGGAAGAGCTTTCTTGCATACTGATGGGATTAAAAATGGAGACTTGTGTCTGTCAGCTGAGAGACAGACAAATTCCGATTTAGATACCTTGAAGCTGAAGAGTTCGGATGCTTCCCGAACAGTCACAACAAAGATTAGCCTGTAAGTAACAATCTAGTTTATTTTGTCCTTGTAGCTGTAATTTTGCTTGTATCTGTGTTTAGAATTCTATAGCTGTGTATCTGTTATCTATCTAAATTGTTCTCTGTTAAGAACTGCCTTAAAAAGTTACCATAATTAAAACTACCACATAACAAGCACTGTAGTTTATATGTTTTTGAAATATAATTCACTTTTTCATTTTTTAAATGGATAGGAAATGTCTTTGTCAATTCCATTATATGGAATAATTTGACATATATAAAAGCTGCTCAGTCATCATTGTTGTGGATCAGATTAGCTCATCTGTCATTGACCTTAATGTAATTTTTCTTTCTGTAACCAAATCAGGATGTGGTTGAAGATTTTGTATGTGAAAATCTTTGAATAAGAAATGTGTTCAAATTTTCTATGAAACAACCTAAGTTCTGCTATTATTGTATGAAGAAATGTAGGATGCAATGCAGAACTTAGCTGTTTCATTGTTTAAATGATATGATAAATCACATTCTAGAGATCTGAATACATACGGTTCTTTTCTTAAGTATGTGCACGTTGAATCATTTAAATCTTGATGCACGTGAGTAATACCATGTATTTTCTGAATTATACATGTATTAGTTTTCAGGTTTTGGTTTTACACTTGAAGAAATTGTCATCTGTCAAACAGGTGATCATTGTCTTCCCTAGGATTATAAAGAAGTGGATGCATTTATAAAGTTCACTGTTATCACTAGTATGAGGCCAGTGATTGATTTCCTGGATTCATTACATTCTCATCCACAGGGAATGGTTTTATTGCATTATTCGTTTCTGCTGTGTGGTTGTCACGGCTCTGTGCTGTGTGCTATTGCACTCCTTGTTCTGGTATGTTCAGCTATAGGTGTTGGAGTGCAGTGAATCCTGTAGGCCCACCTGCACTACACTGAGCATTCATAATTATCCTTTTGTTAGAGGGATGTGAAGGTTCAACATCATGGTTTAAGAGATATCTGTTTCCAATTATGCTTCCCACATCTGAGAGGCATAGGAACAATTTCCTTTGCACAATTTGTAATACTCTACATCTGAGTTGTTAATTTGTCACTTAAGTTTAAAAAGCCTAGTACTGAAAGTTTAACTGCAGCATTTTTGTCCTTCTTGATGCTTTGCCGTCTGGCAGTATGGATCACAAATCTTAAACTCTGAAGTTTGTATCTTCACAGTTTCAAAGGAAAGGTAGCTTTCATATTGTTTTTTCTCTGTGTCGTTGTCATTAGTGATGATGAAGTTATAAATGCTTACATAGCTGGATTTCTTTTTTCTGTGTATCTCCTGGGCTTGCTGTACAGTGAATTATCTTTTTACTGTTCTCATAAAGTAACAAAGTATCCTTTCTGAAAAACCAGATTTTAATGAACAAACAGCCTGTCTGTTTCATCCCATTTTGTGGGGTGTGTGACACTGTGTCTTGGCCTTATCTGCTGCTGTAAGAACTTTAGCCCTGGGTGGGGACTGTCCTGTTGCCTGCAAGGTTCCTGATGGATCTGATAGCTGTCACTGAACAGCACCACACTGTTTCTTTAGCCAGAGTTACGTGCTCAGGTAACCTCGTATAATTTGTAGTCATTCATTAGAACATATGAACTGTAAACCTGGATGTGGATTAAGGTGCTGTAAAATGGGAAAGGAGAAGATGGTGCCGTTACTAGAAGACGGTGTGTTTTTGTTCTCTGGTTATTGCTTTGAACAGATAACTTTTCCATTTTCAAAGGTTAAAAAATTATTGTTAGGTAGTTCCTATAAATTCCTTTCTGTTTGAAAAATATCCTTTTACTCACAGAATCCTTGGCCCCCTCTAAGATGGATTTTGTATAATACAAGTAGTTTTCCATTAAAAATGCATGATGTCTCTTACTAATGATTGTGCCAATTCTGGGAGTCAAGTTTCTTTAGAAACTATTTTAAAACAGGTCAGTTTCTCCAGTCACCTCCGGAAATGTGGGTTTCCTGTAAATAAAGATAGCATTTTCTCTCTCTTCTCCTTTTATATCTTTGTATGGGATAACTTGAAAGTCACATTATACTTTGCTTCTAGCTTTTGAAAGGGAAACCTATCAGATTTGAGACTAAACTGAGGTTGATGGTAAATCTTAATTAGCAAGTAAAATCTTAGGCAGTAGTTACTTTGATGTGCTTAGTGGAAAACTTGGCTTCAGTTGTCATACTTTATGTTCAGACATGGTTTTGTAGATGCCTTTACACTTAAGCCCACTTGTTGAATTATTCTGGTCTATTCACATGCCATTTTTCTTTGCTCACCTCAATCTGATATTTTGGCATCAGTGTTTTTTGGCACCAGTTACATGCTTGACGTGTGACTCACCTTCCATTTATGACCGTTGGGAGAGGCTTAACTGCTTGTTTCCACAGTTTAGCTGCAAGGTGTAGCCAAAGAGAAGGACATTGGTATTTCTCTTGTGCCTGCTTGTTCCTGGCTTTGCAGATCAGGAATGGGTAGTAAAAATCAGTCGCACTGGACTGCTGGAAAGACAACATTTGCACTGTAAAGTGAATCCAACTCTCAGTGCTTTTCCCCCATACAAGCTGAGAGGCTTAAAGGGTACTCAAACAACATCTCCTCTCAAACAAGTTTAGAAACTCAGTTCTTTCATTGAAGTGCATCTTTTGGCTGTATTTAAAATAAGTTTTTTGTAGTGTCAAAATAGATGTAATGCAAAGATTAGTTAGAGGAGGCCAGCTGTAGTGAAAGGAGCTGCAGGGCTGAGCTTTCTCTTGCTCTTTGGTCTCAACTGCGTGGCTGCTGCTGCTGTGCAGAAATACTGCACAATACAAAATACAAAGTGTTGAAGTGGTTGTTTCTGCATAAATTTGCAAAGCTTGAAACTATACCTTTGAGGGATTAACTCTTCATTTAAAATAGGTTCTAGGTGTGGCTGATAAGTATCGCTGTTAGCCATTAAACTTGCTTGTGTCAGGCATTCATAGAGACATGGATTTTATGGGACAGATATGTGTTGTTATGTTGAAATAAATGTGTGTTGTAGTGCAAGTGACAGGCTGACAAAAGGGTGGTAGGGGAATTAATTTGTTAAGATAATTGGGCCATCGGTGATACCCCTTGAAAATAGAGGTAAAAGAAGAGGATAAGTACATTTTTTCCTAATCAAAAAAGGGATACCTGTAGAGAAGGCAGAGCCAAATTTGTCCCTGAGCTGTGGAGTGAAGGGACAACAGCCACAGTTGCAAATCGTAACAGTGAGGTTTTAGTAGGATTTAAGGCAAAAATAATTCACAATGACAGTGGCCGCCCTGCTGAAATTCTTCACTAGGAAGGTTGTGAAATCTTGACCCTTGAAGTTACTCAAAACTTGGTCAGGCAAGGCCTTCACGAACTTGGTCTAACTTTGAAGCTGTCTCTGTTTTGAGTAGGAAGTTGGACTAGCTGATCTTTAGGGGTCCCTTGCAACTCACATTCATTTTCTAAAAAGAAAATAATAGAATAATTGAACTTTAAAATTTTAGGAGAAAACAGTTGTACTTTAAATAAAAAGTAGTGCCTAAATATATTTAATTTTATGCTGTATGATAGTTGCCTCCATATCTTCCCTCTTTCAGGAACTTTTTTTTTTTTCTGGTTTTTCCAAAATTTTCCAAGTGTGTTTTATTAGCACCTATCTAAAGTATGGCCAGTCGATTTTAAGTTTGCTATTTCCTCTTTTATCAATCATGCATTCTTCATAAGAGCCTTCCACTTGTGAAGCAGCTTGAGTAGGTTGGTAGGTACAGGGAGCACTGTTGGGAAGTCTTCTCTGAAAAGCTAAGGTGATAAGAAGGATGTAGAACTGTTGAAGCAAATCCAGAAGAGGGCCACAAACTAGATAAGAGGACTGGAGCACCTTCCCTTTGAAGAGAAACTGAGAAAGTTGGGGCTGTTCAGCTTGGAGAAGAGAAGGTTGCATGGAGACCTCCTAACAACCTTGCAGTATCTGAAGGGGCTGTCTGCAGGAAGTCTGGAAAGGGACTCTTTGCCAGGAACTGTCATGATAGGAAAAGGTATAATGGGTACAAACTGAGAGATGGGAAATTTAGGTTAGATATTAGGAAGAAATTTTTTACTCTGAGGGTGGTGAGACACTACAGAAGTTTTCCTGGAGAGATTGTGGATGCCCCAAACCTGTCAGTGTTCAAAGCCCGGTTGGATAAAGCTTTGAGCAAGCTGGTTTGAGTGGGAAGTGTCCCTGCCCATGGCAGGGGAGTTGGGACTGGGTGTTTTTTTAAGGTCCATTCCAACCTCTTAACATTCTAAGATTCTTAAGAGTTGCTCTCTGTGTAGATTTGTAGGTAGCTATTTTTTATTCCCTCTGTTATTTCAGTAAGTTTGTTCCTCATGGTATTCCCAAGAAATAAAGCTTGTACAGGGGAGAGTCTTGCATTAGTAGGGTTTAATTTCTTGGGATGGATTGCTTGAGGAAGAGGGGAAAGGAGTGATCTCAGTTTTTGGGTTGTTCCTGTATTTCACACCTCTTTCTTGGGCTAAAGAGCTGCCTGAGAACTCAGTGAACACAGTTTGTGTAGCTAAACAAAGAAGAAAGCACTTAAATTACAGAATCGTCGATTGATTAGTAGAACGTTTAGGACTCTGGAGATTACTGCAAGGTTTTCTTCTTATTATCACACACCTTTGTAAATTTTCATGTGAGGTAGTTTCTACCTATTCTACTGGTGAGTGTCCCCAGATTCCTCTTTGGAGAAGAGGTTTGCCTTTGAAGTGATGATGAGCTCCTTGACACTCCTTAGAAATTACTGATAAATTTTGAGGCTGTCTACCCTGCCTCTTCACAGCTGTTCGTATTGTGCAGTGTGCAGTAGCAAGAGAAATGGACAAGTGATTTTTCCTGATTGTCGGTATTCAAAGGAAGGAGTCTTGAAACACTCAGCTGTGCATCATCAGCCTTCTGGCATAGCACAGGAGTACTGTGTGCTGTGTACTTGTACATCCTTCTCTGTCCACTCTGATAGAGAAGTTTTTTAAGTGTTTAAAAATTCAGTTCTTGTAAAATTATTAGGGTTAGTTTACACTTATTTAATTTGTTACCTAAGTTTACTTGAAGGAAGTGGAAGAATCCTCAGGTGGTGTTGGCTTAGCCAAGGTGGTGATGCAGTGCTTGGTGAAAGTTAACATTTTCTGCAAGCACTAATGAGAGTGGAAGAGTTCTTTCACTCAATTTAAGGTTTCTTTTGCAGTGTAGGTGTAAAGGCTGGAAAGTTTCTGGGCCAATGTCTTCAAAACTCATTGGAGAGGTATATGCAAATGTTAACCAACTCATTTTCACCTTAATTAATTGGGATTTGTTTTCTAAACTCTCTAGGGAATTGCATGTTTATAATTTATTCTGTCTATTCACTACTAAATTTTAATGTCTGTCACTCATAAGTAGTGGAGTTCTCTGCCTCAATTGCAGATGCTGTAGGCTGCTGTGTTTTTTGTTTTACTAACCTTAAAGGGCTAAGTACACATTTGAAATATATGCTCCTTATTTGGTGTTTGTTTTTTTTAATCCATATAGTTACTCCTCTTTTTGTTGATTCCTTTTGAGATACCAAAATGTAAACTAAGTTTAAATTATGGTTTATAATGCTACATTTCATTGTTTTGAAAATTGTTACAAGTCTGTGCAAGATTAATTAAAGGTGTCACTCTGTGTCACTTTGCCTCCTGTAGTCCAGCCAAACCGAAGAACATAGAGCTGAATTTTAAAACACCTACGAATCAAGACAGTTTGGAAAGTGAGCAGGATACTCTTGAAAAACCAGTTAATAAAACTAACAGCAACATTGCCAACAAAATCTCCTTGTTTGAAAACAAATGTGCTAACCAGAGCCAGAGGCCTACAGACATCCCTGCTTCAAAAAATAGTACTGTACCAAGCACATTCGTTGGCAGAGCAAAGCTGAAATTTGGAAAACAACCTAAAGAAAATGAACAGCCTGATAAAACATTAAATAAGCAAAGCAGTCGCCAGAAGTTATTTGAGAATGGCACACAGGAGAAAGAAAGCACTGTGGAGTTAAAAGGCAAAAATGAAGAAGTCTTTTCCCCTTATGAGGATATTGGGAAGACAACAGAACTTAAAGTAAAAGCTGCCATATCCCTTTTTAACCAAAGCAGCAAAAGTGATGCTGGTAGTGTGTCTCTGAAGCAACCAGAACCAGAATTAATCACTTCAAAGAAAGAAATTTCACCTTTTAAACTCTCTTTGCACTCACCTGTTAAAAGTGAAAATGCTCAAGATACTTTCTACCAAAGAAATTACACAAGCTCAGAATTCCACAGAAATGAAGAAAAGATGCTGCCAAACACAGAGGCTTTATCACCTTGCAGTAATGATAAATATCCTCTACCATCTCATCAGGTTTCTAGATCAGAATTTAAGAAGATGGAAAATGGAGATAAAAAGGCAAAGCCGCGAGATTTGAACTTTGCAGCACTGCAGTATGATGACAACAATCAAGACAGTGTATTGGAATCAGAGCACAGTGCCACTGCACAGAAGAGCCCAGGCAAAGCCTGTAATGGATGTGCTGAAGACGATAGCATTTTTGATTCCCCATCTGACATGAAGAAGTTTGCTGAAACAATAAAAAACTTAGAGAGCTCAGTTTGTTTACCCCAGAAAAAGAAAAGGTCAAAGCTTCCAAAGTCGCCGGCACCGCACTTCGCAATGCCTCCCATTCATGAAGACAACTTAGAGAAAGTATTCGATCCTAGTGTATTTACTTTTGGTTTGGGACTGAGGAGGGAAAAAACACAGGATCTGTTACCAGCCCAACAAATTAAAATGCAAAGCCTGGAAACAATAGCCAGAGTCAGGCCCAAGCGTGCATCAACAGAGCAAAGTATCATATTCAAAGCTCTGCAGTCGTGTAGAGAGGAACCTGCCATTACTCATGAAATAAATGGAAAAGAGAACATTGATTGTACGGATGGTGAAATTAAGAGATCACGGCTTGAAAAAAGCTCCCTCTTCTCAAGCTTGCTGTCTTCTAAAGAAAAGTTTTTCAGTCCTTCTGTCACTCCAGTAAATAACACAACAGCTTTTGCAACTGACTCCTTAGGGATGCCTGCCTTACAGCAGGATGTTTCTGGGCCATTCATCATGCCACAAAAACCTGAGGTAAAAAAGATCACTCAGGAAATGAAACAATGTTTGTCTACCTGCGGAATGACTGTTAATTTTGATTTTGCAATTCAGTCTCTTTCAGATGTGAAGTTTCCAAGTTTTGTGGAGAAATACCTGCAAGCAGATAGTGCAAAAAAAGAGCTGAGTTTACAAGTGCCCAACTATGGCAACCCTGAGAAAAGTTTTTCCAGCTGGTTAGGGACAAACAGATATGAATCAAATGTCCCCCCTGGTTTATTAGATGTGGATGTAAGTATTGTGTTTTTTAAAAGCTACATGTAAAGTTAGCCAGCTTTTATGTTTTCTATAGGCAATGTACATACATTGTTTATTTCTCCTTCTTAGGGATATATATAGATTACAAATACATTGAGGTGAACTGGTATGGTACCAGTTTTATCTAAAAATGAAAATGAGAAGGCATCTATCAACATGATTAAGGTGCATTTGAGACTTTTTGCATATATGAATGGAGAGTGTATGTCTAAATATGTCTTCATACTTGGTTTTGTATTATATTTAAACAAATCTCATGCTAACTTTATTACTTTTTATTGCAAATTAGTAGAATGCTTTCTGTGAACTTCAGAAAACTTTTGTTGACAGTAATCTCTCTTCTCTTCCAACAAGACATTCAGCCATTGTACTGTTAAATAAATAACAGAGCAAATTTTTTATTTTAGCCCTCTGTTGTATTCCCATGCATTTGGAAGAAATGTATATATTCTTTAAGAATACTTTAAGGACTGGATAGTAGTGATTATTGAAAGTGCTGCTGCAGTGGAGGGTTTCCCTTGGTCTGATTACAACCATCTGTTCCTCATAAGTGAAGACAGACCTGTTTACCCTTCAAAGCAACTTTAATGTGGAATATATTTGTAATTTCTGTTTTTAAAATGATGAACCAATGTCCTGTAGTATTTGCTATTTCTGTTAATACAAGTCTTTATTGTGGCCTGAGAGGAAAACTATAATGAAGAGGTCTAAGAACCATGGGAATAAATACATTTCTAAAGTTTAATAGCCAGAAGAATGTGACCTATGGAATTGAAGCAGCATGTAGGAAGTTTGAGAAATACTTTCCAAAGCTCATGGTTATCTGCTGTAACAGTTCTACTCAAAGGAGTGAGGTTGGAGAAATAGCTCCTTTCTTCATCACCTTGCAGGAGGCAACCATCCATCGTACCTTACAGTTTTGAGAATGTAGATTCTTCTCTTATGGGAAGTTTTCTTAATTAGTGTGGAGATGAAAATTAGGGGGGTTATTTACAGTAGTGTAGATTTATGTTGCCCGTTAAACAGGCTTTCTTACTCTGATAGTCCTGCTTGGATTTAAAAACTTGAATTTAAAGCTAAATGTCTAGTATAGTTTTAGTTTGGTTTTTGCTACTTGAACAATTGCTCTTGAGTGGGTTTCAATTTTGCAGTAGAGTGTGGAGGCCTGATACAGCAGTGGAGTGTGTACATACCTAAGACTGCACTTGAGAGAATCCTTTTAGCCTTCAAAGGGTTTCTGGACTTCTGTGGCACTGTTGCTGACCGAATTGTCTTGCTCAAGTTAGACAGGAAACAAAAATGTTTCTCTAAGTTGTGTACCTACTGTGCATCTTCCACTAAGAAAATGATGCAATGGCTAGTGGGTAATGTGAAGGAAAGAGTAAGGGCGGCCCAATGACTTTGGCATTCCTCAAAACACAGAACACGTTTTAACTGGAATTGAAGTACAGGCTAAAAAACCAGTCATGCTTCAGCATGTCTTGATGATGCCTACAAAAACCTGGCTGTGGTTAAGAGCTCTGTCTTGCAACCATTGCCTGCTCTGCATGTTAACTAATATGTTCTCATTAATTCCTTGCTCGTGTTGGCGATTACCTATTTAGGGGCAGGGTCTGTTTTGGTCTTTTTGTTTGTGTGGATAATTCCCAGAAGAGCAGGATCCTGTCCCAGAATGAGCACTCCCGTCCTTGCTAGGAAAACAAACACATAATTTCAATACATGCTTTATTTGTTTGAAGATGATGTGATGCAACTACAACTTTCCCATATATTCTATATCATATAATTTACTGCTGACTTCAACATAGTTTTAGGTTTTGTATACCTCAATTTTATTTGTTCTAAATATTTTTAGTTTATCACTCACTGCACCATCTCATGCTCTTTGAGGAAACCTGTCTTGTTACAAGGTGTTCTTCAAAAAATTGATTATGCTAGTTAGCTCATACATGTATGTGCCATCATGCCTCCTCATTATTTTCATATATTCCTTCAAAATACTTCATTCTTTATGGCTTGACATTTTTAGCTGTTTAAACTCTCATCTTTATCATTGTACAGCATGTATTTTATCAATGCCAGTTTTTAAAGTAGTCTCTTTGTATTGAACTCCTGGAGTATTTAGAAAGCTGATCAGGAGGATTTTAAAGCTTTTCAGATCTGAGGTCGGTTAACTTAAGTGAGATGATAATTCAGAGTTGAAAAAAAAAGTGGGTGAATGGATACATTTGTGGCAAGCTTCTGTGCTGCGCAAGGAAGAAGAGATTGAAACAGTAAGTAGGTATAGATGAAATGTTACCAGCTTTTACTATTCAGAACAGTTTTTATGTTGTTCTACAAGGCTTTTTTTATAGCTGAGTATCTTTATTGAAAATATTTCTGATTTTTGTGGGGTTTTTTTGTGATTTTTCTCTCCTCACTGTCTGTTAGACACTTCCAAGAAACGGACAAAGTAAAATCAATCCCAGACCTGGCAAGGTAAGATCAATTTTAATAGTTTTACTGTTCTTTTCTATATTTAAAGCCAGGAACATAGAACTATATATTCCTGGTGTGCTTTTCTGTTTGGTTTTTTTTTTTTAATGCAGCTGGTGATATACTGTGACTCAGACTGCCAAAAAACTGGCATTGAAGTTTTCCATGATATTCCGGATTGCAGTTCTTGGGTTCTGACACCAACAATTTTAGTTAAAGTCATCAGAGGATGGTAAGAGATCAATTTTCACTCTTTTTCCAAAGATTTTTACTCTATCAAAAAATGTTTTGAAACAGAACTGGCATGTAATTCACAGTAAGTCTGCCTTGTAAATGGCAATATAACATGAATACCTGTGAGCATCTTGACTCTGCAATAGGAAGTTCTGAGCTGGAAAACCTATTTTGCTGATTGAGTGAGTGTTATGATCTGGAGGGGCGTGAGATTTCACCAGGCATAGGTGTGGGATGAAATGACAAATTCTGTTAAGCTGTTTTGCCCTTCAGCTCCTGTGGCTATTAGGGGTTCTTGCATAGTATTTGGATTGGGCTAAAAGGCTAGAAAATAAGTTTAAAGCCAGGTCTAACATGATTAATTTCATGACCAAAGGAATAAGATGGTGCTGTAGAGATAATTGACTGTTTCTCTGCAAAAGGAGGTATTTTGCTCTAAAAGCTATATTGCCTAAGAGTAATTCAAAACAAGTTCATCTCCTACTTTCTTCATAGCAACAATAGAAGGGCCATTAGTAGTGTGGCTAGCATGGCAAGTTATGCTGTGGCCAGGCTATAATGCAGTCAAATAGCAGGCTCTCAAAAGTAATTATCTGATAGTAAGCTGCAGACACCAGGGCTAGGTGTAGTAGGAGGTACTGGGAACCACACTGATTGCTGTTTAGCTTCAGAAAACTGGAATGGAAACCTTTTGATCTGTGTAAACCAGGTCATCTTTTCCAGCATGGTCTGGAGGGACTGGGTTTGGGGTTTTTTCCTCCTTCCATTGAAAGCCTGGGTGAAGGGTTTGTATTTGCAGACGGATAAAGTTTTAATGTAATTATATATTCCAGCCTGCCATTAAAAATGAAGTTGTCCTTGTCCTCTGAGTAGTCTTATCCTCTGGCACATCTACACCAGCTCCTGTGGAACTCCAGGCTGTTGTTTACAGGATCCAAGCAACTCATGTGTTTGTACACAATGCAGCAGTCTGCAGTGCCATTGTTTTCTGATGTACACATTGGTTCTGATCAGTATCTCATACAAAGTCTGGTATTCAGAGACAGTAGTCTTTGCTGCCCCAAATTATCAATTTAACAAGGTGGAGGAGTTTTTTATGAAAGTACAATTCAGCAGTAGACATCTTTGTTTTTATCATTGCTTTTAAAAGTATCACAGAAACTGGAAATGGCTTGCATCAGCAGTGTCAGGCAAATAAGCTGTATTGGGAAAATGGGAAGGATCTGGAAACAAGACTATGTATGAAAGGATTTGTTAGGTGGGAACATGATTTTTGCAAATCACACTTGATAAAGCACCATTAAAAATTAGATTTCTAAAAATTTATTTTAAGCTGGATACTCTATGAGAAACCAAATTTTGAAGGCCCCTCCATTCCATTGGAAGAAGGAGAGTTGGAACTCACAGATATTTGGGGTGCAGGTACTTCTGAAGAGCAAAGTGACTGCAAATCTCAAAAGCCTGCAGTGATCGGTTCAATAAGACATGTTGTTAAGGCAAGTAATACAAGTTAAAAAAAATTTTATATGGATCTTAATGTGTAATGATGTTTTATACTGATACAAAGTGTGATTGATCTATTAGGACACAAGTATAATGTGAGCTACAAGTACATGAAACAATCTTCCATGTTGAATTTCATGTTTAATCAGAAAATGCATGTGGGGGCTTTTGCACAATGGGCATTATGGTAACATCAACAGGAAGGACAAGGTAGGAACAAAACTTGGTGGTTTTTATTAGAATAGCCACCAAAATGCTACATGCAGCATATGCCTTGTAGTCTGGTCTGTCTCAGGAAAAGCATCCTAGAAAATCATCATAAATTCTGTTGTTTGGGGGTTTTTTTAGTTGTTTTTTTCCCCCAATATAAACCAAATTTACACTCAATACAAACTTCAATGTCAAACACCAAACTTTGGTTTGCCTGGTACGGGCAAACTTACCACTGAGTTCCACACGTAGTGGAACAGCCTTTCTACATGCACTTTTAACCTACCATTAAGTAGTTACCTTTGCAGGTTGCCAAAACAAGCACGAGCTATAAAGTTATTTGACTAGGAGAGGGAAAAGGAGGAATATATATTGCTTGGAACTAAATTCTTGTTTAAGTTGCAGTTCTCTTCAAGGAGGGCTTGCTTGGTGTTATCTTAGGATTTAATTTGCTAGAGGAGATGTTAACTGATGAAAGAAGATGCATTCCTGCCTAGATGGCAGAAAGTAAACAATGTAAATGCTGATTAGAGATTGACTGACTGTCTTGGTTCAAACAGAGACAGGCAAACTGGCTTAGCTATACTTTTATTATAGGCATGTAATAGTAGTAGTAATTGACAAGAGGGAAAACAATTTAAAATAAACAGGTATTTCAAAACTGATTTAGTTATGCACAGTAATTACAGAACTCACAGCTAAGATTAAGTGATTATGGCAATGTTCATTTTTCAGGATTACAGGGTTTGCCGAATTGATTTGTATACAGAGCCTGAAGGGTTAGGAATCGTGACTTCCTTTTTTGATGACACAGAAGAAACAGGGGTGTTCGGCACCACTCAGAAAACTTGTTCTATTAAAGTACATTGGGGCATGTAAGTATGCAGCTCTGTATGAATGTGTAGTGCTATGAATGGAATTCGTTGTAAACCATTGGTTATGCCTGTCAGACACACGAGCAGGCTGTATTTATCCTAGTCCTACGTTTTGGTATATATATGTCCTGTATTTGTTGACAGTAGTGTTAGTACATCCCTGCAATGCTTCACTCTTGGAGAGTCTGATGTCCTAGAATGTTTTGTTAGAGTCAGATTTTCTTCTGCTCGCATGTAGTAAACACTGAATAACCCCTGTGTATTTGCAGCAAAGGAATAAGAGTTTGCTTCTCTTGCTTTTACTCATTCAGGCAAATTTACATTAAGTGAGGGTGGGGAATGAACTGTTGTGATAAGACCACATTTCCCACTTGCTTTCTTCTAAACTTGAAATCATCTTACTAAAAGAAGAAAATTTTTGAAGTTGTTCTGTTATAAAATAAGAGTTAGTGCTTTAGAGAGTCCATACATTACATTCTTGTATTTCACTGTGCATTTTGATCTGTGTTTTTATGGTGATGTTTAAGACAAATACGTCATGTCACCTGAGAATATCTGGCCATCTGAGTTAGCAGGGTAATGTCATGAACCAAGCATACTTTTATGAGAAAGGAGACCTCTAAGGAGCAATCCAGGTGCTGTACCAATATTACTTTTCATGACTTAATAAACAAACTTGTAAATTGTTACAGAAAATGTGCCTCAAAGTAGTACTGGGAAAAGTATGCAGAAGAGAGAGGCTTCTTTCAGAAAAAGTGAGACTGGAACCACTTTCAATGATGTAGGATCCTGCAGAACTTACAGGGTGTACAGACCTTGGTTGTTAGCTCTTATGTTTGGGCACTGATAGCCCTTCCCTCCAGTCAAATGGTCTATAAAAAACTGCCCAGCTAGGGGCACGGGTTACATACCACTGCAAAGATGTATTAAAATACGCCACATGTTATATGGACATTTTTGTTGTTAGGTGAAGGGTATTTACACCTTGAATTGTGGGGAAAAAAATGAAGCATTTTGGTATATAGGCAATTTTGAAGATGTCCAAGTAGTTGGTTCTCTGACAGGAAGTTATTTCTGGTGAACTGCAACCTTAATCCAAATTACATGTCTCCCAAGAGTAATGAAATCAGATATGTTATTTGGAGGTTGATTGTTAATTCACTTCATCTACATCTCCACTTTATTTCTGTCTCACTTAAAAGGTATCTGTGGGTAGTAAAATGACAACATTTTTTTGAAAGGAGGCAGAGCCTGTGCACAATTGAGTGTCTTTATTTTGTATCAGTGTAACAGCAGTTTTACTAAATCCATGTAAACTCTTCCTCTCTTAATAGCTTTCTCTTGCATTTGGATCCCTGAGAGAAAGCAGACTAATATTTGCACCAGGAAGTGAAATAGATTATTTTTCAACTGTCTTTCCCAGATACCTGTTCATTAGTCCAGTGTAGAAAGCAGTCGCTTCTATGAGAAATTCAGTAGATGGCTGCTGCTTTTTTGCATATTGCAGGGTTGAGGGGATTTTTGCCTTTAGTTCACGGGCATTGCGTAGTTCACTGTATTGGCAGGTGAGGGAGGCTGTGATTCTGAGTCACCTTGCCATGTGGGTGTGGTTGTATCATCTTAAAGTTTCCCAGTGTTCATGCTTAATTGTTGTTTGTTAAAAGTTGCCAACAAAAATGAGTCAATGCACCTTTATCTTCTGACTGTACTCTCTCCTTGTTCTTCCATGTGTGTCAGTTCTTGCAGTGAAGTTAGTCACAGAATTCTTTAGGTTAGAAAAGGCCTTATAAAACCATCCTGTTCAACCATTAACCCAACACTGCCAAGGCCAGCACTAAACCGTCTCCCTAAGCACCACTCCTGCACATCTTCTAAATACCTACAGGGATTGTGACTCCACTACTCCCCTGGCAGCCTGTTCCTGAGGGATTGACAACTCTTTCAGTGAACAATTTTTTCCTAATATCCAGCCTATACCTCCTCTGCTGCAACTTGAGGCCACTTCCTCTTGTCCAGTCACCTGTTACTTGTGGGAAGAGAGCACCTGGCTCCAACCTCCTTTCAAGGCAGTTGTAAAGAGCAAAAAGGTCTCCCCAGAATCTCATCCTCTCCAGGCTAAACAGCCCCAGCTCCCTCAGCCACTCTTCATTAGAATTGTGCTCCAGACCCTTCACCAGCTTCATTGCCCCCTTCTAGACATGATCCAGCACCTCGATGTCCTTTGTGTAGTGAGGGGCCCAAAACTGATCCTGAAATACAGGGTTTGAGGTGTGGCATCACCAGTGCTGGGTACAGGGGGACAAATACTGCCCTGGTCCTGCTGGCCACACTATTGCTGATCCAGGCCAGGATTCCATTGTCATCCTTGGCCACCTGGGCACAGCTGCTCACATTCAGCTGCTGTTGACCAGCACCCCCAGGTCTTTTTCTGCCAAGCAAGTTTTCAGCCACTCTTCCCCAATCCAGGAGCACTACTTGGGGATGCTGTAACCTGGCACTTCACTGTGTTGAACCTCATCCTATTGGCCTTGGCCCATTGATCCAGAACTCTTTGCAGAGCTTTCTTACCCTCCAGCATATCAACACTCCCACCCAACTTCTTGTCGTCTGCAAAATACGTGAGGGAGCGCTCAAATCCCCTCATCCAAATCACCAATGTTAAGGTATTTAACAGAATTCATCCTTGTATTGAGCCCTTGGATGCACCATGTGTGACCAACCACAATCCAAGGGCTTACTGAGTGGTGTGCATACAGGGCAAACAATATATCAAACATTCAGCCATAGACAGTAATAAAACGAAAGCACCTTTTTTGTTTCTTGGAGCCGTGTCTCTGCAATGAAACTGTGTCAATTGTGCCAGTTTACATTAGTTTGGAATCTCCCTTTAATGCACAACACAGTAATGGATTATTTTAATATATTTTTGATAACACCAGATTTATACATTATGATCCTTACACAATTAAAGGGTTGGCTGCATAAAGTGTTGCTGTTTGTGTGTTTTCTACTGCTGCACACTGCACTTCTTAGAGATCAGTAAATTTATATAGAAGAAATACTTTGACATCCTTATGTAGAGATCAGCAGTATGATCCTTTGTTTCCAGTAAGTGATTACTAAGATTTTTTTTAAAAAGCTTTGAAAATCTACTTTTGCTGCCCCATCAAGAATTCTGAAAGTTACGTCTTTCAATGTATATATATTAACAGACGCAAACCATGAGGAAGTAGATTTCTAAGCAGTTGTCAGGTTTTTCTGTGTATTGGTAAATAACAGAAGGTTAGAATTTTTTTATTGAGAAGATTTTGCATGAAATCCAAGTCTAGTTTAGTAGGGACTTTTTAAGTTCTTGTAAATTGGTTCTGCACTTTAAAACTATTCTAAAAATAATAGAAATAACCTTAAATCTTGATATTTCAGTCTGAATATGGTTGCCTTCAGATAAAACAGAGTCAAATTCCTACTGTTCACTGTACTGTTTTGGTTTGGCTTTTCTGGCCTGGTTAAACAAAAGGCATGTGTTATTGGTGGTTCCTTTGGAGTACGAAAGTTTGTCTCGTAGGTGATGGTTTTGGTGGTAAAGAAACAAAGTTTTGTTAAGGGTACAACGATCTCTTTCCTGAAGTAAGTATATTGTCTTGTTCTTTACTGTTCAGAGATATTCTGGGGTTTTTATTGCTTGTTTTTGTTCCTCTCCCTCTACTTTTAGATGGCTTATTTATGAAGAACCTGGTTTCCAGGGAGTCCCTTTAATGTTGGAGCCTGGTGAATATCCTAATTTATTATTCTGGGAGAAGAAGGAAGCCTACATTAGGTCCATGAGACCCTTGAAAATGGTAAAATACTGTTATTACTTGCAAGTTAAGCGACTTAGTTTTATGTGTTATAAATAATGTATTACGGTGGCTAGATTTTTCAAGATTTACAAAAATCTAACTTTTAAAAAAACCAAAATTTTCAGTCTATAAAATTCTTGAACTTTCAGCATTTGGTTGCATCTATCTCTGCCATAAATCTGGCTTTTATTTTCACTTGTGCTCTTTAAGGAATATTTCACCTTAGTCCTGCCTTTTTGTAAAGAATTGATTACTCTTAGAGATATCTATAAGTTGTCTAAGTTATGAACAGCTTCTTTATTTTTCTTTTTTTTTTTTTTTAACAGGGTGGTCGCAAAGTTGAATTCAGTGGGGAGCCAAAGGTAAAAGTCATTATGTGTTTGGTTGTCCAAAGCTATTTTACAGCATGAGCTACACGTGGCTAGATAAGTATGCTTTGATTGTATACCAACTGCTGATAGTTTACTGGGTAGTCCTTTTGTATGTGACTACACCATGAAACTGCAATTTCTGTCACATTTCTTCATGCATCACATGCATGTTTGACAGCATTAACAGCAATCCAGATAATGCTGATGGGTAATGAATGCTCAAGCCCTCATGATACATCTCTAGTGGAAAGGCCTCTTGTACAGCATAGAGAGATCCCACTAGTTGGTTTCATCATTTTGCATTCTTCCTCTATGTGCCCATGCAAAAGAAACTATTGTCAGAATTTATCCTCCTCCCTGCAACTTTTGCTTCATTTCCGCTACAGGTAATTGTTTATGAGAAGCCTTTGTTTGAAGGGAAACATGTGGAAATAGAATCAGAGATCTTTATGCTTGATGACAAGGAATCAGAAGACAAAACAAGACTTCCACTTGCATCAGTGGGATCCATGAAAGTACTGGGAGGAGTGTAAGTGTGGAAAAGCAATAATTACCCTTCAGCTGAAGTAGTAACTCCATAGGCTGGAAGTTGCAGTGGATAAATCCAGTCCCTGTTTATTTATCTGTTTTCCTAGTTTTTAGGTTGAGGTATGCACCAGGGTTAAATTTGAAAATACTCTCAGCAAAAGAATAAATATCAAACATCTGTTTCTGCTTCATGAAAACATGGAGTGGCACTTGCCCTTTTTCACATGCAGCCTCTGATGTTGTTGTTGTTGTTGTTCAGTTGGGTTGCTTATGAGAAGCCTGGCTTTGAAGGCCATCAGTACTTGCTGGAAGAAGGAGCATATCGGGATTGGACAGACTGGGGTGGCTATGATGAGGCGTTGCAGTCCCTGCGGCCAATTGTTGGCGTAAGTCCCAAGAACATGTAGTAGGCATCTCCTGAGTGCTCTGAGATGTCATGTGGTGCTTTCCTTACCGTGCTTCTCTTTGTTTTAACAGGACTTCACAAGCTCCCATATGATAATGTACAGTGAAAAAGACTTTGGATCAAAGGGTTCCAATATCAACGTGTTAGGAATTATTTCCAATTTGAAAGACACTGGATATGGGTTGAGAACACAGTCTATAAATGTGCTAAGTGGCGTGTAAGTGATGTTTTTTATTCACTGTTTCATTTTAGATATGCTGTTCTTTATAGAAATTGATTGTATTTGCAGATGTTTTTCTGCACCCTGGCTTCTATGTGGAGTCTTCAGATAAAATTTTCTGCCCTTGGCCATAGAATGTAAAAAGTAAAGTTTTTGTAAGTATATACAGTAAATAGTCTTTCTTCTCACAATAAGATGAGATGGACCCAGGAAGCGTTGAGTTTCTGACACACAAAGTATGAAAGCATGAGATGACATTTCAACAAGAGAGGAAGAAATAGTTTGTTCTTGTGTTTGCATTTGTTTTAAGCATTTCAACAGCAAAATTCTTATGGAAACAATTTCCAGTTCTGGAACTGATTTCCAGGCTTCTTTCATTTGACCACAGGTAGATTGCTTTCTCTTTCTCTCACTTGTTTGTTAAATAGAGATAACTCTTACCATGCTCACTGATACATTTTGATACTAGGGAGAGTAACTGTTCTGAAAATTAACATTGCTTTTGCAGTGAATCCTATAGGTTAACAGTGTTTCAGTGCTGTGGTGGTGGTTTTTACTGTTTGTTTGGGGTTTTTTTAACATATGGTTCCCAAAACCCTGTAGTAGCCATGGCCATTAACAAACCAAGTCTTTGTGCCATGAGTGTTATCACATGCAGTTGATCAGTTGATAGACTTTGTTGTTTGATTAGTTTAGTCCATCAGTCGCAGATACTGAGTTTCACAGTCTTGCAGACGGTATCGAAGTATTTTGGAAATGCAGACAAGTATTAGTAATCATGGCTGCAAACCCACAAAATGAACTAAAGTAGCAGAACCAAAAGAGCATGAGATGTACAGTCTGTCTCCCTGCCTGGTATGCATGCAGGTGACTTGCTGGAAGCTCTGCATTATTACCCAGCCACACCCCAAATCTTTCCGTGTGTTATCTGTGCTATATCTCTGCAAGTTTTGTCTGGATAAAGGTTGCAGAATCAAGCTCAGTGCATTCCAGAGGAGTGCTTTTAATTCGTATATGAATATGGTGTGACAGCAGGTTTTTTTCTGCCTGGTGATCTTTGAAGCTGCTGTGCTCTTTTGTCTTCTGTAATATGCAAGGGAGATTCATGGGAAAGAGTCTCCTCTGAAGGTGGGGGAACAAATTGTGGGTTACCTATCATGCCCTTCATGTAGTTGTTCTAGTAAATGTGTCTGTTGCAGCTGAGATAGAAATCATACATGAGTTTGAGTATCCTAGTAATTAAGAGTGACTTTAATACTCTTATGGCAAAGGTGGCTAGGAGTCTTTACAAACAAAATTTGTCCCACAGACTCTGCTACCTCTCCTGTAATCTCACCTTGTAGTCTCCAAAAGATGTAATTTGTAGCAGTAAGATTTTTACAAATTCAGATGCACTGTTCATAACAGGTGGTTAGCACTCCAAGAGTCTTGTACGACCTCTCTGTTTCCAGAGAGGCTGTGATTGTTTTGGAGATTTGTGGTGATCTTACTAAATGTTAATGTGTCAGAAAGCTTGAATGATCTGTGTGGAGTCATGTTTGGCAATACAGTGCTTTATTTTAAGTGTTAACCATCTGTTCAGGTAGAAGATTTTTTTAAATATCTTTCCTTCCAAGAAATCTGTCATAAAGCAATGAATTAATCTATTCAGCAATTTCCTGAGCTGTTTAGACTGTAGTGCAGATGATGACATAGCAAACTGTGACAGATTCAGTAAAAGCTTGTCATAATATTTTGAAGTAACCTTCCTGGTATCATATTGAAAACACTTTATTAAAAGAAGAAGTCAAAAATGTAAGAAGCCCTGAACCTTTCATTGCAATTTTTTAACTACAGGTATCTGGGCTAAGCAGTTAGAGCAGTAAGATAACAGATGATCTGTATTTCCAACATAATTACTTTGATTGCTCTGTAATTTAAAGGGTATATCAAAGAAAAGAAAGCCTGACACTGCAGTGCACAGGTACTACTGAACAGGTTCTGAGATCAACTGCAGCTCTAAGATGGGTTGCTGGAGACAGCTCAGCTCTGCACTTGGGGAGTGAATATTCCATTTTGGGATAATTTAGCACTAGCTGCATTAAAAGTTTTAGCTATTGTGTTTCTAAACATGTTTCCAAGCAATATTTTCATGTCTTTGCTAAATCCATTGTAAAGACATCCTGAAAAATACATCCTGAGGAGGTGAGGACTGACTTATTTAAAAATGAAAATGTTTTGCTGTTGAGCATTTTTTGGAGACTGGACAAACAAAAAATTCAAAAATTATCTTTCTACTATTAGGGTAGGAGAAAGCAATCCAGACTGCCTGAAAATAGGAGAGGCCTTTCTTCTTTAAAGTAGGGTTTGATCTTTACTTCCAAATTGGCAGAATTTGAAGTGGTGGAAAATGGAACTATTTACTAGCAACAGGCAACACCCTTTACAAGTTCAAGCAAGTACTAAAATCAAGTGTTGTACAATTTTGATTTCCCCTCTGCTTAAAAACCTCTTCAAGCTTGTATTTAATAGTGATCAAAATCACAGGAATTGCATGTTTGAAATGTGCCTTTTCTTTATCCGTAAACATGCCAAACTTTTGCCAGAACTCCTGAAGAAGCTCTTGTCTTTTAGTGGATTCCTTTTGAACTTGCTGGAAGAATTTTTCCAGATTTGTTTATTCTGTGTAGTCATCTGTTTACTGTGGTCATGTTATCAGCCTGGTTTTCCCCTAGTTCTCAAGTAAATAATCCACAATGTAGATTTGGCTGCTTCTAGTGTACTTATGGATAGTGATAATAAGGAAATAACTAGGTAATGAGTGGTTCATATATAGAAACCAGAAGGTAGTAAATTTAATCTACATGCACTCAGGAAGGTAACTGAGTGAAACTGAAGAGACAAGTTGCAAGAACAAATCTCCACTGGGAGCTGAAAAGGGCAAGTACCCCTGGTTTTCCCAACAAAGCTTTCACTTCTATCTCTGAACTGATGTTCAGAAAAAACCTTTCAAGGAGTCACAAAATTAAAGTTTGCAGGTCCCTGGGATACTAAGAATCACAGTCCCACAGGAGCATGATGAACCTCTTTTCTCTCTTTCCTATAAACAGAATTTTATTACCTTATCCTATCGGTTAATTATGGTACGAATCTGCAAGTGCCAGTTAACTTTCTGACCCCCCTCCTAAAGTTACACAAAGTGAATCCTGGGCTAACCAAGGGCAAATCTGATTTTTGATGAGTTACCTATGTCTGGATTATTTTCTTGGCTCTACTTTCAGACCCTGTTTGGAGTTGCGCTTCCTAGATGCCAGACATGGAGGGATTTGGAGAAAGATTCTCTGTGTGTAATAGTACTAACAATGCATAATCAAAGCTTTACACTGCTGCTGGTTTCAGGGGCATGGATGGTGCCCAGGGGTAAAGGTCTCCAACACCTTCCTGCCACCAACCTGGGATGGAGCTGTTGCTCAGCCTTGCTGAGGCAGTTTGTACATCTGGGGGTTACAAAATCTGTTGTGTTGGATGAGCCTGTTCCCTGTGGGGCAGGATGGTTGCTGCCATGCTGCAGAACAGTGCTTCAGTTTTTGTTGTGCCTGGCAGCTGGAATGTGGCTCTCTTGCTCAGATATGGAGGCAATGTCTTCCTCTCCAGGCCTTTCTGTTAAGTCAGACATTGGATTAGGGCAGTGCAACTTCCTACGGACAGGCTTGAGATCTGACAGGTTTGGCTGGTACAGAATTCAGCTGCCTGTCCTTGATGATGTTATTACTACTTTCAGCAGTTTGTATGGGCTTCTGAATAAAGTGGAGAAGCACAAGTATTTCACCATTAAGCCTTGACTCTAGGAACTGTCCAACTGCATGGGCTGACTTGCATAGAAGACTGGCACTTAATTACTTAAATCCCATTTATTTAAATGTAAACATGTGCAAGTGAGATTCTTTGATTACTTCTGCATTCAGGCTCCCTTTTAGATGGGGGAAACTAAATAACTGCTCTCAAGGGATTCTTAGGAGGCTGCTAAGATGTCTGATAGTTCACTTAATATCAGGAACACTTGTTTGCATAGATGTCAATTAAGTTAAACTGTCACGCACCATGGTTGTATCCTGGCACTTGTGCGTTGAAAAATCTAATGAATGTCTGCTGAAGAAATTGTTTAAGGAAACCTCATTTTCACTGCTGTTGGTATATGTGGTATACAGGTATAGACACATCTGAGACATTTGAACTCTCTGCTCAATTTATTGTACATACCAGTGTCTTTTTGATGAATTACTCTGAGGTGATTTTGAAATGGGCCTCGAAATATGCCGTAAGTAATTAGTGCTTAACGAGTTGGAATAATTGATTATATCTGAGGCAAACCAAGAGATGTGAATAGTGATATATGTGAATCACTGTTTGAGTGTTTGCCATGGACAAGTAAAGCAAAGTTCATACTTTTGGCACATACATATTGATGCAGCTTTATTTCAGTTTAAGGTTATCCCACTTCCTGTATCTGCAGAGACTCTGGCATTTGTACTTGGAATAAAACTACAGCTTAGTAGAATCCAATTGATCAACACACAGAGATAATTTAGGGGGAATTTTGATGGTGAGAGTTATCTTCCACTGCAGATTACAAATTCTGTTTCATTTTACTGCTTTATGAAGTTTTTTGTCAGTGTTGAAACTCAGTAAGTATGCTGCTTAGAATTTTTTATATATCTTTCCTTCCAAGAAATTTTATAACCTAGCATACACTCGTTATGCACCACAGTGGCAAAAAGCTGGTTGACTCCAAATAGAAGATTTTCTGATAGAATTAGGAACCATCAAGATGTCCTGATTCCTGTATAAATGTAATGAATGAAACTCAGCTGCTACTGTGGCCTGTTCTCATATGGGCACTCAAAAAACAACCAAACAGAAAAATAAATTAGTGTAAGTATGGGACAGTTTGAGAAGTCTAGCAGTGAAAGGCAAGAGAAGTTAGTATAGTTGCAGGAGGTGTTCTGTTTGGGCTTTCAGTATGGAACCAGTGTTAGAAGAACGGTGTAGTAGAAGATTAATTGAATGTAGTAGACTATGCATAGCCAGACTAACTGATAGCAGACACTTAAGACTGGACCTAAAGCACTGCAGAGGTAGCTGGTCATTAGAGAGATATATGGAGTGATTTGGTTACTTTTTTAATACCTCAAGTGTATATAATCTGAAAAGTTGAATGTCTTCCAAAAAGGCATATTCTGGCTGAGACAGAAGAGTTGATGCAGATTCTGAGTTTGTGGGCCTATGTCAGGCATCAGGTCTAACTGAGTAGTTATAATAATGGCTTTGCATTTAAATACATTGATCTGGTCACATTTGTGGTGGTTTTAATGCTTAACTTTCAAGGATATTCTCCTTGCTGGTGTCTCTGATTCCTAGCAGGGAACAGTCTTCTCAGATTAGCATATATGCCTGTTGTTGCAGCTCAACATCCTGTTGGGGTTTGTATTTGCTTAAACACAACTGAACTGTAGCTACAGGCAAAATTAAAAATCAGTATTGCTACATTTATTGTCCAGATGACTCTGAAAGGCAGTTTTGTCAAAAAAGCTGTATTCTGGTATCTGTCTTTGGTTTTTTGGTTTGTGGTTTTGTTTTTTTGTTTTTTAGAGAAGAACTTGACCTAGATAAAATAATAGAATTGTAAAACATCTTGAAATATTCTTACTGGAGATAACTTTTAGGATAACTATCAGATGATGTGCCTGAACCTGTGGTGTGCTTTAGCTAATTCACTCTGATTTGTATCAACATAGCACAAGTAGGTAGTAAAATTTGCATGGGGTTTGCAGTATCAGATACACTGGTTTGTTTAGGCTTTTAACAGCATCACAATTTGGCATGTCAGAAATTTTTTATTTGTTCTTACATTAAGACAGTAATGAATATACACATCTGTATTTTGGAAAAGTAATGTGACTTCTACCAACCACCTTCCTCTTCTTTCTCTTTTAGATGGGTGGCTTATGAGAATCCTGAGTTTACAGGGGAGCAATATATACTGGCTAAAGGGCTATATCCCAGCATTGAGGCATGGGGGGGAAAGAACTGCAAAATATCTTCAGTTCAACCCATTGTTATGGTAAGGAGTTAATTTTATACTTGTTTTGCAAGTTTCTCTGAAGTATTTGGAACTATACTTTTTCTGTCAAATTTAGTTTATTTACACTACTTAAACAATTATGAATAATAAATTTTCTATGTTATTTTATCCCTCTTAAAATAGTTTTTCCCTTTTTTTTCCCCTCAAAACTTTTGCAGGATATTGTTGGAAGTGAAAGGGGTAAAGTCAAGGTAAGATGCTCCTATAAGCACATAAAACATACTGTGTAGTGTCTGTAATGTGTAAATAAGGAAATGGCTTTGTGTCCAGTGGAACACTCAGTTGTTCCTGAGTAGGTGTAAGTGGGATTTAATACACAATTGCCATCAGAATTTTCTTAGGATATTGGCAATATCTTGGTTCAGCAAGTGAGCTATTTTGGGGTATCGGTGATTGTTCTGAGGAGCTGGAGCCCACAGTCCTCTATGCAGAGGTGCAGGAACTGGAGTCTGCTGCTGAGGTGAGGGCTCTACAGAGATATCAACAGAGATATTGTTGTTCTTGGTGAGGGCACCACAGGGTAGATGTTCTTGGTACAATTGACTTAATTCCTTTTGAACCTATTTCTTTTGGTAACAGTTTTGCTAGTGGTGGTTGCACTTGAAGGGAGTCTTGTTCACTCACAAATGCTCCTCAGTTGTGCTTAGAAGTTAATGCCATCTTTGTCAATAATTTAAGGGAAGGAAATGGCATGGACAAGTCATCTGTTCAGTGAGTTAATATATTTCTACATTGGATTGTCTCCTGTGTGCAAGTGCTAATATGTAATTTTGACAGTGAGGCTAATGGACAGCTTTTTTCATCCTTCTTAATTCTGAACCTTTTCAGGTTTGTCCCTGTACAAAGTTATTTTTATTTTCATTTCAGTCAAAATGGTAAGCGTATAATGGAACTAAAAACTAAGGAGACAATTCTTAGCTGTCCTGGTTTGCTACTCCTGATTACTAGCACGCTTCACTAGAGTCTCCTGCATGGGGATAATGCATAAACTATGGGGAACAAAAATCTCAAGGCTGCTTATTTTCAGCTCTGTACATGAAAAATTATTTGCATCTGTATATTATGTGCCAGTTAAGACCCTATCCTCAGGAAGACCTTATCTTAAGGAAACGAAGAAGTAGTGGCTTGCAGCCAACAGACTGCATCCATCGTCAGCATGTTCCTCTTTGGAGAACACTGTACCTGCCCACACTCCTATCTCTATTAAGAATGAATAAAGCTGGTAGGCATGTGATAATGTGAATGACTTCTGTGTGATCATGGCTAATTATCCTCTAACCAAATTAGCAAGTTTGCTGCTTAGAATTTTTTTTTTTAACAAGGGCAAAAGACACTGGGGAACATATCCTCTCTTATCCTTGGAGCAGAGAAAGAACCAACATGAGACTGTCTGTAGCTGTAACAGGCACATAAAGCCCATCTACCCTGGGACATATATACCATGCCTCTTGGCATGCTGTCTGAGTCCTTTGCCAGGATTGTGCACCATTAGTGTTCTGAGTGGCAGAGAGTTTTCGTTTACTGGGAAGAATATGCATTTTGGAGATTAAGTAGATTGATGATGTAAAAGAAAACTTTTCATGGCCCTTTAATAAATGTATGCCTGTTCTGGTCATTCTGTGGGAATTTAAAAATCTTACCTAGCAGATAGACCAAGGAGCTATATTTGTTAGTGTTAATTATTTTGTATGTTACTAAGTGATTTACAGCCAGAAGTAATTTTTGGAATTGTTACTTTGCTCTCTTGAACAAGGATTGTAACACTAAAGAGGTAACAAAGCCTATATGTAACCAAGGATGTCTGGTTGTATGTTTTAATCTAATTATAGAAGTAATGGTAGAGATGTAACTAATGGTAGAAAAAAAATTTCCTTAAATATGTTTATAACTTTTTAAAGGTCCAGTTATTTTCAGAGCCTGAATTCAAGGGCAACTGCCAAATATTTGAAAAAAACACAAGATGTATTGATTCATTTGCTGTGAAGTCTTCAAAAATTGTAGATGGCAGGTAAGTTATATTGAATGAATATTGCAAAATCACTAAAATGGTAGAAGTTTTAGAAAAGCAACTAGCTTTCTAACATCTGAGCTGGTTTCATATATGGGGACTTACAGAGAACGATGCTTTGCCATTTGCACATCGGTCTTTCACAGCAAAACATTGTAAATAATGTTTCTGCATTTTACTGGCACAAATGTCTTAAGAGGAAACTTCTTCTTTCTGCAGCTGCATAGTGTATGACCAGGAGGAATTCTCCGGTAACCAGTATGTGTTGGAAGAAGGGATCTATCCTGATCTGACAGCAATGGGTTGTTCACCCCAAGCAGTTCTAAAATCTTTACAGATCATAAATATTGTAAGTAGAGCTATTAGAAATATTGTAAAGATAAGTACAGTGATGATTCTGATGTCCCCATTTTTTGCAACAGTAAAAATTCTAGGGCACACATACAACAGGGGAGGGTTTGGAATGGGGGGATGTTTGTTTGGGTTTGGTTTTTTTTCTGTGCGGTAGCAGTTAAATGTCCTAGCTGCAGTTAGTCAGGTTTTTTTTTTACTTCTGTGCTGTTTTAGTAAAGGAGAAGTTGTCACAGAAGCAGCTGCCTGGGATCCCTGTTCTTAATAACAGCTTATAAAGGAACTTCTGTAAAGAGTCAGGAATGTGTCAGAGTCTATCTCCCAGTAGGAGAGACCACTTAGAATGGGTTGAGAAAGTGGTAGGACAGTGTGAAGAAATATCTATACCATGGACCTTGTTTTTGATGCATATTAAAAAAGCAGACTTAATTAAGTAACTTTGCATGAAATACATGTAATTATAAAATGCTGTTGGTATCATCAGGACAATGGAATCTGAGTTAATCACAAAACAATGCACACTTCTAGATAAGGTAAAGCAACACCCAGTACTATTTGGCAAAATTATGTGTGGTGGATACAAACTAAACTACATTTACATATTTTGTAACTCATCAGTGGCCAGGAATGGGTTTGCTTAAGCTTATAACCAATCATTATGATGGTTCACTTATGGAATCTGCAAATATCTTTTAAGATCAAAGTAATTACTAGCAAAATGTGGTCAAGATTCCAGGAATTTACAGCAGCATGAGGAGATGGTACTCATTTTTAAAAAAAGAAGTTCACTATTGAATCTCTTCTTTGAATTTGGCAACTTTATTGCATTCCACTGTAATTTTGATAACCTGCCAATGGTGCAGCAGATGACAAAAGAGAGCTAAAATATATCATCCTCTTTCATGTCTCTGGAGAATTTTTATTCACTCTGTAAACAAACTACTGCAGCAAGTACATCTGCCTTCTGGACTCCTTGGCTGTCTAGTAGCCAGATCCTATTAAAAACAATAGAATTGTTTCTAGCCAAGCTTGGTGGGTGATCACCATAAATTAAAACAGGCACTTCTGTACATGTCAGGAGTTCCTGTGTTTAAAATGCTTGTTTCAAGCTGGAAGGATCAGCTTACTTTCCAAAGATTTATTATTTTTGACAGAGACTGTTTTGTTAAAACATAAATGCCAGTTCTGTGCCTCTAAGTTCTTTACACTTGTGAAACTTGTTCTAAGCCCTACATTTTATCACACTTCAGACAGTAGCACAGAGCTGCATCTGTCTGCAAATCATGCGCTGCTGCTTCCTTCTTCAGAGGCTTCCTAGAGGCAGAGAAGAGGAAAATGGGTTACTTTGCTCATTGGTTTATTAGCAAACCAGAATATAAAGAATGATCATTTCTATATAACTACTTACATTGTTCATTTTTGATGGTTTTCCAAAAGCTCGAACCCTATTATTTTAGCTCGTGGTTTCACCTGTCAGACTTTTTTTGGGACTGTATTTTGGCAGTGCCAGTCTTAATTCCTCCCCACCATCTGCCATTTCTATAACTTTCCTCATGATTTTTCTGTGACATTTCTATACAAGAAGCACCTTTGCTATTTTAATGTCATGTTACTGTATTTATGTAGTTAAACTCCCTTTTGCAGAGATCCTTTTGTAAGGGACCATAAAAAAAGAAAATTAAAGGGATATTTTATACACTTGTAAGTGAAAGCTAAAAGGGCTTTTTAAAATAAGGGAACTTATGAAACTATATAAAGGGCTGTTTATAAGCACAAGGTTTTTGGGGTTTTCATGCCACTGTATCTTTACTTGGTTGTGCTTGCTTTGCATGCTCCACATGGTTGTGCTGCAGATAGAAAATACCATTTTTCCTTTTTAAATTTGACATATGTTCTTTTTCCTGAACATACTATAAAAACCAGCTGTGAATGTGGTTTATGCTTGAACAGTCATGCTGAAATTACTTTTTAATGAGCAACTCTGTGGAATAACTAAATGTAGATATACAAGTTCCTACACTAGCTTGGTACAGTGCAGTACATGGGAAGTACTGAAAGAAAATCCATGAGCTGACCTTGCACTTCTCACTGTGGGGAATGTTTTATGTAACAGTGCTGCTGCTGAATAAAAAAAAATGTCCAGTGTGAGGTGTGGCAGAAAATTGGAGGATTTCCTTTTCTATCTCTGTTTTCTTTGCAAGTAGATTATTTCTAAAGCACTGCATGAGGCTGAAAGGCTGTTGCCTGAGCAGTTGCATGTCTCAGAGGGCAGGTGCCAGTCTGCAAAAGGGCTTAGAGTACAGAGGCACTGGGACATCATCACAGTGTGACAGGTCCTGTTGGGCTCCTCACCCGTGGTAATGCATGACAGTCTAACTGGTGTTGCCCTGCATGGTGGGGCTGAGAACACTGTGATTTTGGAGTAAGGTGAAAAGGCCTCTCCTGGCATTTTCCACAGCCTGGCAGCACATGTGCCATCAAGGAAGCATAGCTCAGCTGCTGTGGGATGGATACCTGGACTGCTGCGCAGATAATGGTGACGCTCATGCAATGCTGCCATCTGAGCCCTTAAACATCTACAGGAAGATTAAAGAGGAATTCAAGCACTGTCTAGAAATTGGTAGATGGGAGCATGGGAACAAATTCACATGGAAGCATGCATATATGAGCTGCCATGCATGCATGGAGCCAGCTCTCCTCAGAGGGCCTGTTTCCATGCCTGAGGCTGGATGGGAGTCTGTCGAGACTTTGCGTCATGTCAGGCATTCCTGATGCAGTTGCTGTGTGTGAGTGTGCTGAACACATGCCAGAAGGAAGGAGCTCTTCTGGCTGTGGCGTTGGTTTTATGCAGTCGTTGCTGGAAGATTTGTGAGAAAGGGAGTGGCAGTGTCATTTCTGTCTGAGTGTACAGTGTAACACCAGGACACTCAGGCTTAATTGACTTTACCCTGGGGGATTTCAAACCCTACCTCCCAGCTTCCACAGGAAGGCCTTCATTATGAGAGGTTATTTCCAGTCCACTGCAGATACCTTGCCCCACAGAAAAGAGTCCAAGGTTCCTTTTCCAGAAGACATTGAAATTGGATTCAGTTATGCAGGGAGCTTCATGTGGGCAGAATCCCTTTGACACCAGAAGAATTTTGACAGGGAGGGAGGAGACTCATCTCCCCACAGCAATTTGGAAGATTCAGCTGTTACAGTTTTCACTTGTCATGAATTTTACTTCAGGAGTATGAATCTTGAAGCTTTTGTCTAGTCAGAGATTGAAGTTGCCGTAACCTCCTGTAAAAGTTAAAAATTAAAGCAGTAAGTGATAAGAGGTGCTGACAAGGCTGTCATAATTTGAAGCTGTAGAAATCAATATTATCTTACTGTCTGTTCAGCTCTTTATATGAAAATTCCCACGAGTGAGGGTTAGTGCAGTGGAGGAGGGATATGGCATTGATTAAAATGTATTTTAAAACATACTTAAGGTATTAAGATCTTTGTGCCTTAAGGAAGTTTTATGTTCCGTGCAAGAAGATTCCTTGTGTGTTTTGTCTAGGAGTTTTTTATGACTTTTCAAGTTTAAGTAGCGAGTTGAAGTGCAAAAACATTCAGGGTTTTTGATCTTAAACAATCAAGAAGAAACCTCTGAAATAAAAGGCCTGTGTGGAGTACTGATGTTTACAGTCACCATCTGGAGTTCCAACATCCTATAAAGCACTCATCTTCCTTTTGCAGGAGCTGTCTGAGCCCTGCATAGCTCTTTTTGAAAAGATGGGTTTCCAAGGAAAGAAAATCGAATTCAATACAGAAATCTTAAATCTCCAGTTCCTCGGATACAATCCTCAAATAGCTTCAGTTCAAGTCCTTGGTGGCATGTAAGTTTAAAAGCACTTTTTTATTCTTTAGAATGATGTATTTATTCAACTTTACATGTGTAATGGAACCACAGAATGTAAAATTAGAATATCATAATGTGTGTAGTGCATTAATGCCATTTCTTCTTACAGAGCATTTTCATATCCTGTCTCAACAATATGTTATCACTGACTCGTGCCCTGTGCTAGAAGTTGAAATTAATTCGAATAAAGTCTCAAGAAAACTTGTGTCTTCTCTCATGCCATATTATAAAAATCAGCTTGGATAATAGCATCCTTAAAAACAACTTCTGTGCTCTTGGTTTAGGTCTCAGTCATAGAAAAATAATTTAGTTTGTGATCTGTGTCAAGTTCAAAATGTTTTTTAGTAAGTCTTCATGTTGATCCTTTAACCTCTGATATGGACACAGAGGTACAATCAGACCATGATTTCACCTCTTTTGTTATTAGTAATAGTCCCTTTAACTCCAGGAACTGGATGAGACTCTAGCAGTTAGATTTGGTAGGTGTTTTTAAGCAGCCATGTTCTCTGAATGCACTCTTGACGATAATGTAAAAAATAGTCTGTGATGAAGTTTAAAAGCTGTTTGGAACATTTTTAAAACTACTGTCTTACATTCTAGGGTTCCAGCAGATCTGTTAAATTTCTCTTTTTGTTTTTTGCCCTGTTGGTAACCTCTACCTCTAAGATACTTGCCCCCACTTTTGATGTTTTTTGTAGTTTTGGGGGTTTTTGGTTTTTAATGATAGGTCCATGTTCCTGTTGCTTTGCATTTAAATGTGTTCTTTTGAAGAGGTAAATTCCCAAGATGTGTGCTAGACAGATGCTGTTGGGTAGCTTAAGACTGCCCTCAAGCGGATAGCTAAAATCCAAATCTGTAGAGCAAACCATTTTCCCCATCTGGATAAGCTGGTCAAACAGTTTCCTTAGCACACTGAACTGAACTTTGAAACCAAGGCTGTAAGAAAAAGTACATGTTCCGTATTCTGAAGCCTCCTGGGGTTTCAATATTTTTCACCATAACCACAGTATAGTTGATTCTCATTTTCCTTAACATGAAGTCAAACATCAAGTTACTTCTTTGCCAATAACATAGTTACCATGATTCCAGGTAATGGAATTGTGAATTGTGTGTGTTTCCTGTCCAATGAATATATGTGGGTTTTTTTCTGCTGGATCACTGGAAACACAGAATATTATATGAAAATTCTGATTTCATTATAGCAGTGTCAGCTGCTGAAATGTGTCAGAATACAGGGTTTAGAATTTCCTTGCGCCTGCTGCCTCCTTTATTGAAGAAGGTTTCATCTTCTCTTCCTTTGCTAAGAGACCTCCATTTATAATAATCCTAGTTTCATACCTGGTGATTAATGTGTATTAGGCACTGAAAAAGCACCAAAATTAAAAGTGAGTGTGCTTCTGGATAGAGATGTCTGTTGACAAATTAGTCAGAGGAAGGAGGTAACATGAAAACAAGCATATTGAGTGTTCATGTATTCAAAACCCCATGGTTACTGGACAGTCCCAGCACATCAGTGTGAGAAAACTCTACAAATTGCACTGTATTGCAGCCTATTTTAAAGCCCAGTCGTAATTCACTGCCTGTGCCAATAGTGGAGAATCACAAGTTGGGTTCTGACAGATTATAGTCCATGTGTGGTTTTAAGTGTACTTGGATGCTTGCTAGGGAATGCTAAACAAAATTTTTCTATATGTACTCTTGCTCTGTCTCTTCCCCGCCCCCTTTTCAGATATTTGGAAAGAAGAGAGGTTATGAAATAAAAGCTCTATCAAATACCCAAGAGAACTTCACCCTGTTGCAGTTTCCAGTATTTGCTTGTTCCAGTCTGCATCCATAGTAGTTCTTTCCCACATATATCAGGCCTGTCCAAATTCAGATACACAAACCTTCTGGTTCTGCACCTGCAGCAATGCAGCATATACAGCACATGCAGCATATAGATCTATGCTCCTTGAGGAGTCACAGTGTCTCCTAAAAACAGATGGTATTTAAAAATTGGGTTCTCCCAAGAAAATGCTTTGTTTCATTCAGCTTGTAATTTTTAAATAATAGGACTCTAAAATTTGAACTCCTGTGTACTCATCTTAATGCAGCTGATCTAAATCAGGATGCAATTTTATTATTTTTTAAGGCCTGTTACAAAGAAGGTCACTGGCTTTCCAAAGCTAAACACTACTACATTGTGGGACAGATTTCTATTAAACTCATTTATTGATTCCAAAGCAGAATTTGTCAGTTAAAACATTGTCTTGTTTTTTTTCTCCTCATAGATGGATAATTTATGAACACAGTAATTACAGGGGGCGTCAGATGTTATTAACACCGAATGAAATTCCAGATTGGTATAAAGCCAGTGGCTTTTGTCAGATAGGTTCTCTGAGACCTTTACTGCAGGTGAGTGGGCTTTGACATGCGCTTAAGAAGTACAAATTTATATCTTGTAATGGGGTTGGGGAGATACTATGCAATTGAAAGCAGCATTACAGCCTTGTTACAGGCATGTGACAAACATTGTGACAAATGATATTGGCAGTAGTGTAAAGAAATCACTTTAGAGTTTCACGTGTAATAAAAGCTATTTGATTATGCTACATGGCTTTGCAGCTACACTGCTTAAACTGTTCATTAAGAATGCTTTAAACCAATTTACAGAAAACAGCATATAAGGATTAATTAAGGATTAACAAATAATGGCTATAACTACTATATATAAATTATTTTGTTTCATAAGTAGCACCTGGACTGACTGCTGGCATACTGTCTGTACTATTTGTATTATTTATGGAACAACAAGAAAATTGGTAAAAAAACCCCCATACTTCAGTTAGTAGTGATTTTGTGTTGATTTAAGAGTGAAGGTCTCTCCCTGCTTATTACTTGGCAGAATAATTTGCAAATCTAGTGCAAAGTTTATCCTTGTCATGCCCTTTTTATTTTGTTCTCTCAATAAAGACCATATGAGTTTGTTCAATGGTGCAGCAGTCCTGGGAGCTTTAACATCTGAGGTTCTTGCTGAGCCATATTTTATTGGGGAAACACCTTTTTCTAATTCACAGGTTACTTGTACCTGTAACCAACTGCATTTGCTTGCTTTCATAGCTTTGTCTTTGTATAGCCTTAAG
The DNA here is from genome assembly GCA_013400915.1 of Pardalotus punctatus. Lineage (NCBI taxonomy): Eukaryota > Metazoa > Chordata > Aves > Passeriformes > Pardalotidae > Pardalotus > Pardalotus punctatus. Next base: position 150,648 of record VZTX01022157.1, on the reverse strand, counting down.
CAGAGTTAGGAATAATGCATTTTGACTGCCCTGCTGAGAGCTTGTCTGAACAGAAGTGTTCATGTGTAATAGGCCACACAAGTATACCCTTAATGAAAGCTATGAGCATCTATGCATGGAGTTAGCAGAGAGAAGTTAGTTCTGTTCTGAATTTAAAAGTTTTAGCTTTCCCCTGTGTTCTGATTTCAGTGCATAGGAAAGCCTAAAACTCTCCATGCAGAGTGGTGAATTCTCAAAGCTTGTTTCATCAAAGATATTTATGGGCTTTTGAAATAAATTCTCAAATAAAAAAGTTAAGCTTTCAGAAAGACAGAGGGAGGTTTGGGGGGTTTGCTCTGAAGTTAACCCAGAGCAGGGTGTGTTCTCTGCTGAGATTTTGGTTAAGGAGTTCTTTTGTTTTCTGCAGAAACGTGTGTACTTCAGGCTTCGAAACAAGGAAACAGGAAAATTCATGTCAGCTGATGGAAACCTAGATAATCTGAATCTTCTCAGAATACAGGTTGCAGAAGATACAGACTCAGATGATCAAATCTGGGTTTATCAGGATGGATTCATAAGGTGTCGGGTAAGGTTTTAAGTTCAATGTGCATTTTCTCTTTTCCTCTCCAGTAGTAGGGCTTTATGAATTTAATTCCGACTGCATCATCTTTATTTTATAGGCTTATTCTGTTTTTCAACTATAATGTAATCTTTCTGTAGGGGATTGTTTTTTGGGGGTTTTGTTTAATCAACTCTGGCTTCTTCAGGTGATAGAAACTAGTTCTGTGATACTTTTTTTATATAATTGAAATTTTGAGAGAAAGTATTGCAAAAGTATCAAAGCAGGGGAGACCTTTTATCAGGAAGGGTCTGTATGTTCATATTTTGAACTATGCATACCTTGTGGTAGGTCAGTGTAATGTAGGTTGGTACCCTCTTCTGCATTTAGGCAAGCTTAAAGAGGAAGTCCTACTCTTTTGAGCTGTTGGGGGTGGGGATGTTCCACTGGTTTTTGTTTTGTTTTGGGGTTTTTTCTTTGTTTTCTGGTTATGCCTGTATTTGTCAAATCTATCCTTTTTCCTTTCCTCTGTACAAGTTTCCAAATGAAGCCCTACTTTTCTCACAGTCCATAAAACCAATCATGTGCAAGTTGTCATTGAGGTGAGCAGAGGTATGCGCAGTTCATCTAATGTTTAAGCATAAACAGTCTTAGGTAGGGATGCCAGCCAAAAGAAAATTAAGTTACTTTAATGCTGTTAAACACCTTGACTGCAAAGAATCATGTGAACTTTTTCTATAGGATTGTATAACTTCAAAGGAGCCACTTATAACTATGTCATCTATACTGGAGGGAAGAATCTTACAGTTAATAAGCTAAGACATTGTTCGGACATGTTTACAGGACACATGCAGTTGTAAAAGGGATTTATGCAGACAGCAAAATGATGCAAAGTAAGCTAAAAGCTTTAATATCACATACAAAAGACTTCTTTTGATGGTGCCTCTCAAACATGTCACTGAAAGTTTTCATATTAAGACAGTGTGATATTATATGGCTTTGGATAAATGCTCCTGGTTTTTGCCCCTGTTTCTGTATCCCATAAAGCAATTTTTCTTTTAAAAAAAATACACAGCTTGTGCCGAATAGCAACCAGGTAGCTTAGCACAGAGTGCAAGCTGGCAAGATTGATCTTAAGTGACTGAACTCTTACAGAACTCTGCCATCTTTCTCGTGAATGGTAGTAAATCTGTTTTGCACAAACCAAAACTTGGTTTTTACCACATATTACAAAGAAAACTGAGCTCCTGGGTGGGTAGCTAAATGCAAGTAGTCAGACATGGGTCACTGGAAGAACCTGCATCTTCCTGTAAGTTTGGGTCATCTCAGAGACTGAGTCACAGTACCTTGAACTGTGCCTGAGGTTTTCAAGGAAGGGCCATTTTAAGTATATGGGATAACCAGTAAGCAGGATATGAAAGCCATTCTGCTCATCTTTTCAGAAACAGATATGAATGCAGTCTCCTTACTCTTCATGAGTTTCTTGGAGACAAGTGAAGTACTGCCCTAGTGGACCTAATGTCTAAGATCAGAGTTCTCCTAAGTTCCATGAGAAAATGCTTCAGATACAAATGAGAATTTCAGAACTAAATCAACTTACTTGAATTCTAGGTAATAATAGTCAGAAATATGACTTTTTCAAGAAATAGTACTTTCAAAAATACTTGTAAAAATAATTTAGGGCCATTTCAACAATGGCAGGTGAGTGTTTAATCTGCCACAGAAATGTACTCAGTAGTTAAAAGGCGCAGTTTATGGTGATCTACTGAAAATCACTATTTATCTAGAAAAATTAACTGTTATTTAGTAATACAGCCTTGATACTCTTTTGAAGTAAGCTCAATCTTTTTCCAGTTTTTTTTAAATCAAGAAGACATTTGCAGAGTTTTGAAATCAAGTAATACAAGTTAACAGGAAGAGTGTAGAACAAAGAAGCAAATATTATTGTGATACCCTGTGAAATTCATACACTTGATACTGTCCAGTCATGTACTTTATCTGGAAAGGTTCGTGCAGAACTAGAAATGATTGAACGAAAAAAAAGAAAAAAAAAAAAAAGAATGATCAGAGAAAATGGAGGGCCTCTGTGCAAGGAAGAGACAAAATAGTGAGGGTGTTTTAGCCTGCAAAGGGTACACTTTGAGGGATGATGTACTTGAAGTCTCTGCAGACATAGCATGGACAAGACATCCCTTAAAATAATCAAGGGATGAGGAGAGCATCAAATAAAACTAGTTGCAGATCAATTTTTTTTTATTTTTAATAGTAGTAGTAGTTAAGATTTGGAACTGCTTGCCACAGCTGGCTTACAACACAGAAGGGTATTCATATAAAAGAGTTACACTGATCTTGGCGGGTAGTGACTAATAAATTCACACATGGGACAGAAAATGAACATTAAAGGTATCAGGCTGCATGGGCTGGCAATTGCTGTAGACTCGAGGAGATAAGCAGGAATATACTGCATACAAGAGTACAGTCAGTGTAATCTTCCATGGTATCTTTTATTGGCCACTGCTAGAGACAGGTGCTAATTGTACCTTTTGATCTGATACAGCACAGTTATTTTAATGTTCCTGTGTAGTGGAGAATGTCAGCAGAAATGGGAACAGAAGAAAAATAAGGAGTCTTGAGTTTGGGACAAAAATAGATTCCTTGAGGCAAAGTAGTTCCTAAATTCTGTTCTCACCTGATGACATCTCTCCTATTTGATTAAAAAAAAACAGTGGACACTAGAAGTAAGGCCATTTTGAATAATTGCTGTTGCCTTTCTGATGACACAGATGGCAGAGGATTGCTGCTTGACAATTGTTGGAAATCTTATAACTCCTGGCTCTAAACTGGGTCTGTCATTTGAGCGGAATGAAGATAAACAATATTGGCATATTAGTCCCGATGGCAGAATTTATAGCAAGATGAAACCCAAGCTGGTTTTAGATATCAAAGGTAAGCAAATGTTATCTCATTACATTGGGTCTTAATTACATGGTATTTGCAGTGGGATACACACTAAACGTGCCTGTAAATTAAGGATGGTGCTTTAGTTGCTTTAATCTAGAAGCAAAAAAGACCTGATCAGCTAGTTTGACCTTGTGAATTATACAGGCCCTAGGATTTCATTTCATTTTTCCTACATACCACTTAGGAACTCACAGTACTTGCTTATCTTGTATTCTCAGTGTCCACTCACTGTAGATAGCCTCAGTTAATTTTTGGGCAATGTGAATATGATTATTTAAAATGCTGAAGCAAGAACAACCTAACTTCTCATTAACTTTAATTTCTGTAGAGCAAATTTTCTTACATAGTAGTTATAGATGCAATAGCCAAAGGATATTAGGAAAGCAAAGGCAGGCTTGTATACTGATGTGATTAGATGCAAAAAGGTGGGGGTTTGTTGTTTATTAATGGCTATGCCTTTATGGCAAGCATGAGATTCTGCCATAGCAGCCTAAGGTCTGTAAGCACTTGATGTGTATTTTGGAGTTACTTTTGTAATAGTAATTTGATTTGTGTCAATGCTGTTTCTGAACTTTGTTTTCAGAGCATCACAGAGGGTCTAAAAAAAGCCACAAATGGAATGATTAGCAGAATTAGCATAAACAGATGTTCTAACATAACTACTTTTTTGGGTGAGGGGAGTAAACATCTTCTGTATCTCTTCTATTTCTATTAATTTTTTTAGCTGTTTCAAAATTAATTTTTAATTGATGCTTTGACATTAATTACGTCAATTACAATCACCCCTGCTACTATCCCCCAAAAAAACCAAATGAACCAGAAAAATATCATAGTCAACAGTCAGCACTTTAGAACTAAACAGGACTGAACTCCTAGAATCATAGAATATCCCGAGTTGGAAGGGGCCTGCAAGGATCATCAAAGCCCAACTCCAGGCCCTGCACAGGACACCCCAACAGTCACACCATGTGGCTGACAGCATTGTCCAAAGCTTCTTGAACTCTGTCAGGCTTGTTGCTGTGACGACTTCCCTGGGGAGCCTGTTCCAGTGTTCAAACATCCTCTGTGGGAAGAACCTTTTCCTAATATCCAACCTAAAACTCCCTGATGCAGCTTTGTGCCATTCCCTCAGGTCCTGTCAGTGGTCACCAGAGAAGAGATCAGTGTTTGCCCCTCTTCCCCTCACAAGGAAGTTGTAACTGCAATGAGGTCTCCCCTCAGGTCTCCTCCAGGCTGAACAGACCAAGTGACCTCAGCCGTTCCTCACATGGCTTCCCCTCAAGGCCCTTCACTATCTTCATGGCCCTCCTTTGGATGCTCTCTAATAGCTTTATATCCTTCTTGTCTTGTGGTGCCCAAAAATGCACACAGGACTCAGGGTGAGGCTGCTCATTCGAGGTGAGCACAGAGCAGCCTGGGACAATCACCCACCTCAGCTGGATAGGACTATCAAAACTGTGACATCAGGGTTATCTGATGTCTGACCATAATACAACAGTGAAACAGTCACAAGTTCTCTTTACTGCCATAAAACAGCTAGTCATAATAAATTATAAGTTTATCAAAAATACTCCACTTCAAGGGAGAATCTTTAGTCACAATGACTATGTACCTTTTTCTAAAGTCCATTCTGAGTTGCATCAAACAAGCAGAAACACTATTGCCTTCCCTTTTCTTCAGTTAAAAGCAATTATGCATTCTGCAGTTATAATTGAAGTACAGATGCACTCTTAGCTTTAAAAAGAAGGAAATCTGTATAGGAAATACAAAACAGTAGATACGTTTAGCTTTTATTTGAAAAAGCCTAGTAGGAGCATTGCCTGTTTCCACCAACTCTGCTGATCCATTCCGGACCACAAATTGTGCATTGAAGAATTCCTCTGCAAACGAATGCAATTGTTTAACTGTGCAGTTGCCAATGCCACCTTGTGGATAAACTGGCATAGCACAAAGCCTTGTCCAGAGCACCATGCTATCAAAGTAAATAGTCTCTCTATCCAGTGAAGAAAATTCCCATCTTTTCCCATTTTAACATGTTTACATTCTATCAGACACCACTTAAAAACAATTTTTGCAACTCACAGTGGTAACTGAGCTACAAAAAATAACATTAGCTACATAGCTCAGTATGAGTATGTTACACTCCTAAGCTGCCAGGCTTGTCTTTTGCTCAGTGAGGGAGTGTGAGGCAACTGGAGTGCAGAACAAAAAGACAATGTCTGTGGGAGTGTCCTGGTGCTTTGTATAAATGGTTGGCTCAGATGGCTGTTTCCAGTGGGAAAACTACCTGCTTTGCAGGTGTGTTGTACTACAGGAGATGCGTGTGTCCTACATTTTTGCAATACATACTAGATCTGAGAGAAAAAACCATCAATTCTGACTTTCAGCTCTAGTCAAATGTTTGCTTCCCAGTTTCTTAAGCCAGAATATTAATGGTGCTTTTATATGAGAACATGTTTGGCATTGCATCGTGTAAGTAGTTTAAGCTCTTCTAAGAAAGGTTTCTATTTTTCATTCAGATATATTCAGCTGCCAGTGGAAACAGCTGAACATTGGGTGATACTCTGTGCATGGTGACTTGTAACTGATCTGGTCAAAACAAAGGATTGTAGGCAAGGAGTGAATGAGTGCCAGACCTTGTCCCTGACATGGTCACATGTGTATTGTCTGTCAGCAGCAGGACTTCATCATCTAAACATCTTCACTCAATTTTTAGAGCCAGGTGGCAACTGACAACTGTTGCAGGAAAACTGAATAGTCAAGCATGACTTGGGAAGTGACAGTCTTCAAGGAGCTGCATCTGACTGTATTGCAGTGTTTCTTTCCTTTTCCATCCAGGCTGAAACAGCCAAGAAACTGAATACTGAAGGGGTGGAAAGAATAAGGCTGACTGCTCCTGGTTAATTCAAAAACTGTTTCAAAATTAATTCCAAAAGCAGGCAGTGCTGAAAATACATTTGACTTCTCAGAGACATGGGTTGAAGAGAAACTGTCTACATCAGCTCTTACTAGAGTTTTTCTGAAACCTAGAGTGTTTGTCTCTTATTTCAAAAATTATCTCCTCTCTTTGAAATTTCTCTCTACAGGAGGCACACAGTATGATTGTGACCATGTCGTTGTCAACACAGTCAACGAAGAAAAGTTAACACAGTGTTGGGAACCACTGGTTGTATAAACCCAAAGAAGCAAAGATGATGTTTGAATTGGCCATTATTCTGGACACTGGAATTGGCACTGCCATCTCTGAAGGATACAGGATCAGCAATGAGAGTTTTGTCTTTTCTTCACAATTTTAAAAAGAACAAGCAACAGAATGATTTGACCTCCCTATCCAAGATTATTATCCTTATAAAAGCTTGAGTATCTCTGACCCTTCTTTTTTTTTTTTTTTTTTTAAATCCTTACAACTCAGTGATGGATAGGGTGGCAGTATGCCTCAGGCTAGAATGGAACAACTGAACATGGGAGAGACCCCATGGAGCTACAGTTATGTCAGTGGGTAATTCACCCAGAATAGTCAGTACGTGTAACTTATTTTATAAAGGACAGGAGTGCAGTGTGTATGTGGGTATAGCAACTTGGACCTATGGGCAGTAGTATAGAGAAATATTCACTACTTGGACCTATGGGCTGTAGTATAGAGAAATATTCACTATGGGATATTAATATATTTGGTGGACTGAACAAACTATGTTTACTGAAAGTTTAAAGACTGCGAATACAGCACATCCAAAGACTTTTTAACATGTGGCTTCAAGTATAGTTAGTATGCTAACATAGTACGTCCTAAATAAAAAAAAAATTCTAGATTTTCTCATGTATAGAGGATGTAAAGTAGCAGGTATTTTGTTAGAAAAAGAGAGGGCTGGCAAAAGGATGCATCAGAATGTGAAGAATTTGCCCATTTTCTAGGTTGCCTAACTTCTTGAGTTTGTGGGTATTTTTCTTCTTTGCCAATTCACATTTTTATCTTCTTCCATAAGCAGGGTCCCCTTGAACTCCAAAATCGTATAGAAAACTAGAATTCTTAGGGAAAGTATCACTAAAGATGACTGTAACAGCACGTAAGTGCTGTGGTCACTGAGTTTTCCAGCCACTGCCTGTTGGGCTTACCATGGAGAATGCCAAACTGCCCACTATTTCTGGTGATGTTGGAGAGCAATGTTTGTGTGGGCTGTTGGCTCCCAGCTGGACCGTAGTGTCAGACTCCTCTAGGAAGGGGCACAGCCAAGCCTGGCTATGTGCCCAGCCACAAGGGCTGTGCCATTCCAAGTGTTACTGGTTTAGTAAAGAACTTGTGACAAGCAGGATGTCCTGATGACTGCAGAAGGTCCTCCTGTTGCCTTGCTTTGAACCTGGTCATGTCAGTTTTCCTTAATAATGTTGGCAAAAAGGTAAAATACAAACAAACTCTTATACTATGCTGCTGTGTTTTGTTCTGGTTTAGACCAGTGTTATTACAAGCTGCTCCTAGGAGCATCCAGGCCTTTGTCTTGCATAGTAAGTCTGTTTAAAATTAACATTTTCATTACTATTGTATTGCCTCAAAGGATACTGGTGCTTTTACCCTTACCACCCTAGAGGAAGTGCCTTACTAATTTTCTTCCCTTTGTAAAGACGCACTGAAGTTTTGTCGCTCTGAAATGTGCTGCTTTTAGTCCTTATTAGAAAATATGTTGTTACTGGTTCCAAACAATGGTACTTTGTCATATTGATGTGCTCTTGCTATATGTAATATAGCATTTTACAAATAAATTTAAGTTAGGTAACCTTTTATTGAAATTCTTTTTAAAGGTAGGAAGGTGACATTTTATGGTTAGTTTTGCTTTCATCTTGTGCCCATCTGTCCAAAATTCCTCTGTGACAACCAGCCACTGAGGAGTGAATACATGGTGTGGAATAGCTGCAGGCTCTGAGGAATGGGTGATTCTTCTATACAAGCATGTGTTCAGTGCATTTGTGCATGGGGCCACCATTCATACAGCTGCCACTTCTGTCCCCTGGCAGAAGCATTGCATGACATGGTTTGTGCACCACCACAGCTGCACTGCAGTAAATGGACAGCTCTCACTTAAGAGGTTGCCACTTTCCTTCAATCCACCTGTATAATTGCCAATCCACTCCCTAGCCCATCTCTGGCAAAATGGCAAGTTTAAAAACAGCCCACCATGCACATACACCCCCTCCAGTGCTTCACCAACATTGATGGGGCACAGCAGGAACAGGCTCCTGACTACTGACAAAATTATGTCCACCTACCTGCATAAACCCTGCAGTCAGCTGAATCTGGGCCAGGAGTTGGGGAATTAGAATAATGATAAGTTACAGACTGATTTTGTTCTATGCTTCTATTTTGATCAGCTGTATCACGAGAGAGTTGCCATAACAAGATCAAAGTAGCAGTCTTGAGACAGTGATGTGACCATTTAGTTCTGAGAATGAAATAGCTTGAGTAATAATCTACATTAGTGAAAGTAAATAGAACTAGGAAAGGCCAAGGAAAAGCCACACAGGTTTCATATGGACAATTAGATAAGAGTGTGCCTCACCATTTCAAGACTTATATCTGGAAAATAAAAGCTCTAAGATGTAGAAATGGAAAATGCTGCAGGCTGTTCCTCTTATCCCAAGAGTGAGGGGTGTTCTGCAAAAGTCACAACTACATTTTTAACATGGTTTTCAGGTAGAAATGCCTAAGGGATATTAGTATGTCTTGTCTGCTTATTAACAGGCAGCACATGAAAGAATCAGAGGCTTTTCTAAAACAAGACTTATAAGTTATGCATCCTGTATGAGTTTTTAAAAATAAACACTTGCTACATACCAATTCATGTTCAAGGACTGACTGCAGGCAGAATAATGATCAGAGATACTTTATTGTCTACTAATTACATTGATGACTGTTTTTCCACGTGCATGTCCTCCTTCCAACTTCAGAAAGGCCTTTGGAACTTCAGAAAAAGAGAATACTTCATCAATAACTGGTTGAATCTACAGAATAAAGAAAAAGTGTCACAATATTAGGAATAAAACAATGTATCACTCTCACACTTCAAAACTGTATGAATAAAGGGGGGATACTTATACTAAATACATTTCTTTAAAGTATTTAGGACAAGAAGTTGCCAAATACTGTAGCCACTAGCTTTTAAGAGTTTTCAGGGCTACCTCTGCATGCAGAAGATGACTTTCTGCTGCTCTTTGTCCCAGTTTTGAAACACTTCTACTCGCACAGTTTAGAGCCCTTACCTGGGGATTCTATCACTGTACCACCATGCAAGGCTCTAACTTTTACATCCTTTCAAAAGCTGACAATGGTTTAACTTTTTGTTGTCCTCAATGATATACTGACAAAAAGAACTTTTTTTTCCTCATATTTCTCTACTGGTTTTCTTGTTAAACCCAAGACTTCTCACAATATCAAGTACTGTAAAGATACCTATTAATCTGATACCTATCTGCATCAGTACATAGCTCACTACCCTTAAAAGACCACACATGAAGTACAAAAAAAAATTCCACCAATATTTGTTGCTGAATCATTTAGCTACACTTGAAAACTCAGCCACTGTGTATTCCAGGAGGCATAAATCATTAAGCCCGGCTTGCATCAACTGCTATTTTGGCATTAATTTTGTAGAGTGGCCTTCTGGACTGTTTTAGACTCATTTCTAACAACAACAGTGAAACTACTTATTGACTCTCCCCATTATTAACTAAGGAACCTGAAACCTCTATAAGCATTTTCTTTAGATACCAACAGAGGCAGAAGAAATTCCAGCTTTTCTGAAAAGTATTTGTCACTGCTGATCCAAGGGAAGAGTTTTTTTTCTACTGCCAAGTTCTGAGTCAGCATTCCAAATGCCAAAATACGGTCCATATACAAAAGTACCTCCCACACCTCTTACCAAAGATCTGCCTACCCTGAGGCTGGTCCTTTACCTTGGATCCCATAATACCAGGCCCAGTGCATGTTCTTGCACTGATCCTAATCCTCTTATCAGAGGAAAACATGACCAGATGAGTCTGCAGATAGCTCTTGCAGTGATGAAGATTTGAAGTACCAAAGATCCAAACACACTATTTATGGTGCTAGAAGAAGATCCTTTTCACTGGTGTCAGAGAAAAATATCTTCAGGGATTTTCCTCATAGCTGTGAGCATGCACCCTCTCTTGTTGAACACTCCAGTACTGGTAATTTCCCTGTGCTGGCAGGACATGCACCTTGCTAGATGGAAAATACAGCAGCAATAAGGACACAATGTGCCAGCACTGGAACAGTCCTGTCTTTCAAAAGGCTGCCTTGCTTTTGCCAGAAGACAAGGGGTTTGCTTTCACATGTGCTACTTAGAAGGTGAGAGTGCAGCACTAGCAAGGAAAGATTTTCATACGTACACAGTGTCACAGTGGGTGCTGACCACCCAGCACCCTCCCCAAGAGCCCCACAAATGCTATCTGATAGCTGACCATGCTCAGGCAGGTCCTTTACTCAGCTCTCTTAATTTTCTCTTCATTCATACACTGTGCCTTACTTTGACATCCACTCCTTGCACTTAAATAACTACTGGCTTTGCTTGTATGATAACTGTAATCCAAGACATCAGTACTCTTAACTTGCACCACAGTATCTCCTAATATTATCACTAGATTTTCCTTTTTGTTTTGTCAATGCAAGCTTAGCCACAGTGTGAAACTTTACGTGGTAGAAAATCAGGAATGAATGAAGCCCCTTTGAAGAATGCATCAGAATTAGCAGACAAATCACTTTGAGAGCAACTGTGCAAATAAATATAGTCACCAAGTGCCTCAAACTTGCCATGCAGCAAGGTACAAGGCTGAATAATTTATTTCCCTTGTTCTGTCTGGACAATCTTTGTAAACCAACCTCTAGCAAAGCGAGTAGTAACACACAGCAGAGGAACCACAAAGATACCCCATCTGACGAAGAAATGTTGGGTGTAAATGATCATGTTAAAGACAAACTCATGTCTGGTCAGCATTCAGCACAGAATGGAAATGTTGTCTTGGACATCAGCAAAGTCAGGGACGTGGACCCAGGGTAGCAAAAACACTGAATTAGACAATGGTTTTGGGTAAACTGAGCATCTGAGTGCAGCTGCAGCTGCTGTGACTATTAGCAGGAGGAAGGTGCTGCTGATCAGTACAGACTGTTTTGAGGAAGACCAACCCTTGCTTTCATAGCAATGCTTGGGAAAACACAGTTCAGGAACCTTGTTGAGCCTAGCACAAGGGCAGCAGTTGTTCAGTACTGATTGTTAGTGGCAGTTGCATACAAAGCTGTGCTTCGATTAAGGGGGAAAAAAGAGATCTAGAAACTCAGCCTTCTGGAGCATGGACACAGATGACCCTGACAAGACAACAGGCTAGGAGGAGGGGAAAAGTATTCAGGGAGGAAAGTAGAGTAGCAGCACAGGGGATGTGAAGTGCAAGGGGTTCCAGGGAAAGGCAGAAGTTAATTTCAGACATGTGAAGCAACTGAGAAAACATGAACAAGACACTTCACTGTTCTGGTACCTGCAGTCCCTTACTGTAGACTGCAGCTTGTAACCCTGAAAGAGGGAGGTATGTTACATCCTCAGCCTGTTGGGTAGAGTTCAAAGCATTGCATTTGAAAAACGGTGACACAGTGATTCAGAGGAGCCCTGAATTCAGCCTCACAGTTCAAAACACCCTGTGTATTGCAGCCATCACATGCTCAAAGCCCATCTGCTACCTTGATGTAACCTCTAGCTTCATTTAAACGCTGGCTTTAGGCAGTGCTATAGAGAGACATGAATACTGAATTGATGATCCTGGCAATCTAGAGCATTAAACATTTTATCTGGCTGGCTGGACAGTCCCATTGTTTGACTAACCCTGAAAGGGCTGACCATGTTGCAGCACAGTGATTCACTCAGCCTTTACCATAATCCACTGACTAAGACAAAATTTCTTCCTGTGAACAGACAAACAAGTAGGGGAGCGTCTGCTGTTTGTTGAATCTGTGATAATAAATGGAGATTAACCGGATAATAAAAACACTGCCTATTTATGGCCACGCATCAGTTCCTTGCCAGAGGACACCTATTTGTTCAGGGAAAAGGGATTAAACTAAAGTCTGGGAGAGAATGGATTACACATACCCACATTGAAATATTTATCTGAAAACAGATTGGGCCTGAAAGGTATTTTCTTCCTCTTCATTCTCTCCGTTGCAGGGCATACTATAGAAATGAATCTCAGGTCTCTTGAAAAATGAACTCGTGTTTGGGAAAATAAAAAGAGTAATTGCTGATGCTGATTAAGGCTATCCTACACGCCGCACAGAGGTGGTATCCCAGCCACTCCAGCTCTGAATGCACAAGGCAATGAACAGCACTGGCAGGAGTTGACTGGTCAGCAGGAACACACTCCTACTCATGGCAAATTCAGGCCCACCCTTGGAGGTCCCACTTTCTGTGGTAGCAAGGACACAGAATTTGTTAGGAGGGGACAAGTGAGAAATCATGAAAGGCATGGAGACGGCTTTGACCCTTAGAGTAGCAACAAGTCGCTCCAGTAAGTGTGGAGCGTTTTCCTGCCACTGGAGGGAGAGCAAGAGCCTTGAAATTCTCAGGAGAGGGATGAACGGGGCGCAAGCCTAGTTCAGAGCTCAAAACGACAAAAGTGCCCTCACTCAATAGACAGTGACAGTGCACTGGCTCTCCCCCAAGTCTGCAAAGGATGGCCGTGTCAGAGCTGCCGGACAGCCTTGGCTGGGAGAGTGCCTCCCTTCCAGCTGCTGCCTCTGACAGCACATCCCCTTCCTATGCTCTGGTGAGACTGCTCAGGCTCCTGTACACCACCCTTTGGGAAAGGTACCTGCACGTGCACAGAATAAAAGCTGGGATGTGCTCCACCAGACATCCAAATCCTCCTGAGGGCTTGCTGTAATGGAAAAGACCTGCCTGCTGTTTTGACTAGCTGAATTAAAAGATAAAAGTCTGTCTTCCTCCAGGAATTATCACTGTGACCAAATGCAGTCTTATGAGCACAAATGCAGAGCTTGATAGCCTCCTTTGGCCTTCAGTGAGATTCTCATCAATGTCAACAAGAATCCTGGAAGACATGTAATGAAAAAGAACAGTCCTTTTCCTGGAACTAAACAATTAGTTATCCATTTGTTACTTCATTGACATCCCACGGGGGGAAAAAATGCTGTTTTGGGACAGTCCTGCTTTAGCTGAACATCTTCTCTGCTGTATTCATGTTCCATGCTCTTTGGATCTTAATCTCACCCTTTTCTTCATCCTTTCTTCTCCTTAAAATGGCATGCAACAATGTATGCTGAGCCTCATATTGCTTGCCAGCAGCAAGTTCTAGGTTCAGCTCAGACTGAAGAGAAAGACTGAAGTTCTTACCTTCTGGAACAGCTGGCTCTGGTCATGTGTTGTACAGATAGCTTTGCAACTGCACAGTACTAGCATAGAATCATAGGATGGTTTGGGTTGGAAAGGACCTTTAAAGGCCACTCAGACCAACTCCCCCTGCCATAGGCAGGGACACCTTCCACTAGACCAGGTTGCTCAGAGCCCCATCTTTGAATGTTTTATAAGGAATTTATTCCTTGCTGTGTTTTTTAACTTGTATTTCAGAGCAGATGCACTTTTATCCATGACGACATTAAAGGACATCAGGTACATGATATTTCTGTCCCAAATACCTAACAGAAGTAAAACTGATCCAGCAATACACCTATAAGAAAAATGGTGCTGCAGTGATTAAGACATGGGAGTGGACGGCAAGTGTCCCAGGGTCTAATCCCACAGTCATCCTAACCAACAACTGTATTTTCAGGTGTTATTTGTTTGGTTATTAAGCCCAAGTATGTTCTTTCATATCAAATCTCTAACAGCAGCCCACAGGAACTCAGGAGTATCCTGTATAATTATTAAAATGCTAGCAGAGAAATCCCAGTTAAGCAGGCTATCAGGGTACAGTTCAGAGTGTAAAAAAGGCTTCAAAAATCTCATTTGTTAATTAGCCCTGGCAGAACAACTTCTACAGAGCACAATGAAGAGCAGTAAGAAACTGGGACAAACCCAGAACTGCAATGTGTGCCAGCCTAGCCCAAGTTTAAATCAGTAGAAATAAGGAAGATCCTGGGTTTAGTTATGTACAGTATCACGCTGAAAAGCTGTTAACTAAAGGAAAGATCAATTCACCTCTTCTGAATTCCCTGTCAAGCACATTCTTGGTAATTGTCCTGATATTTAAGCTCGTAAAGCAATCTGGGGCAATATCAGCATATACTTAAGACAGAACCAGCTTTAGTGCAGTTATATATAAATACGTATTTACCTATGAAAGCATATAATATATAGAGATGAGAATATTAGTCCTGCACGATCCACATCTTCCTAGTCTCAGCAAACTAAACTCACAACAGACAGGAGCTTCCTTGTTGACCCCCCCACTTTACCCCTGCACTAGGCACAATTCCCTCCCACACTAGAGGGCTAGAGCTCAGAACACCAGGACTGACTTTCCACAGAATATACAGTTACATCAGGTTGCGGGAACAGATCTGATTAAATGCCTGGTAGATGATGGTGAAATTTTTCCAGACCTCATTGAATTTACATATTCAAACCTTGTCTCCCACAGTACGCAAAGTTTCCATTAGTGCCCTTCACAGATGCTTTATGATGTAACCACACAGCACTCTCATAAAGAGCATAAGCAAGCTACCATGTCCTGCAGGAACAGGAACAGGTATGTTTTAATAAAAATCGCAGTGGTGGTTTTTTTTTTGGTGGCCATGACAAAATGCAGATAGAGGTTCTTTTTGGCAGAGAAAGGGCTGAACAGAGCTTTTGGCAGCCCCTCCTCGATCAACATCTCTGTGCTCTAGCCAACCAACCTGGCAAGCAAATGCACTGCAACAAGAAAACACAAAATTACAAGAAAAAAAAAAAGGTGCAAGGTTTGCAATTTAGCATGAAGAAAGATGGTCATCAGAACAAGTGTGAGTGACTAAAGAGAGTGGAGAGAAGGACTGATCTCTAGTTTAGACATTTAAGTGTAGAAACCACTATACTTAGGCACCCTAATGGCTTTTTAAATAAAGACTAGAGGAGGCACCACCCAAGGGTGAGTTCTCAGGTACCTTAGGATACTTTAGCACAGTCATAACGTCTGGAATTACTCTAGAGTAAGCCACATGTATAGATGCCATGTTTGGAGAACATTCAAGGACTCAGTGTTACATTCACTTTTGATATTCACACAGGTGAGAGAAATGCAATAATAGTGCAATAAGGGCTAGGGAAAAAGTTACTTGCAGAACTGTAAGAAGATGGATTGGAAGCAAATCAATACACACTCATTAGGATACAGAGTCCAGAACCTGTGATGACCTACACTAGCAGTAGGTGTAAGCCATCTTAAATCATGGCCATCCAAACAACTCTCAAAACCCATGTCGTGTCAAAGTGGATGACCATATCCATTTGTGTTATTTGCTTCCTGAATAACAAAGACCAGCAATAGAAAAACAATTGAATTCCATATTTTAACCAAGTATCTCAGTGCAAATCACCAGAGGTGGATAAAGGGCATTAGCCCTCATTAGTAGACCAAGAAATTATGGTAGCAAAAGGTTATGTGATTTGCTCAGCATTGCACAAGAAGACAGCAGCAGGGCCAAAGAACAGTCAGTATCCTGCCCTCCAAACCTTAACAGCAGGCGCAAAGTCCAAAGCATCCAGTGTCTTCAGCAAAATGTATAATCAACACTACTCACAAATTACATTAATATAGGCATGCACTTGTTCTTCCTATGGGCGCCTGTACTGGAATATCTATCTAAAAAGCAAACATCAGAGAGAATGATATATTCATTTCATGATTGGGGACTCTGTTTGCCCTTTAGCCTTCCTTCTGGAAAAACAACTTTCACCCATCAGCCCATGTGATGCAACAATGCTCTGAAGGAAAGAGTATTAAGTCACCAGAAACACTGCACACACACTTGCTCTGCATTTAAATAGCACTGAATTAAAATGAAAATGTTCCATTTCTGTTGGGCTGTATGTTAGCCCACATCCTCTCATTGTCCTTCGGAACACACAACACCCTCAGTGTTCCCCCTTACGACACCATGGATTCTTCTGAGCCTGCCTTCCTCCACCAAGCTTTATAAAAGGCAAAGTAAGTGCTCAGTTATGAGTTAGAGGCTTTCTACCAACTTAAGTACTTATATGAATTTGGCCTATTTTCACCAAGGACAAAATGACATGTTGTTAGGAGGAAAATGTTGGGCAAGCAGCAAAAACCGAAACTGTCAATGTTAAATCCGCAACACTGACCACAGATACACCAAATTAATTCCTAACAAGCCTTTCAGTGATGATGCTTCAGTGAACAGTGTGCCAGCAGATCTGTGTCCTGAATTAAAGGCTCTGTTGATTTCAGTTGTCTTCAGACAAGAACTGTAATTCACCAGGAACATTCTACCACGGAAAGAGATACAGCAGCTTCTGGCATGGGCTTTGTCACTTATTTGGTGAAGCCCACATTAAGCCAGTCCTTACTGGGTCATAATTAACTGCTGCAATTCAAACCACAACAGGGATTCTCCAGCAGTTTAGAAAGTAGCCAGTATCCCTAAAATTTGTCAAGGAAATACTGGATTTTCCCCATGCCCACAACTGTTGCAGCAGCCTCCCAATCCCTCAGTCTTACAATAGTCTCTTTGCAAGATATCCAGCTGCAAGGCACAGAAAACAGCTTGTAAACTGAAAATGGTTTTACAGTTCCCAGAACTCACTGATGTGTAGGTAAACTACACAAGGAAAATTATTTTCTTTCTTTGTACTACCAACTCATCAAATCCTCTCCTTCTCCTCCCCATTAAAAAAAGGCTGTTAAAAGAACTCCTCCTTGGAGCTGACATTTTGCAAGTATCTATTCCTAACTGCAAAGATCATCCAGGTGAAAACCAAGTAACTTTAAACAAAATTGCTTATTTTTCATCCACTGAAGGACTGAGAATCCTTTTGCTTTCACAAAGGAAGAAGATGAACTAATGAGAACTAAAAATCTGTCTTGGTGCAGAAGGACTATCAGGAGAAACACTGTCAAATCAAAATGATCTGTAAATGTTTCAGAGGTATGCTCTTTAATGCTTCACTTACTGTAACATCATCTCTTTAAACCATCATCTCTTTTTAATTTCCATCATTTAATCCCCCCTCATCATTTATTTCTGAAAAAAAAGCCTCTCATTTTCAGGAGCTTTCCAATTGCTCTCTTATTCACACTTCATACAATCTCAAAATCAAGATGTCTTTAAGAAAAAAGACTGAAATTAAAAAAAAAAAATAAATCTGCATTACTCGAAAATATTCACTTAAAGCTAACAAGTTCAACTACATGAGCTCCATGTGCTGGCTTCCCCAAGTGTTCTTGATACACTTCATTGCTTTGTGCTTTTTTACTTCTCCTTTATTCTTTCCCATTCAAACATAAACATTTATTTTCACTTACTTACAGGAAATTGTGGTACAATTTCTCCAGTAATTCTGTCCTGCCTTTTTTTCCAAACACCTACTCTTCTGAATGGATGGTCTGTCCATTTAACAGAAATCTTGTGTCTAGACAATAAAGGTCATAGTCTTATTAATATCTGCCTAAATGGAACACAACTGGGTCTTACAAAATCCTGATGACAGCTCAGATGTTTACAACATTGCAGAAAATAGAGTAAAATGCTGCTAGAATAATGACTCTGCAGACAAACAGGCTGACGTTAGGACCTGTTTTTGCACAGAGAATAAAAGAGCAAGCAAACATCTTTGTCCTCATGATCATCTTACAACCAGAAGTACATGAGGACATTCATGTATGTATGACGTACATTTTAAGTGGCATTGCAATTCACCTGTCCAGGTTATTAAGCAAAGAACACCAATTAAGCCCTATCTCTATTGCATAAACAGGTGTTTCCCAAGAGGCTTTCAGGAGCATATTCTGCATTTGTTTTGCATACAAGGTAAGAGCAGAACACAAAACAAATTGTCACTGGCTGAGAACAGGACAAATGGTAGGAACAAAGACAAGGACATTTCTTTTTCTTAGACACTTGCAATTTAGTAGTGTGACTGAATGCAATCACAGATGAGGACCACCTTCTACAGCTTCTTTCTTGACCATAGGATTATGCCTATAGAACTGGACATAATGCAAAGCAGAGAACTTTTCATTCTTATCAGCAGCACTGAGGTGGCAAAATAGAAGCAAATCAAGTCTTAAGTACCACAGCAGTTTATTTACTCTTTTCCAAACCCTGGAACATACTGCATACCAAAAAAAAAAGGTGATCAACACTCAAACTTCAAGAGATCTATATTTTACTAATATGCACAAGTTTTGAGCACAAGATGGCAGTTCACATACTAGAATTACCAGCAGTCACGGCAGACTCTGCTTACTCTTCTGCTTAGGTACCATACAGAAGGATTAACAGCAGTTTAACTCTACTTTCCAAGAGTATTCTCTACTCTTGGAAAATTTCATGTTGCCAAAATTCCCAAAGAGGACACTGCCGGGACCTGTATCACCACACAATCCAAAACACAGGGAATTATCTGTTCACTCCCATAATATATTTTGTAACAAGCTCATAAACCTGAAAAGATCACAAAAGCAGACTGTAATCTATCTTGGCTTTTCCCCCAAGTCCACTAAGATTCCCCATAAGCTTAGGAATGCTCACAATATTCTAATTCACTGTGCTGAATTAGCACAAACATCATACTCCGCATCAGCGAAATAATGAAACACAAGATTCTTGTCAGCACTCTGTCAATGGAGATCATCTGTTACCTGCAATAACCAAAATATTCTAGTTCTGTGCACACTATGGACAGGACTCCCAGCCATCCAGGCTAAGCAATTTTCCATGTGCAGATACACAGCCATGTTTATTCTGACCAAATGAACCAAATGAGACCTCTTAAAACATAACTTTCATACAGAGTTCATATTAAATTATTCCCACTGGCAAAAAGAAACAGTAACTGGACATTACTCCTCGTAACTTTGTAAGCTTTGTGTATTTAAAAATGTACGCTCAAGAGTGAGAAGGCAAAACAGTCTTAAGGATCATGAACTCCTAAATTCCATGCAAAAGATGGAAGTTAGAAACTGAAACAAGCTGATTTTTAACTAGTTTTCCTCACTGTGACTCTCTTAACATTTTATTCCCCAATAGTGAATTACACCATTTTTAAATCCAAGCAGCACCTCTTTAAGTGCAAATACCCAAGTAAGCATTGCCACATACCTTTCCAGAATCAACCAATTCTGCTATTTCATCCAAACTTGGGCCACTTGGCATGAAAAATGCCCACCGATAATGGACTCCTTTAAGTAAATGCTGCAAGAAAGATCACAAATCTATGAAAAAATTGTAAGAGCAAACTGAAATGAGAACTAAAATCAATGAAAGAATCTCTAGAGAAGTAACTTAAGGAAAAGACATAGAAATTATATGCTAGTGTCTGAAAAGAATGGCACCTAAGCATGTGGATTAAACATACAGACCAGGATGTTGTGCTACCACAATAGGATCAGGGTGAATTTTGTGTCCGATTGCACAAGTCAGCTAGTAGAGAAAAACAATTACCTTGTCTCTGCAGCTAGAAACAGCATTATTTGTTACATAAGAGAGAAATGTACACTCACAAAGAAGGTGAAATCAACCCAGCAATGTGACATTTAGACCCTTCCACTTCCGTATCAGTGATTTCATTTTCCACCATCATATCTGCCAAAGTCATCACTGTCCAATGACAGATGGCAGCTCACATGAAAAGCATTTTGGGAAGACCTCACATCCACAAGTCAAGAGCATCTCCTCTGAGTAAGTCATTACAGGAATAAGAGCCATCATCTACCAAAGAGAGATGATTTTTATATATGGAATAGAATCCTCTTCATTGTGGAAACATGCACACTGAGAAATAATATTACATTATTTCTTCCCAGCCTTTTCATTTTGTTTTTGGGCTTTCTTGTGAAAGTACTGCTGCAGGACTTAAAATCTCATTCACCCAAGCCTTTGCAGGAATACCATAGCAACTGCTTGAAAAGCATTCACTTGGAGAGCGAGTACACAAGTGTAGGGAAGAAAGGGAAAAGTTCTAAAAAGCCCCACTGATCTGACCACTGGCAGAATGTTTTAAGATCCACTTATGGAAACTAGAAAAATCAGTATCGCCATCCAGACATATGAACATGAAAGAGATGAAAGACTTCCTAGCCACCCTCAACCACTTATTACTCTCTGGTGCTGGAACAGGATGAAGAGAATCAGTCATGGAACAATGTTTTGAGAGAATGCCTGACTGGCCTACAGCAAGTAACAAAATTGCCCTCACTTCAGTGAGGCAGGGATTTCCTGCGTTTACTATGAAACCCTGGCTGTCAGCAGGACTCACTAGGGAGGCCGTATGGAAAAGGCCACAATGGAAAGCACAATAAGGAATCAAACTTCAAAGCTCCCCACACTACTGCATACATCCAACAGCACCACCCCAACACATTTCTTTTCAGTGCAAGAAAGAAACAAAGAATAGTAGTGCCTCTCAAGTATACTTAATGACATATGAGGACAATGAAACAGCTGCCTCTACATGAGCTCTGTGACTGACACCCAAGCCACAAAAGTAGTCACTAAAGTACTACAAAATATGAAAGTACATCAGATTTTGTCAAATACCTTTAGAGTTTTGGAACCAACAGTGACTCCTGTTTGCAACATGCCATCAGCCACTCCAAGTTTGTCCATATTGATCAGGAAAGGTGTCACTAAGGTAACATACGTCGCTCCTGACCATTTCTTCAAGAGATCTAGTGCCCACTTCTCAGTGGATCCACCAACATTATCTAGGATAAAATCAAATCTGCAGACATATAAAGAACATTTTAAAATCATTATATGGGAAAAATAACTTTACTTTAATTAAGCTAATTAATAGCAGGAATTGGCTATACTTTACGTTTTTACACAACACAGCAATGCAATAAAATTATCAGCCTGCAAGACTGCAGCAAGAAAGTCCCAAGACTTCAGCAAAGTCTCAGCTTAATGTACAACGGATTTAAATTTACAGGTTATTGCCCATTCACTGCACAGCAGACACAGGCTATTTAATAAGTACACTTAAACTCCAAAAAGCAAACTTAGATGCACTACTACGTTCTGTACTTGCTTAAAGCCTTCTAGAGCTCTATCTCTTCAGCCCTTCTAGAGAGACTACTGAAATAGTCTTGAGGTGAATAACATGGTATGTACGTGTGAAAGCTAGCCTGGACTCATGCCCTCAACTAGGAACAGCTCTTGTACGTGCCATACCCACATGAAAGTCAGTTCCAGTGGCTAAAATTATGTAAACAAATTATTCTACTAATGCTTATTTCCTCGCATCTCTTCTGTGACCCAATTCTCAGCTCTACCTCTCCAAGTCTTTTTTGACCTTATTTGTTTAAGGGCCATTTTACCTCTCCTGACAGCTCTTTTCTTCACATCTACCTATTTAACATTAAACCTAACAATGCAAAGGATCTAAAACCTTCCCCCCATGGAATGGGTATATGCAGCCTCAGGCAAAAAGCCACAACTTCAGTGTTCCTTCCCATTATCTCAGCATGTGAGCCTGAAAGGCTGAATAGGGCAACAGGGAGCTATGCACCTGTTCTGTTAGATGCACAACTTATTCTCATTTTCATCTGTAGATTTCCAGCAATCTCCAGATTGCAATAGATAAGTACAACACACACCTCTAATCTAAATGACCTACAAGTAAGAGGGAAAATACTTTATGCAAATTAAATAGAAAAGTCCTTATCTCTCTGGAATGATAGTTTTCCTGCCTGTCTTCCAAGGGTGTGATTTCATGTTTGAAGTTCAGTTAATGTAAAAGTTAGCTGCCAACAAGAGAAGATCATGAAAACTAATGCTCCTGGAAAAAGTAGCTGACTATGGGTTCTGAAGAGTCAGTACAACTGAAAAGAGGAGGGAAGTAGGAACATCCCTCTCAGGAGAGCTGACTTATCAGCCTAGTTGCATCAAACTGCACCCCAGGGCACTGTTGTTGCTGTCTCTTAGAAAGGGTCACTTGCTAGAATGCATGTTTAGCATTTGAAGTGTTGAACTGCGCAAAGGCAAATTTAGCACTGACTGCAAAGTCCATCCTGCCGTACAGACAGTGTCACTACCCTCACAACTGCCCTCAGGCCTGCTGACAATCACACTACAGTTAAAGGGCACATGGCTTCTTAGCACAGTTATCAGTAAAATTCTCCTACAGATTGAGCAGCTGCTATTTCCCTTCCCAGAAAGTTAGCTCAATCTAGCTAAAAAGAGCAGTGTAAATACCATATTCAAATACAAGTTACAGTAGACCACGTTTAAACAGATGGAAAGATTACAAAAGCAGAAAATACTTCTGTCCTAGAGAAAACTCCCAGGCTAGTTTAAACATAGCTGCTGTGACAAGATAAATGTGATTGTTTATCAGAGCCAGACGTACCCAATGTTACGGAAGAGAAATTTACTCCCAGTTAGGTTGCACAGTGGCAAGTCACTGCTTCATGATATAGTTCTTCCTTCTACAAGATCGATTTTATATTTACCAGCCTCACTAAGGATTTCAGAGACTTATTTTAATTCATTCATGCATTGTATATTCACCAAGATACTTGGATGGAAGCTACAAAACTGTTCATATCACAGTCATTGAAGAGAAGCACATGGAAGTGAGCTTGTCTCCACAAGCCCAATTATGTGGCTTAGTCTTACAGTGAAATCTGTGCTGGGCATACTCACTTGCAAACTGCACTCAAAAAGGTGAATTGGCTTTACAAAATAATATTTTAGAAATGGGGGGGAAAATGAGAGAGTTCTGAGAGAGTGAAGCAATCAAAAGGCAAAAGGTCTGACTACCAACTTCTTCGTCTCAGTATTAAGCAACTCAAACACTCACAAGGGTAATGTTTTAAGCTGCTCTTCCAGATTTCCAGATTTATAATCAATCACATCATCTGCTCCAAGCTTTTTCACCAGTGTGCTGGCATCATGAGAGCAAACTGCTGTCACGTGAGCATCCCAGGCCTTCATTAGCTAAAAACAAGTATAAAAAAAAGAAGTCCAAGATTGAATTTTAGTGAAATATTGAGAACATTTTAAAAAGCCAAAGTCCCATTATATTCATATAACAAATGAGCACCTTTAATAGGGAGTGGGGATACTGTTCCAATACAGGATAATTTGTCACAAATCCCATGGACAAAATTAAATAAAGGCTAGAATTTATCAATACTTAAGGTGGTTATGGGGAAGAAGGAGTTGGTGTGAAGGAAGGAGTGTGGGGGGGTTTTAATACCACTGAAAAATACCAGGTCTCATGACAAATAAGGCTCTCAGTTTGCTATCTGAATCTGCCAGCTAAACATACACCAAGAGGTATTGTCCAAGTTACCAATCTACCAAACTGTCGTCAGATCTACCATTACATATTTTTAAATATGCCCTTTAAGTGTTTCATATTATTGCAAGTAGGTTAAGTACTAGTAACAAGAAAAAGAAGGAAGTCATCTCTGATTTACCACAGGGACAGTATCAGGTTATCTTCTACTCCAAAAATAACAGCAAAGTAAAGGATTTTTACTACTTATCTCTTTCGGCATCTCATTTTTTCATTCACAGTAATACTTTTAACTGCATTAATGCAGTTTATCCAGGATTAATCAGTTACAAACTGTAGCTAGTCAGTGGCTGGTCAGCTTTTCATACTGAAAGTCACCTGCTTTATCATGGATCAGGCAGATAGCATACCACAAAAAATTCTGCTGTAAACCTCTTTAAAACCATAGTGTTTATGGTCTAGTAACATGGAAAACAGTGATGCAATCACCCAACTTCTGTATTTTTTAAATATTCTTGAGAGAAAGATGTTTCAGCATAAGACGGCACTGATCAGAATCAAAGCCCCCAAAATTAACTGAGAGCATGAAAGAGGACATTCCACAACTAATGGACCAACAAAAGAGCATGTTGACTTTCCAAAGTTTAGAGCTACTGGAACAAAGACAGACAAAAGGGCAGCAGGGCAAAGACAGTGAGGGAAAGTAAATCTAAGCCTCTGTCCTTTACATTCACTGCACACAAAAGCCTGGAGGCCTCTCACATCATTTGACCAACTACAGCAGTTGTGGTAGGTACGTTCTCCATCAGTTTTTCTACTCATACACCAAGTTCTGTTTGTATTTAGAGCACAGAGCTAAGTGAGCTACATATTACAAGTTAGAACAGTCAGATATTTCCTGCACCCAAACTGTGATCTTACACACAACTCCTTTCTTTCAAAGTCCCTGCTTCCTACTTTAAAATAATACAACATAATAAATGGAAAGCAATAAATCTGAACATGCTTTAATTTTGGAAATATCAATCAGCTCGATCAGACAGATTGACCAGTAGCTTGCTATTTCTCTATTCCTTCTCTCAATTCCCTTCTGTTATTTTTTTTCATACTGAAACGCTTGAAGATTCATCCTGGGCATGCTGGTTTATATTACCTGTACAGCAAATGTACCAACTCCTCCTGAAGCTCCTAATATTAATACTCTGTAAGAGAAAATTAAAATATATTTAATAGTTCTTTACATAAATTCTAGAGTAACTATGTATTCTAATTTTTTATACATCTCTGACGCCGAATTATTTTTAGCAAAATACTGGTTTTGTCATTCAATGTTATTCAAGAGTGATTAACTGTTCAGCCAGCCAAAAATGTGATTTAAGATTGTTGATCATGTGTGCTCTGCCAAAAGCATTATCTCAGGACAGCCAAAGAGACTTCCTCATATGTGCTTTCCACTAAATGCAGGCAGTGGAGCTGTCAGGTAGTAAGATTTATTACCCCAAACCCCTGTACCTGTCCTCACTTTCCCAAACATAATTGTTTCGTTTGGTACAAAACCAATTAAGAGTCCTTTCTGTCTCCCAGACTCCACTGTCGTATTTCCTACAGAAAAAGGTCCTATGCACCAAAATTTTACACAGATCAGCCTTATCTAACAGAAAAAGTAGTTTAGTATCACATTATTTAAGGAGACTGTGAACTGCAGAACATATGGAACATAATTTTCCCATATTGCATATTTTCCTAAAAGACAAAAATACAATTAAATACCCTCACCAAGTTTACATTCTATTAAATTAAGATAGGTGTCTTTTTCCTTAGAAAATAAGCATAGAATTTTTCTAGTTCTTTCCAGTACATCACAACAAGACCCTGTAAATGCCAGGCTGTGGAAACTGGCACAAAAGCAAGAAAACGAAAGAGTACATTACCAAATTATTAGCAATTGAAAGTTCATTTTAATTGATCACCCTAAAATTAAAAAAAAACGAATACAAGTTTACTTGCGTGAGGACCTAACTGCCTAATTATTGTTCAAAAATTTAATCTAAATATTTTATTAAATAACTAAACATCAGAAAGTGAATTAGTAAGAAAACCTTGCAGCTCAAGTTGCAAACAGTGCTTGGACTTTGGATCCATTTGCTAATACTAGGACAAAAGGAAGATCCAAGATGAAGTCCTGGCATAGGACTGGGGAACATCATATTTCTCAGAGTTTCTGTTTGCCAGAAAAATTTCAGAATCTTCAGAAGCTGGTGACATTCCTGTTTTAAATCTCACAGTGAAGGATGTTGAAGGAAATGGCTTTTTACAGTACAAAACTGTACTATACAATCTGGAGTCTCAGTTTACAAAAGTTCTTTGAAGTAGCTTAAGAGACTTGGCTTTGGTCACAGTATCCATTTTAAAATGCTTCTTCTTTTGTAACCAATCAGATTCTGTTCCCTCCGATTTCACTGATCCAAACTGCAAAATCCAGATTAAGAATATGAAATCACAGTGCCTGCAGCTTTTAAATCTGCCAAAATGTACTTATCCTCAGAACCAGGCTTCTAATGACAGATGCCCAGAGCAACATGCATATTTCAACTTTATTATACTCGAAAAGGCTCTGGGATACTACACTCAAGATATTGGGTTAAGCCCATCTTTATTCTTAAAAAGGACAGTCAAAATGAAATCCTTTCAAAGAAACCTTTTCAAACTGCCTTTACAATTTTACTCCCTAGTTAAAGGACATTTCTTCTACTACACATTTTGGGGAAAGCTGCCATC
Source organism: Pardalotus punctatus (assembly GCA_013400915.1). Taxonomy (NCBI): domain Eukaryota; kingdom Metazoa; phylum Chordata; class Aves; order Passeriformes; family Pardalotidae; genus Pardalotus; species Pardalotus punctatus. Next base: position 123,900 of record VZTX01022157.1, on the reverse strand, counting down.
TTAAAATGTACAATTTGCTCAAAGGATTTAGGTAACATTTTCAGTTTGGGGAGCAGCTTGATTAGGACATTTTTTTATTTTCCCCTTCAATAAAAGCCCTCAAGATTCTTCAGGCAGAAATACTTTCCAGATTCGGTTTGTTCCTACATTACATGGGCTATTTTCTACCACACCTTCTATTTATTAAAACTCTTTCCACACATTGTGACTTCAAGAAAGCTCTTCATTTCTGAGACAAACTATGTTTGCACAGGAGATCTGCATGTAGCAGCTCAACAGATCAGCATTTTTACAGCACTGACAACAGCAAGATGCACAAGTAAGTGGGGAGTGTTTGAAGGTGCAGGACCTGTTTGGACAGTACTGAAGGACCACAGATGGTGGCAAGTGCCCAAGCAGGAAGAATTTTGTTTGCACTGCCTCAGGAAAATGCAGCCAGAAGAAAACATATCCTAGAAACAACCTATTTTCACTGCAAGGGTAAGCTCAGGAGTAAACTAATATATAAGTAACTATGTGCACTAGAGAACGAACTAATAAATCATCTGACCTGGACAGAGATCCAAGAGACGCAATTTCTTTCAAAGGAACAAAATGAACATTCATACCCCAGGCTTTCCTCGCTTCTGACAGAGGCACAATATTCACCAAGCCCCCCATGAGGCTCTAGCAGTTCAAATTATCACAGTCAGCAGATCTCTCCAGATAAGTATACCATGAGATTTGAAAGTTTAGCCCTTCTCCCTGGGCCCTGCTTGAAACTATGGTGTGGTCAGAAACGAGCATCAGAGAGGCAAGACCTGGTTCAGCTGTGTGTGCCCCCCACTAGATCGCAGAGAATGGGGAGTGGGTGCACAAATCAAGGACTAATATTTTCTCCAGATTATAAACAATTAATAATTTTCAGTGATTGAGTTACATGCAAGATAAAAATTGAATAAATGCATCAATTTTACATAGTTATAAAATCAATGTATTTCTTGAATAAATATATCAACTTTATTTACATATACAATTACATTTCATTTGATTATGCCAACAAAATGTCCCCAAGAGATTTATTCCTGGATCAAGAAGTGTTTACCCTATCAGGAAGTCTTACAACCTACACTCAATCTGTACCTCTCAACAGATAAATGATGAAATAACACACAGACATTGAAAAAAATATTTTCTTGGGGCATTATACCACTCAAATTTTCACTGCAACAATATAAACCAGGAATGTACATTTGGTAGCTTACATTAACAGAATCCAGCATCTCTGCCCAGCATACATAAAAGTCTTAAGATATTGCCTCTGTATTTTCATAAAGACTTTTACTTAATAGCAATGTAAGCACTTTGAAGAACCTCTCAAACTGTCAGGTTTGCTTTTATCGTGCATTTTGTGAATACAGAAAGCAAGATATTTAACAGCTAATGTTGAACAGGCATATCCACTTTCTACTGAAACAGGTAGGTTAGTGGCTCATATGAGCATCTCTCCAGGTATCCACAGAGAACTTCAATACAACAGAGTAATTTTGAACATTTAGGATAGTAAGAACATTCACTTTTAGCTTGTACAAGCATATTGACATTAGTTACAGTGGTATAGAGTAAAAGCTATGGAAAAACAACTAGAATTGCAGTGAAGCAAGAGGCTTCACAAACAGTGAGAGCATACTTCAGGTAACTTGTAAAAACATAACCTGTGAAAGTATGTGCAGATGGAGCAGATAATCTGTCAGATCAATGTACAGCCAGACACTGCACTATTAGCAAGTTATTTCTGGTTGGCCCACGCTACACCTTAAAAGAGGCAAAGAGAATAATACACACCAATAGAAAAATCTTGCTGTTTTTAAGACGTCTTAACACTGAAAAAAAGCACCAGTAAAGTAGCTTTCATCAAGGAATACACCTGCTCTGTCAAAATAAGATACATTTTTGTGTGCATATACACTCTTCTACATGGCTATTTACATACAACTACAGGAGACAAAAAGACTGACATAAAATCACACATGTAGGTAATTTCTTACCAAATATATGATCTAAAGAAATTAAGAAACACTGTATAAATTCTTGTATTTTTAAATTATTGGTGTGAGAGTTCATGGAATATCATTTTGCACAGCCCCTTCAATGCATTTTAAATACTTTCCTAAAAGTAATTTTTCAGGGGAAAAAATGTACAATCACACAAGTCATTCACTGCTGGTTTTACAATTCAATATTTATAGATAGGAAATATAATATTTTTAAGTACATTAAAATGGGGGTTTTGCTGACGGAGTAATTTAAATTTTATTTAGAACATAAAAGTAAATATTAAATGTAAAGTCACATTACAAATGCAGTTTGAATTTTACTGTTAACAATCTAAACACTTACCTGAAGACTGGAAAGACACTTTAAACAAGGCTAGCATATCAATGTATCTTCAGCTTAATTATATTTACATGTGAAACTTAAGATAATAAAAAGTCTAAATACTGAAAAATAAAAAGTAAGGTGATCTTATACAGAATTTTATTACTAGCTGGAAGTTAATTTCAATGATGTCTTTGAAACGCCTTTAAATTTTGCAATATCGTTTTGTCAAATAATGTTTATCTTCAGAAAAAAAACCAACTCATATTTTCAACAATATTTTCATGATAAAGTTCATGGTCACACATGAACAACCACTCACTCAATTGTCTTCTAAAGATGTGAGTGAAGAATTTCCATAGACCTAGTGTCCTTTGCAACGTGTTGCATTACAAAGCATCAGCTAAGATAAGAAGAGGTCAGGCATCCAGACTCCTACTGCCAATAATTACTTTATGACCTAGATCTTTGATGTAGCACAGTAATTTTAACTACTATTTTTCAACTCCCACGGTTTTACTTTTCCTCTTATTTCCATTCTGAAGATCTTAATATCTGTTTACTCAAACATCCAAACGTCAAAATAACTGAAAATTTCAATTATCAGGAGAAAAATGGTATTTGCTCCAATCTTTCAGTGCATTTTTCCTCATCTGCCATTGTCAGATTAACAGACTGATAAACAAAGTCAACTTTTCTATTTGATTGGCTGTTCGTCTTGCACGTTCTCCTCTTCTTGTCTGCATTCCTGACCTCATGAAAGTTCTGGTCTGGTCTGCAGGTGAAGTAAGACTCAGTTCACCTGCTAATTTTTCTCTAAAAAGCTGGAAAACCAGTCTGTTCCAAATGGCCCACAAATGCAGGAAGTGAGTGAACCACACCTCTGTCCTTCAAGAGGGCTTTTCAAGTTGCCAGTGAGTTGCCACTATAACTGAGAGGATACTGCATTTGGCTAGCCGTCCTACAAGGCAGAAAGGCAAAGACCCTATAAATTCCTGGATATAACACCCTTAAATTCTCTATATAGCCCATACATCAGATATACATTGGATTATCATAGAACCATAAAATGCCCTGGGTTGGACAGAACCTCAAAGATGATCTAGTTCCAAACGCCCTGCTGAGGACAGGGACACCTTTCACTAGACCAGAGTGCCCAGAGCTCCATCCAACCTGGCCTTGAACACTTTCAGGAGTGGGGCATCCACAACTTCTATGTGCATTTTTTACCTCTATATAGGGACCTCATCTGAGACTCCCAATAAAGAAGCTTCTCTCAGCAGCTTTGAAGACTGAACCCAGCACCCTCAGGCAGCTGATCTTTATGAATGTCAGGTATAACAGTCTTTATCACTGCTGGACATGTCTTAGAAGCAGCTCATCAATATAAAAAAGAAAAGCTTTAGTTTTAGCACCAGAACTACTCACTTACCTTTTCCCACTACAATTACTTTGGTTCAGTCCTCCCACTTGGTTAAGTGCAGACCATGCAGTGAGACCAACATATGGTAAGGCAGCAGCTTCTGTGTGACTGAGACACTTTGGCTTAAAAGATACCTGAAATAAAATCATATCTAAGTCACACAGCAGCTCCTATGTGACACTGAAATATTTAAGCAAGCTTTACTGAATTGCAGATTGTGTGTTGCACATTTTCAGCCATCTTCTTAACTAGCTAGAGTACAAATCAATCCAAGCACTAAGAAATAGTTACTTAGAGACTGAAGAAGAAAAATGCCAGTCTTTACTGCTCTGAGGTTTTGACTGTTAGCCACAGTTTTGAAAGTTTACCTCGTTTCCACTAGCTACCACGAACTCTGACAGAGTGCCCTGTTTCCACGGAGGAATTGCTGCCCACACCTAAAACCAAACAGAAAACAACTATCAATTTTTGTAACTTTGCACACAGCTGTATGTATGCAGAAGTCTCCTTTGTTAAGAAAACTTTTTTCTAATTACAGAATGTCTTCACTGTTTATTAGAAACCAGTTTTAGCTTACTTTACACCAAAAAAAAATCACAAAACCGACTCAATGAAGGACTGGAGAGTTATGTAAATAAATTGTACCACTGCACTGTGTATAAAACATAATTTCTCAACCCCCTAAACTACCCCCTTGCCAGGAAAGCCCAGGTTAGAGGGGCGAGGATGGAGAGGAATCAGGATTTGCTATACTAAAACTGGTGAAATGTGAAGGTGAAAGCGAACAGAATCAGTACTTTTGTGGGCACTCATGAAGTGCTTCTTGGGTTAAGACAAAGTTCCTACTCCAAGTTACTCAAGAAAAACAGAAACAAATCCCTTCTTGTTAGAATTCTATCTTCAATTAAAAACAAAGCAGCATTTTGAGTGTGCACTTACAAACAAATAAATTCCACTCTTGCTACCACTGAAATGGACCAAAAACTGAAGCACAGAACAGAAATTAACTTGCAGAAGCAAGTCTCTGAAAGACCAAGTTTTGCAGAGAAAAAATGAAGGGAAGAAAGCATTCCAGGAATTTACTGCCAGATAGGCCTTATTAAGACTGTAACAACATTAAAAAATTAATTAACAGGAAAATGAATGCTGGACATCTGATAGTATATTTGAACCATACATTTGGGGGGGAAAAATAAAAGAAGAGATTGATGGTATCACCTCATCTCCAGGTTTGAAATAAGACACAGCCAGTCCACATTCCATAACAACACCAGAGACATCTCGACCAAGTGTTAGTGGAAATTCAGTCTCGTGGGCTTTGAGTTTCAGGGGATCCCGCTTCATATTTAATGCGGTTGCACCATAACCACCTGCAAAACATGGGATCAACCACAACATACCACACTGAGGGCTCATTTATTAATTGCACAATTCCAATTAGAAAGTATTGTCTATATATAATGTGCCTCATTTCTGTTATAACTGAAGCATGCAAAAAAATCTCCAATATTTTATACTTTTACAGATTTTACAAATAAAGAGCAAAACCCATTCTGGCTAATTTACTTATAAAGAAATGACATTCCATTATAAAAGTATTTAATATGTGATAACACTGTCAGAAATTCCAAGCGCACAGCAAATGCTGCAAATGCTCTGTTTTCCAACAGCATCATCCAGCTACAAATCTAAAAGAACTCCAAGCTTTACATTTGCCGTTTCAAACAATGGACTATAAAAAACATAAAAGCATATTTCCTAAGATGAATAACCTGGACTTCTATTAAGTAAGCAACAGACAAATGCTGTGAAGTGTCAGAACTACCCATCTAGTACCCAACTGCTCAGCCTAAAAATAGCCTGCATTTGGGCACGTATGCCCATTCAAGTGTTTGGACAAGTCTGCCTAGGGGCCCTATCATGCTAGAAAGTGTCTTAACAAGACTCCTCGGATACCAAATGTCCCATTGCCAAGCCCCCAGCTATACACAAAGATTTTTTTTTTTAAATTCATTTATTACTACCACAACATCCCTCTCGTGTTTCAAACCTAGAAACTGAGTAGAAATATCTGATTAAATGTATCAAATACAAAGAGCTGGGCAGTGAAAAATACAGATTCCCTGGGCGGGATGCCAGCAGGTCTCCAGATGCCAATTCAGGATGGGCACGGCAATGAACAACACGGTTTGCATTAGGTCGCACATGCCGACTTGGCAGTAACTTGGACCTCCAGCCCATTCACCTCAAAGAGACGGGAAAATCCAGCATCACTCAGGGGGAATGCTGCTCCTTGAACGGGCAAGTCTCTTGGTCAGAGAGCAGCACAACAGCCACTCAATTAAAAGTTCATCTTCGCAACACACACACACACTCTTGTCAGCGGCTTTTTGTATCGTTTTTCCCTAAGACGTTGAAAAAACCTTTTTTTTATCTTTCTTCCCCGAGAACCTGATAAAAGTTATGCTTCCAAGAGGTATTTTTCCACAGGGATTTCCACAGGGCTGGGGGAAACACGTGTGTTGAGCCACCCCTGGACACTACGGAGACAGGTGTCTGCCGGAGCAGGACGAGGCCCTGGCACCACTCGGAGGGCCGGGGGCCACTGGAGCCGCAGCCCAGCAGAGCCCCTGCCATCCCGGCAGCCCAGCCGCGGCTGCTCGGCCTCGGCACTTACTTCTCATGCTGAGGTCGATGGGGTTCAGGCTCGCAGCGTGAACCTTAATGATGACCTCGTTCGGGAAGTGTATGATGGGGAACATCATGTCCCTGGTGAAGCGCAGCACCTCGTTGCTGCCGTACCGGTCTATGACCCACAGCTGGGCATGGCGGTCCGCGCCGGCGGAGAGGCGCGGAGCCCGCGGGCCGGCGCACGCCCGCTCGCCCAGCGTAGCGCCCGCCCGCCCGCCGTTCCCCACGACAGCATGGCCGCGGCAGCCGGGCCGGGCCCCGGGATCGCGACCGGGATAAGGCTCGGGATCGGGCCGGGGCCCGCGCTGGGTTGCAGCTGCTGCGCTCAGCGCTCAGCCCGGGCGGCACCGCAGCCAATGGGCGGCCGCCTTCTTAGCGGCCCTGCCAATGGTGCTGCCGGGTGTTGCGGCAAGATGGCGGCGCCCGGCCGCCGCGCGGGAGGAAGGGTCGGGGTTGCTCGGCGGGCGTGAGGAGGCGGTGGAAACGGGGAGCCATGCTCCGCGCCTCTCTCCGACAGGTGAGTGGGGCCTGCCCGCCTGTCGAGGGGTTCCGAGGAGCGGGGTGGGGGTGCCGAGGACCGGAGCGGGCTCGCAAGGTGACTGGGGTCCTCTCGCGTCCCCCCTCCCCGGGGCGGCCCGGGAGAGCGCATCCCGTGGGCTCCTTCCCTCAGCGGGGATCGCGCTTTCTCCCCGTACCGCCCCGGCACGGCCTCTGTCACCCGGCTGCTCTGAAAGACGGGTTGCGTTCTCAGACGTCGGCGGCGTTGAAAGAAGGACGAGTCACTCCCACGGAGCTCTGTCAGCGGTGTCTGGCCCTCATCAAAAGCACTAAGTTTCTGAATGCCTACATTACTGTAGCGGAGGAGTCCGCTTTGAAGCAGGCTGAAGAATCAGAGGAAAGATACAAAAGAGGTATGTTGGTTTGTAAGTAATGTCAGTCCGTAGAAAGCTGCTGTGGAGGAGCTGTCAGTGTTAGACGAAAAACCTTTGCTTTTTAAAGGAGATGTCTTGGCTTGTTTGACTCTTGCGGGATGAGGCTCACGCTTCAGGTTTCCGTGAGTGCTCGTGGATGTACACTTGGCACTTAGGAGAGTATTTAATCCAAAAATCAGAGGCAAAACCTGGACCAAACAAGGCACTGCAGGTTAAATACGCTCTGTTCCTCTTGGACAGTACTGCTATTGGGTGCCTGCTGCTTCTTCCCTTCAGCAGATCATTTGGAGTGTGTAGCCAGCAGGGATCATGAATAGGCAGATGCAGTGGTCATTCACAGGACTCCTGATTGGGATAGGCAAACACCTGGCGCAGCCTGTCGGGTTTTTAATTAAGAAAACAAATTAAAATAAAGTAGCTTCATTAATCGCAGGTAATAATTGGTGAACAGACTAGCTTTCAGTCCTGTTATCTTCAGCATTTAGAGGCTGACCATCCTAATTATCCTTTGCATTTCAAGAAAGACAGGAAAGATAAATTTTCACCTGATACCGTGTCTTAGTTTAAAGACAGGTGTCTGCTAATGAAGGTGGGAACCTCTCTTAGAACCCACAAGTTTGCAACCCCTTCCCTCCGAATTATTATCACTTTGTAATCAAGGGCTTTCAGGCAAAGATACGGGGAAAAGGAATAACAGTTTTTTACTAGTATCTATAGCAAGGCAAAAAATCAATAACAGCAGTAGCAATAACAAACAAACAAACAAAAACCAGAAGATGCGGTGACAGAAGTCTCTGGGCTGCCAAGCGCTTTTCCCGTTCGGTGCAGTTCCGGTCCCAGCCGGCAGGGGCGCTGTCGGGCTCCCGGCCGGGCAGGGCGGGTGCGATGACTCCCGCGCAGCTGCAGGGGGCGCTGTGGCGCGGTCAGCTCTGTGGGTGCGGGCAGTGCTGAAGTACCCAGAGGCAGCGGGCGGGGTGGGGCGGGCAGGGCAATGGCGGGCGTGCAGCAGACGTGGGGCAGGAGCTCAGAGCAGGGAGCAGGG
>VZTX01022157.1:19590-115399 GCA_013400915.1 Pardalotus punctatus | reverse complement strand
AAAAGGAGTTAATAGTCCTTAGGTGTCCAGCCATTAGTAACCCAGCGACAGGAAAAGGGGGAAAAAATTCCACACCCCTCAACCTCCAACATAAGGTACTTGTTTTCCTCTGTAGGTGACATTTCCTGTCACCTACAGCCTAGTGATGGAGCGGATTTAGTAGCACCTATGGTTGAAATAAGCGCTGTGTGTGTGGTCACACTGGAAGAGGTTTGCACTCCTTTGGGATAGCCAACCTGAATGAAAGCAGCTGCCTGTCTGGAAGGCTTAGACACATTTGCTGAGGTCTGCTCTGTGAGGCCAGGTCTGGTTTGGGCAGAGTGCTCAATGCTTGAGTTGGAATGGAAGATGGTTCTTGAAAATGGAAAAGACAGCCATCAAATGCTAAGTGGAGAGCAATCTTGCTTCCAGAAACTGCCCAAAGGGACATGTAAAATATACTGTAATTGATGAGAACACTATATATATAGCACATTTTGCTTTAAGCTCTCTTGTCTTACAATCATTCCTAATGCAGGTCAGCCACTGGGCATTCTAGATGGAATTCCTGTTGCAGTAAAAGACAACTTTAATACAGCTGGCATTGAGACAACATGTGCATCAAATATGCTAAAAGGTACAGTAAAGCTTTTAAAGTAAAATCAGATATTTTGCTCTTTAGAGGCTTTATGAAGTGGTGTCTTCCAGAAATCTAAGTATTCTCAAAAAATAAGCTGGAGTCATTTGAGGAAATATATATATCCAGTTTCACCAGCCAAATTCATCTGGTATTACAGATGCATCTTTTTCTTCTTCTGAGCAAATTATTGCTTTATTTATATTTGCATGCATTTAACAATGGTTATAATAAAAACCTATATACTACAGTAAAACGGTTCCAAAATTCGCATTTTCTTTTACATTGCTTTTAGTCTAGAGGAGAGCAGTCAGTACTGTTCTGCCTAGCAAAATCCAAAAACAGTCCTTTTTTGTTATTCTGTTTATAATTGTTGACTTAAATAGTTTTTTTCCTATGGCTGTAGGAAGAGTAGACATTAACAATCCCAATATACAAACATGTTTTATAATGCTTTTAAGGCATTTTTTTTTAATTTCCTAAACTCTTTGTTTCTGTTAACATGCCATGAAGGTTTTCAAGGCATTACAATGTTTTTATAGCAAAACCGAAAGTAGAAAACATTTCTTATATCTCTTTTGTTCTACATAAAGTAAAACTTTGTATTAATCCTTGTAGAAGATAGCACAAGTAAATTAGCAGAATTCTAATCTGATCATGTTTTTCTAATAGCAAAAGAAACAAAATATGACTTTGCTGTTGTAAAAATTGTTCTATTACCTGAGATGCTTTTCCTTAAAGCACATCCTCAGACCTGTTGTGATTGATTGCAGTGAGTATTAGGAGTGATGTCCTTGCTCCTGATGAAAGTGGGAGTGGAGAAACCCCTGTAAACATTCACAAAATGAATTGGTTGCTACCTGAGATCTCATGCCACTATCATAGTTCTCATCCCAGGTTATGTAAGGTCTAAGTAGTAATGACAACTTCAAAATGTTCAGAGTAGCTACTTGTAAAAATAATTTGTATCTCACCCGTTGGTCTTAATTGTTCTGATTGTTTTCAGGTTATATTTCTCCTTACAATGCTACAGTAGTTCAGAAATTACTGGATCAAGGAGCTGTGCTTTTAGGTAAAACAAACCTAGATGAATTTGCAATGGGGTGAGTGATGTTTATTATTTTTAATGTGTGATTGTATATAAAATAGCATACACACCATCTGTTCCAATCTACCTGTAATCCTTAACTCCTGTTTCTGTGAGGTGAGACAATAATGAATACTTACTGGAAGGGTACACAGAGCTGCATAAACTTCTCCCTGAGCATTTATAGTGTTGTGTAAATGATACAGACGCTGAGTTTTGTGAACACAGTGCTCAAATGTAGCTGTGCTCAAGAGGCAGGAAGCAGTCCAGCCTTTGCAGAAGGCCAAGGACAAGTGGCCTTCTTCTAGATTCAGTAGTGTGTTAGTAGAACTGGTCACAACACAGTTAATTGCTGCCTTTTTCCTTACTGATGACTTTTTGCCCTTAGATAATTATTGTTGTGCCCCCCATGGCAGTCACTGCTTCTGCAGGTCGGCCACTGGCATAATTTGTAGGAGTACTCCCTGACTTGCTGCACACAGTCTAATCTAGAGCAATGCTTTTAGGTTACCTAAGCTTATGTTGGTGACTTTTTGTCAGGAGCACATTGAAAAATGCTCTTACAAATTGATTGTTCTGCAAATCAGTGAAGGCAGCCAAACTGTAGCAGAGAACAGCATCGAGGTGCTAGGGATGGGAATCACTGCTAGGTCTGGAAGGAAGTCTTAGGGACTTTAGTTACCTATGAAAAACAGTAAGTGCTGTATTTTGGTTTTATTATGCTTAAACCAAAGTCAGGGGCTTGACTGGAAATTCACATGGATGGGGTAGAAGTACTTTGACTGTATTGCTTTGAATAAAGTAATTTCTGTGTAAAAAAGCTATTCCTCAGAGGAAGAGTAGGCAAAAACCTTGGGAAAAACCTGATTATGCAGTATTACAACTAGTCTAAGTTCAGTAAAGCACAGGATTCTCCTAAAAAGGCTTGTCCCAATACTGGCTTCTCCTTTCTGGTCTATGTTGTTTGCATGATCTCTTGATCAGGGAGTCCAGCTCTAAAGTAATGGTGTCTCAATAAGGTTGGTTTTCAATTGCTGCCTACTCTGTCTGATGATTTGGCTGATAACACTGGCACTTTGGAGTCAGGTGGAGCATGGGATGGAGGTTCTGAGGAAGCAGGAAAGTACCCCCTGCCCCTGCTTCTGGTGGCAGCTCGCACTTAGGTGACCACAATCTGGCTGAAACCAGTTTCTGAGAAGCCAGTCTGGCATTTTGATCCAGTGAACTGTGGCATCTGCCAAGGGCTACAGGGTGAGTAATAGTGTGTCATTTTGGAGAAGTGCTTGTTCGTGGTGTTGTGGAGCTTTTTCCACACCTCTAGCAGCATGTTTTTCCCTATGACTGTGATCTTTCATCAAATACAGGGTTGGAAAAACAGAATACCTTTGTTTTTAAGCAGATGTGCTCCTTTACTTTTACATATGTTAAATAATTTTTGTATCTTTTTGACTGTGTTCTTTTCAGTGGTATTGGCAGAAGTTAGAAAGAGGTACCAGTTCAGGTTCCCTGTCAGAAACTGGTGAACAGCTATAAATTATACAGTTGTTTATAATGTTGTTGAAGTTGACTGCATAAGGATTTACATACACCAGTCTTTTTGTGTTGAAATTGAATTTGTGGGGATGACCAATGAGGAATTGGATTAAAAAAAAATAAAATGGGTGAATACAGTGTGTCACCTGTCACTTCTGTCTGTATTTGTCCTGTCTGACTATCTTAGATCTGGGAGTACGGATGGAGTATTTGGACCAGTCAGAAATCCCTGGAGTTATTCAAGACAGTACAAGGAAAAGTCTGTCCCAAAATCCCATTCTAAAGACAAAGAGCTTAACTGGGTAATAACGGGAGGGAGCTCAGGAGGCAGTGCGGCTGCTGTGTCATCTTTCACATGTTTTGCGTAAGAGGCTTTTTTAATTGTCTTTCACTGAATGTCTCAAAATATGTTGGAATGTTTTAATTTCATAATTTTCTCATAAGCTAGTATGAAATAGGAGCATTATTGGCGCTGGCAGGCAAGAATTTATTTCAGCATCCCTAGGTTATTCATGGCATATCATGAAGCCAAAATTAATCCATGCAGGCAAATTTAGGCTTACTTATTTCAAGCATTATTCAGTGGTATGACCACTTTGCACTGCGTGAAATAAAATTATAATGGCAGTAAAGGAGTGACAGTTTTATTCTTATTCCCACATAATCTCTTAAAAAGTCTTACAGAGTTTGTGACACATCCTCTTCCTCACTAAGTGCATTACACAAATACACACTGAAAATATAATTCAGCAAATTAGGAGATCCCATAATTTGTAACAGTATAATAACCTTTCCTCCCCTCCTTTGTTTTTATAGGATGGTTATGTAATAGTACATGAGATTTGGGACCTAAAAGCTTTCAAATCCCTGATTTAACAAAAGAGTACGGAGTACTTACTGTATAGATACAAACTTCCCTGTTTGTGAATTAGAAGACAGTTTTAAGGTTTCGGTTTGTTTTTTTTTAGGCAAATGTGTGTTTATGGTTGGTTGGGGTTTTTTTCCTAAAGGAATTTAAACAAGCTGGATTTTGTTTTAAATAATAATAATTAACTCTATGGAATAGCAACACACTATTTAGCAAATCAGTTGTCTGTACTGTCCTCCCCGTCTGACTGTTAAAAGAAAACTGGTCCCAAACCTTTACACCTTGCATTTTATGCAATTTTTAGAGCTACATGTTGGAGCATGTTTTATAGCATATTATTTCAATTGTACTCCTAATTGGAAGGTGTTTTAAAATGCATTGTAGTTACTTTGTCCTTGTTTACGCATAGACTACATTACAAGCATCTATTTTGTTGTTAAAATATTCTTGCTAATGTTGATTACAGCTGTTTAAGTTATCTATCTCTTCATCTCCTTACCCTTTACTGGGGTATAACCTACTCAACATTTTAATACTGTTGAAATTGAACTCTGTACAGCCATTCCCAAGGACTGCTGGTCCTTTTCCTGAGCCAGAATGGGCTGATCATGAGAGGGTCTGGCACCTTTTCTTATGTAGCTGGGCTCCCATTTTGCACTGCTCAGCACATTGTCAGATCAGGGAGATTTTTTGTCAGGCTATTTTATTGGCTATAACCTATTGTATATCCACCCTATTAGTGTCTTTCAAGCACCAGGAATGCTGCCAGTCTTTGTATTTTCAATTTGAGATTTGGATGTCCAAAAACGCTATAAAATTGAGAATGTTTTATATCAACACAAAAACTTTGAAAAAAATTCCACTTCAGGGAAGTCAATTGAATTGGTTCAGCCACCTCAGAAACAAATGCCTATGGGAAAAGTCATATACTCACTTCAATGAAAATTATACCTGTTTCTGAAGTTTAAATTGGTTTTGGCGAAGGTTTGAATGAAAACTGCATTATCTTTTCAATGCTGCTTGAGTTAAATTTATTAAAAACAGGAGAACAGCATGTTTCCTTTTAATACAATTTTTGAAATAAAAATTTCAATTTAGAGCAAGGTTTCAACTGTGAACAAAAAAAGGAAGTCAACTTCAAAATAATGATAATTTAAAAAATACTATGTTTTAATTGTACCTAAGATATTGTAAACTGAGAGTTTGGATCCAATCTTTGTAGATTTGGAAAACATCCTTCCAAAGTACACCCTCTTGGTAGGGCAAGAAGTGTCAGTCTTCATTTGTTCACTGGGAAGTGCTGATTTACGGTGCATTGGCTACCCCATGAATAAGACATCAGTGTTGAAAAGTGTACCCTAAATCACATGAGGTGTATCATTTGGAGTCCACAGTATTAGAACAGACCAACAGAGAAGGCAGAAGACAATATTTGGGGCCATTTTCAGATGATCTGAATTCTGCCTATCGGCTTTGTGAAGAGAACTGGACTCTCTTAGTGGCTAATTCAGAGACCCTAAGAAAAATCAAAGAATAGATTAAAAAAATATATATAGGGAGCAGACTGGAATTTAGGCTGTGTGATTATGACTTCTGATCTGGAGGAATTCAAAGAGTTTTAAAGTCACACATTCTTATGATTTGGAAATGTTCTGAACTGTCTTACTAATGATGATCCTTTTGAAACCATAGAGCTTTAGGGTCAGACACAGGAGGATCTACCCGAAACCCTGCTGCTCACTGTGGTGTTGTGGGTTTAAAGCCAACATATGGACTGATCTCTCGCCATGGTCTCATTCCTCTAGTGAACTCCATGGATGTGCCAGGAATCTTAACCAGATGTGTGGATGATGCAGCAGTTTTGTTAGGTATTAGTACATCATATGTCTTTGTTTACAACATTTCCCCAAAACAAACGGAATTCTAAATAATGTATGTTTTTCTGTTATTAACATGTCATGTCATGTTTCAGGTTCACTTGCTGGACATGATCCTAAGGACTCTACCACAGTTCAGGACAACTTTAAGCCATTTGAACTACCTAATTTGACTGATGTCAGTAAGCTCTCAATAGGAATTCCAAAGGTAACATTTAAATCCTGTTAACAGTTGTGGACAGGAGCAACAAATAAGACACCTAACAAAAAGCACTTGTGTCTCACCTACCACCTCCCAGTCTCCTGTGATTTAAAACAGTGAAAACAGTTGAGCAGGTCCTGGAAAAGAGCAGTGTGTTTGTGCTCTGTTGCCTGTTCAGGCAATTTGGAGTAAGCATACATTAATTCATCATCTAAAACATTTTGTCATCATGGTGGGAAGCACTGTCAGGAACTTCAGAGGGAATGGGGATCATCAATTCTTGGTTCTCCCTGTTGCTCTTTCATTAGTCACCCCTGTAACCTCAAACAAGTTGCTCTCGGTCTCTTCCCACGCAGTGAGCTTGGTACTGGTTTGTGCAGAGCTTCGAGATACTTGCCTAAATGGCACTGTGTTAATACAGAGCAGAATTTTAAAGGCAATTGAATGACAGGAGGAGCTGTGATTTGCAGAGTTCTTATTAGAACTGAAAGACGTCTGTAATTTGGCATCTGATGTGTGCAATTTAATCATGTTTGTAACTATAAGGGTACTTGAAATTTAGCAACAAAGTTTGGGACTTCAGCCTATTCTTAATTTAATAAAGGCTCTGCCTTCAAAGAGACAATGTGAATAACATTTATTGGTTGGACTCTCAGTATTGAAACCTAAGCTAGAACAGGCATACCAAAAGATTTAATTTGGTAAGCAGAGCTGTCCACTGACCAATTATTCACAATCTGTGAAATGCAAAATTACATGCCTAGAAAATTGATCAGCTGCATACTGTTTAAATTTTGATAAATCTAAAATGGTTATATTGGTTAATTATTCCTATCCTTTGGACAGTTTTTTTCTACTGCTACAGGTTACTTTAAACAGATACATGCATACATTAAACATGGGTCATAGCTACTCAGAACCAGGCAGTGTAATGGCCCGGCTATCGTGGGTTAGAACTAATCAAGTATCTTCAAAAACAGCAAATTTTCATAGAATATGTATAACTTGGCTCTGAAACAGGAATGTAGTTAATCTAAGTCTTTTCCCAACTTATTGATTGTAGTTCATCTTTGGTGGGTGGTTTCATTTGTTTCACCAAGATGTGCCAGCTACCACTGATATGCTATGGCCATTCCTTTTTATCTTTCCTACTTACAGCAGCCCTAGTTTTAGGATTTAGACCTGAAGAATTTCTACCCATGACTGCAGAGCAGTGCAGTACAGTCTTGACAGATAAATGAGGGGATAACCAGGCAATTACTCCTTCAGAAGAAACTGCTGAAATGCCGTGATCTGTGATACATATGTTGATCCTACTGAGATGAACGTAATACTCTTAAGAAGACTGAATCCTGTTAATTTAATACTCCTTGATTGTATAGGATTTAGTAGATGCAAAAAGCTTTAATAAGTACTTTAAATCATATAGCAGTGAAATAATGGTTTCAGTGTATTTTTAGCAAGGAGTATTTGTGTTTTGGTTGCTAGTAGCAGTAAACCAGTATGTAAAAAAACTCCTCTTCTTGTTTTTCCTCTAAGGAATATCATGCACCAGGGCTGTCTAGTGAAATTCTGGCTCTCTGGTCAAAGGCTGCTGACCTCTTTAAGAATGCAGGTGCTAAAGTGGTTGAAGTGAGTCTACCACACACTCGTTACTCAATAGTCTGCTATCATGTGCTGTGCACAGCAGAAGTGGCATCAAATATGGCCAGGTTTGATGGACTGGAATATGGTAAGGCCTTTGAAAAAACCTTTTTCTCAGGCAGTAGAAACATTGCGGGATGCCATGTAAAGGTGTTAGTTTTTATAGATGTTCTTTTCATGGTTTGATGCTTGATGTTGTTTCTCCAAGGTAGAATAGAGTAAAAAACCTTGTGCAGATAAAAATGTGTAAATAAATACATATTTTAATATATTTCACTACTAGGCATATCAGCATCTGGGCTCAAAATCTAGTTTATTATTTCCATAGTAAAACATGAATATGTTTTGTTGTTTTTCCACAACAGTAGCATGTCAGACTGTAGCCAACAGTGACCTGTTGTATTACTATGTATAACCTTACCTGATGTTACTAAATGTGAAGGATTACAAGAAGTATTAATATCCAAAATGCCTTTTCTTTTCAGGACACCGTTCTGACAGGAAGGAGTCCACTGAAAGTATGTATGCTGCAACACGGCGGGAAGGCTTCAATGATGTTGTAAGAGGAAGGATTCTATCGGGAAACTACTTCTTGTTGAAACAGTAAGCAGAATGTCTTGAAATTCAACTTTGCCAGGTTAACAAATTTTTAAGCAAATGGTGATTAATTGTTCATTGTGGCATGAAAAAGAAATTATCCTTACAGTAGTAGTTGTTTGTATTTTTATTATTGCTTTAGCTCTGTAATACCTAGTGAACTGTTAATAATGAACGAAAATGTTTTCCCAGAGTCTTACCAGGGAGCTTCCTAAATTAAATAAGTAAAACAACTTAGTGGTACTTTTTTTTTCCCCTACCAGAGCATTATTGGCATCCATTAGTTAAATTAGGTAGAAATCTACCCTATGGTATGACATTGAAATCATACTGAAGTCATTACTGTCCTAGTGTTAGAAGTTCTGTAGCTGTTAATCTCATTAAAACTGCATAGAAAAACTTCTGGTACATTGTAGGGAGGTCTAGAGAAAGCCAGAGACAAAGCAATTAAATTAACTGCAGCTCTTTGCGTCCGTGTACACGGAAAGAGAAGCATTGGCAGAAGTACTGAACTGATGTCTTTATAGAAGTCAGGATTTTATCCAGCTCATGTAGAGAAGCTGGTGCATGGATCAATTTTACATTTTTAGTTTTCAGTCCTCATCCAACAGTCCTTATTTATGTTGGTAAAAGTGCTGTTTTTCTCTGTCTGAATTTGTTCAGATACTAACAAAAATATTAGGTGTGTAATCAGTCGCTGTAGTGCACTTGCTTTAAAAGAGCTCTGTCAGCAAGAGTATTCATCAGATGTGACTTCTAATTGCTCTCAGAGACAGGAATGTTGTCAGTCAGTCTGTAACAACCAGCTTTTGTGGAATGCCGATATTCTTGCCAAGTGTGCTCCCTCTGCTTACAGCTGCCTAGATCAGCTTTCCTAAGGCTGCTTTAAAATTCACATAGTTAACTCTTCAGTGAAGGAATACACAATTGGCTTCCACTGAGATCAAACAGGGGAGTTGTGTTCCTATACCACAGTAAATTACTTTTGAAGAACAGAGTGCAGAGTTCAGAAAGCATTCTTAGAATAAATAGTAGAGAAAACCCATATGTGTCTCCTGCAAATGTCACCTTTTACAGTTTATTTACATCATGCTTTTCAAAGCTTTAAAATAACTAGGTAATTGTTCAGGAAGTTCTGTTTAACATCTTTAGGGACAGCGTAGACAAGGGGATCAAGTCCTCCCTCAGCAAATTTGCAGACAACTCCAATTGGGGTGGGAATGTTGGTCTGCAGAAGGGTAGGAAGGCTCTGTGGAGGATCTGGACAGGCTGGATCAATGGGCCAATTGTATGAGGTTCAGCAAGACCAAGTGCCAGGTCCTGCCTTTGAGTCACAACAACCCCAGGCAGTGCTACAGGCTGGGGCAGAGTGGGTGGAAAGCTGCTCAGTGGAAAAAGACCTGGGGGTGCTGGTCAACAGCAGCTGAGCATGAGCCAGCTGTGCCCAGGTGGCCAAGGACAATGGAATCCTGGTCTGGATCAGCAATAATGTGGCCAGCAGGAGCAGGGCAGTGGTTGTCCCTCAGTACTCAGCACTGGTGAGGCCGCACCTTGAATCCTATGTTCCGTTCTGGGCCCCTCTCTACAAGAGCAACTTTGAGGTGCCGGAGTGTGTCCAGAGAAAGAGAGCAGAGCTGGTGAAGAGTCTGGACTACAAGTCTTATCAGGAGTGACTGAGGGAGATGCAGGTGTTTAATGGAGAAAAGGAGGTGCCTTATCACTCCCACTAGACCTGCCTGAAAGGAGGTTGTGGTGAGATGGGAGTCAGTCTCTTCTCCCAGGTGACAAGTCATACATAGGAGAAGAGGAAACAGTCTTATGTTGCACCCCGTGAGGTTTACATTGGCTGTTAGGAAAAATGTCTTCACTGTAAGGGTTGTCAAGCATTGGAACAGGCTGTCAAGGGAAGTGGTAAACTCCCCATCCCTGGAGATATTTAAAAGATGTGTAGATATGGCACTTAGGGACTTTCTGAAGTTAACAGGTAGGTTGATTTCTGAAGTGATTGTAGGAAAAGGTCTAATTCCACTGATATAACTTGTTAACTTGAATCTTCTGTTTATTATTGATTATAACCATTTTCATTGCTGGTTTTTGTAATCTTAAATCTTTAGATTACTCTTACAAATTGGGTTTTGGGCAGTTTCAGTTGTTTTATCTATAAACACTCTGGCATGTAGCAGTTCATAATACACCCCTCTATTTTTCTTTTCTTTCTCTTTACTTTTTTTTTTCTTTCCCAAATAGCTGTGGGTTTAGATGACAGTTACTTTTGAAACTGGACTTCTCTGAATTTAAGGATTCCACATTTACCAGTTCTGCAGATGAAGTTAAAAGGAACAGTAGACATAAAGCTGACAAATGTGTTTCTACTTCAGCATTGTGTAAAGACAGAAAGCCATAGACCACATGTTTACATGAAGGGGAAAAAAAAAGTGTAGGGAAAGATAAGGTCTTTATATTATTCTACAGAGAAGTATACTACAACCACAATACCTAGTTTTAAATCCATTTGGAGTCCGCTGTAGATAACGGGACTTTTTCATATGCCTCAAGCATCTTGCTGGATTGAATCCTAAATGATTAATTCCTATTTTTCAGACATGTATAGTCCTGTATTTTGTAGACTTTGCTGTGCTGCCCTACAGTGAAATTAGGTTGGTATCAGCTTTTCACACAGAGGATGGTCAAACACTGAAACAGACTCCCCAGAAAAGTGGTCACAGCACCAGGCCTGACAGAGGTGTGCCTGAGGGCACATGGTGTGACTCTTGGGGATGGTCCTGCACAGGGCCAGGAGTTGACTCTATGATCTTGATGGGTCCCTTCTAACTCAGCATTTTCCACAATTATGTGGAACTCAATACACAGTTTCATTTCCAAATGGTCATAAAAGTGTTGCTTTGATTTTTAGTTAATTATTGTAAAGTAGGGTTTTGTTTTCCCTTCACCTTTCTTCAGCTGTACACCCTCATCTCTTCCTTCTCTGACAGCTTCACTGCTATGAGAGCGTAAACACATGTGGTGACTAAGCTTCCAGTATATCAAAAACTCAAGTACCAGTGTGAGTCAAAATTCTATCCAAAAGGATTACTGGGCTTGTCTTTTCCACAGTAACGAAGAAATTAAGTTCTGTATTTTGGGAATTAAAGTTTTAGGCCCTTATGTTCCTTTCCAGGAACTATGAGAAGTACTTTGTCAAGGCACAGAAAGTGAGACGTCTCATTGCCAATGACTTTGTGAAGGTTTTCAGGAGTGGTGTTGATATTTTACTCACTCCCACCACTCTGAGTGATGCAGCACCATACCTGGAATTTATCCAAGAAGACAACAGGACCCGGAGCGCTCAAGATGACATCCTGACACAGGCTGCAAACATGACTGGTGAGTAGGGACAGGAACTCAACTATGTTTTCCCCTGCCTAGTCATTTTAAATGTCTGGTCCCTTTAGCTATTTAACATTCTCTTTAGAATCAAGATATTTCATCCCTATGTTGTAAGTCTTACAGTGATAACCAGGTATAAGGACAGTTTATTAAATGCTTGAAAATGTAAGACTAGATTTTAAGGTGCAGCACCTTGGAGCTGAGTGTGGGCTGCAGATTAAATGAATCTGTTCCAGAGACAAATCTCTAAGGAGAGCTGATTATCTTTTTCAGAGGATGCTGACTCCTTAAATCT
Source organism: Pardalotus punctatus (assembly GCA_013400915.1). Lineage (NCBI taxonomy): Eukaryota > Metazoa > Chordata > Aves > Passeriformes > Pardalotidae > Pardalotus > Pardalotus punctatus. The sequence goes on along the minus strand of VZTX01022157.1, from coordinate 103,293 downwards.
CTCTAATTCATTTCTTGTGATCATCTAGCATTAAATTCATTGAATCAAATTATTTTAGCTAGTCTTTTTTCTCTACATGATTTTTTCCTGGTTCTCTTAAAATTGATACAAAAATTACTCTAAGGTTTAATAGTAAGTCTTCGCATGTGTATTTTTCTTTTCTTTCAGGTCTGCCAGCCATAAATGTTCCTACAGCTCTTTCAGAGAGAGGCTTGCCAGTTGGGCTTCAGTTCATTGGACGTTCATTCCAGGAGAAGCAGCTCCTCACTGTAGCCAAATGGTTTGAAAAACAAGTACAATTCCCAGTGATACAGCTAGAAGAAGTAAAGAGGCACGACAATGGTGTCTTTCAGCATCAGAAATCTGCTTCTTTTTCATAGCACCAGGCTTTCTTGTCAGCTAGAGCAAGAAAGCTGTGGGGATGGTCTAAAAATATATTTCTGCAGTTAATTGTCTTTTGCAGAAGTAATAATCTGTTTTAAGAAGACCTTATGCAGCAATGCATGATGGAATCAGGAGAGCTTGTTACTGTGTAAATAAGGCAAAATGAATCAAAAAGTAAACATGCCAATGTTATTAAGAGCTATTTCTTACTGATACTAAAAACACCAAGTTGAAATTATGTATCTTATGCCTGTGAAGCTGATTTTTTCATCCCCAGTGGGTGTGTAAGGTATCTGACCCATTAAAGAACTAACCTAAACTTTTGTGTGAAAACTTCATGGTTGCCGAAGAGCTTGGTTTCCTTCTGGGGCATAGACTTTTAAAATGACAACAACCAGACAAGCTCTGTTGGAACAAAGGTATCAAGGATCTGTTCACCAAGAGTTAATACGAAAGGAAACAAGGCAATAACATAGAACCATAAAAGACTTTTAAGATCATAAAGTCCAACCCAGCACTGCAGTATTCACCACTCAGTCATATCCCTAATGCCACCTCTACACATCTTATGTGATACTTACTAAGGTCATTGTGAGAAAGCTAAATCACCCCTGCATTTAGATCCCTGTTTTATCGAAATTCAAGATGTGGAAATGCTAGTTCATTTAAAAAACCAAAAATATTCCCTAGTGCTAGCTAACTGTGCAGGAGGTAAAAATAACCTCTGGGTTTACAAATCATGCAGATTACCCTTGTTACATCCATGCAAGAATGATGAATTCCAGGTATTGTCTGGGGAAAGGTGTGTAGTAGTCCTTGAGTGTAGCGGTTTCTTCTTCCCCAACACTTGAGTAGTTATTTTCTACTTCCTTTGTCACAGTTCTTTATAATCAACACTTAACTTAAAAGGAATACTTTCCAAGAGATCATCTTGCTCCGTGTGGCTCTGTAAGAGTAATACCACCAATTCCTTCATGGACTGTGATTCAACACAATAGTAAGTTGAACTGAATTTCCAAACCATCATCCTGTGCACTGGAGGATCTTCTAAACAGCTCATAACCTGTTTCAAATGTTGCAGTTTCCATTTCTGGAAAGTTAAAAACATGAAGGGTGAAGTTTGTCGATGGTATTGAATCAGATTCACTTTCAGTCATAGTCTACAGCATGCACACAGATGTAACAGGTATAGAGTGGGGAAAATGACTGGGGTGGAATCTCATATGGAACAAAAAATCATCCTGAATTACATCTTGTCATATACGGTGTTGTCACCCATATAAAAAAGAAAAACCTTATTTCTAAAAATTACAGATAAATTGGTGAATTTTCCATATGCCTAAGTGAGCATTTTCAATACCTTTCCCACACAATTAAAAACCCCACATTTAAAAAGTTAAATTTTTAAAATACTAAAAATGAAGGTACAGCCTGTTTGCAGCCACACTCTGTCTGGCTTTCCATAGAACAAGTCTTCAGGGAACTTACTTTTTCAGTTAGTGGGTGATGATGAATTGATGCTAATAAAATGTTTTCGCTGTTGTCTTCTGCAGTAATTTAGGTGTGCTGAAATCATGGATCTTGTCTTACAGCAGCATGTTGACCAGAGCTCTCGGTGAAGTTTTCCAAGTTGCTGTACCTGGATATATACTTGGAATAGCTGCTCTTTGATCTGCAGTCATGTCCCAAACCCAGACCTACCACTTGCTGTTTCTGAAAGTAAAGGTCAGTGTCTTTGGCCCAGAGTTTGAGATAAAAATCCTAGCTGTGAAGAGCATTCCTGGAGAGACATGAAGCACCTTGGAGTGTTACAGAAGACAACAAGCTGAGAATTGTGCTTTCCCTTGCAAAATAATTCTGGACTGACTTCTGACCTACTGCAAAAATCACTGCTTATGCTTGGCAATCTTTCTCTTAAAACCTTCTCTGATAGATAGGTGATGGAAAAACTGGATCAAGGCATAGATTCCTAGTCCATGTTTCCCAAGCATTTAGATGCAGATGAAGAGGAGCTGGCCCTATATGTCCACTACCTTTTTTTGAAGTGGGGCTCTGATTTCAGTCTGCAGAATCCTCTAAAGGAGCATTCAGAAGATCATAGCGATGACCTGTTCTGACACAGGTCCTTCAAGAGTTTCTGCTACTGGCAGATTTCTGGGCACAGAACAACTGTGTAGTGAAATACACTGTGGGGGAGGTACCAGCCAGCGAGACACCCATTCTGCTTGGCATTTGCAACTGTTTGTTAGCAGTTGAATTAAATAGGTTATAGAGACTTAAAAAACAAATTCCTGGGTAGATACTTAAATTTCTGGGCTATCAGATTCACAGCAGCCCAAACAGGGCTGCTCCCGTTCCTAGCTGGTTTGCGTTTTTGGGGACCATATGCCTAGTGCTTTCTGTCCTGCCCTTTTTAAGACTTTAATTTCCTCAAATCAGAGGTAAGAACTTAGGAGGCAGTTTGGTCAAGCTGCTTGAGGATGTAAGCAGGAGTTCCTTACACTGTGCAGGAGAATAGCTGAGACTATTGCTGTCTTTGTATTTGAAAAACTGATAATGGACTCTGGGCCCTCCAGCTGTTCCCAAAGGAGTTTAACACCCCAGCCTACCTATAGGTATTATGGTTGTGAGGGGTGTCTTGGAGCAGAGCTTTGTGCAGCTGCTCCCTGTGCCAAGTCATGGCTCCAGAGTTATAAACAAAACTTTCTATGCCAGATAATTAGACTCTCAAAACCCCTTGTTACAGAAGTAAAGGAATTCCAAGGAGCAGAAAGGTTTGGAGGTAAGAAAAAACAAAAAACCAAGGAAAACCCCAATACCCTGCCTATACAAACATTTTGTACAGCTGTCTTGAAAAACAATTCACTGAAATGATAGAGTTGGAAGTTTCATGGCATTGCAGCACATACACAGTGGGAGGTAGATGTAACCTTAGCACACCGTGAGCCCAGATAATTCTAGTGTTTCCTGAAAGAAACAAAAGCTAGAGCTTTAGCAAACAAGCAATTTGGTTTTTGGTGCAAATTATTTTTTCTTCAGATAATGAGAAACTGTAAGAACATTGTATAGTGGAAGAGTTATTTTTGAGAAGAAAATTTTTAAGAGCTTTTGCTTAAGATGTTTTTAAATACAATTGCAATCTGATATTGCACTCTATGTAGTTTCCACATATGAGTGCTTCCATCACCCTCTTTAAGAGCACTCATAATAAGGAGAAATTCAAAGCAAAATTTAACCTGAGTGCTGCTACTTCTCTGTTTGTACCTTTCTCAGTCATCAGGTATCGTGCACTTAATAGTAACTGCAAATTCATTGCAAATTCCCCTTCCATAGTACTCGTTGTTTCTCCATCAGCTTTATGATTCACCCAGGCACTAATCTGTCTGGAAAGCTGCAACAGGAAATGGGCTTTGTAGCCTACTTGGGGTGTCCCACAGGCTTCCCCCTCAGCTCTGCCCTCCAGAATACTGACAGCAGTACCACTAGACTCACAGATGGGCAACTGAAAAGGGAGGAAGAGGTGTGCACAGCATGCCTAAAAATCTCAGCTGGAGTTATATGGCAGTCATACTTCATGTTAAATTGATGCTCACAATGCCAGCAGAGAGGGCAAGGAAATGAGCAAAAAAGTCAGAGGAGCAAAAAAAGTTTATCTAAGTTTGTTATTTTTCCATCTGTGTCTCAAATAAAAAAGAAGGTATCCAGTTACAGATGTATTAGAGGCAGCAAATGAAAAACAATCTTCTTAATTAGCTCACCACACCTTCAAATGAGTAATGTCCAGATGCAATTAAGCAATTCCAAGCTAACCTTTCTTTGTAAGCAGAAGAAAGAGTTTTTTCCCCACTCAGCACAGGCATCCTCATGTACTCACTGTTGAGCAGCAGTGAAAGGTGTCTTTAGCTCAGCCGTGCAGGGCACTCAGGGGAAGCAGCAGGAACCCAGCCAGGGCACTTTGCCATGTCCTGTGCCATTTCATAGCCCCGGCTATGGTCTGACACCCACACAGTGAGGGTGAAAGTGCTGTAGAGAGTCACAAGCCAAGTCTGCAGCACATTATGTGATGAAATGGACTTCAAAGAGCTGGAAACAATCTTTTTCAGCTGAAGAGACTGTCCTTGTATCACATGTGTCACAGCCAGTGCTGAAGGGATTTGTGTGTCCTGCCTTGCCACACTGATGCACACGTGGTGCACAGGTTACTGTCATGTGTGCCAGCTCAGACACCTGGGGCACAACGGGGACTCCTGGGCTAGAGGCCGCTTTCAGGGGATGGTGCATTATGGTGGGAGAGGAAAGGGCAGAGGACAGACTGTCCAAAAGGCTGCTGCAGGAGTGTGTAAGAGGCCATGATAAAGGAGCAGGAGCAGAGGCAGTAGGTAGTCAGTACTGGCTGGCAGCAGCTGGGCACCTGCCTGCACTGTGCTGTGAACTGGGACAGCTGCTGGGTTGCAGCTGCTGTCTGCTAACACCAATCCCAAAGGGGGACAAGCTCCTGCCCTGCAGTGTATGGAGGAAAAGCACTAGGCATTTCATTGTGCCACCCAGGAGGGGACGTTTCAGCTTGAGAAATGACAATGAGAAGCACAGAAAGGTTGTCTAGGCAAGCTGAGAAACATCAGGAGGTAGAAAACACACAAAAAGGGAAAAGGATTAAGTGTCATAAAAGCTAGTAACTCATTCAAGTAGCCAGACTTGGGAGAGGAAGATTGAAGAGATAAAGAGATGAGGAAGCACACAGAATCTCAGAGTATTCCGAGTTGGAAAGGACCCACAAAGCTCATCAGAAGTATTCTGGTGAAGGAGGGGCCCTGATTTCATGGTCCTAAGTGGAAATCTTTGAAGGTGGGTGCCTTTTATAAACTGTACTTCTCTGAACAGAGAGGCAGCTTGATTTAGTCCACGACCAGAGTGTTTAAGACGTGCATTTGCAAGCTTTTAGTACCAAAATGCTACTTGGGGACATATAATGCCTGACACAGACAAACAAAATACACATTTAACAAAGATCAAAACATATTACTAACAATATACTTCAGGAAGCCTAGGAACACACTGAAAAAGGGATCATGTGGACTTGATTCCTCTTCATAGGTAACCATTTCATACTGTCATCTCCATTATAAAAAAATAATATGAGAATTTTTGGTTTCTTCCTCCTATTAATAGTCAAGAACCTTTTGTTTAGAAACTTAAATCTCAGCCAAGCCACACCCACCTATTTGCTCCAGGCAATACTGTTCTTTTGTTTAAATATGTTTTCTCACTCATTGTGTTTAATGCACTCTTGTATTTATAGAGCACAGTTACATTCTTCCTGAGTCTTTATTCTGCCAGAACAGTTTACTCCTGTATATTAGAGTGCCCTGTGCTGCTAATCCCTGTAGCCATCCACTGCACCTGTTCCAGCTGAATCCATGTCTTCCAGCATAGGTGACAAGTATTGTAAAGGCAATTCCAGGTGCAGTTTTGTGAGCACAAAAACATTAATATTTCCTTGCCACTCCTGAAAAATTATTTTCCAGAACACTCTGGAATCACACTTGGCTTTTACTCAGCCACATTACACTGCACCCATAGCTCAGAGCCAATTTATGATTAACCAATGCACTCAGGGCTTGCTCTGCCTCCATTGCTTTCAGTGGATAAGCATTTCCTGTATGAGCTGAGAGCTCATTATTAAGCCTCTAGGTTCATGACCCTGCACTCCTTCTCGTCACTGCTATTCAAATTATCTGTTTTCCAGTTTTTCCTGTAGAGTCCAACTCCCCACTGTTTTGACAGTAACTCCCAGCCTCATGTCATCAGAAACAAAGAATGTGTCCTTCAAATAACTTTCCTTATCACCATAACTTTACCCTCATTGCAATCATTTTCCAAGCCACAGCTGCCAATGGACTTGGAGGAAAATAAAATACAACTTCTCTTGTATGGCTTCTGTAAATCTCACCTGTGCCCTGATGAATCGTGTAGATGCAACCACCTATTGACAAAGCTAGATAGGCTGCAGCTCCTCAGCCTCTTTCTTAACAAAAACTTGGGGTTTCAGCCCTCACTCTATTCTATGACTGGTTTGCTTTGAAGGCTAAAATAAAATAGAGTCCCATTGCAATAAACACTGTGCATGGATATCAAGAAAAGAACTTGCCCCTGAAAAGAGCTTGCATCTATTATGCATCTATCCAAAACCCCCATAAAAAACCCCAACAAAAAGCCACCCCAGGATAATGAGCTATTGTATCCACAGCACTAGAAACATAAGAGCCTGAATGATCTACTCTCAATTGTGGACAATGGAAACACGCTGAATCACTAAAACCGAACATTCAATAGGCAAAATGCAGCCTTGTCACTAAGACAAACTGCTAATAGCAACAATGAGGCTTGAAACAGCTTGTATGGAGCCAAAGTGGCTCTCATACTTCAGCTGAAGTTCATCCAAAGTTGAATGGGGAGGTCTCCAGATGGTCACTGCAACTGGGGTTAGAAAGAGGGACCATTACGTTACTTTCTTGTTAATACAAAAAGTGTAGAATTTTGTTTAGTGATGAAAATTAAGACTTACCCCCAGAGGAGTGGACAGGATAAGCCATGAAAGAAAATGGCATCACTTACACAGGGAAGATGATAGTACTTAAAAAAGATATTGTAGTCATACAACTTTGGCAGAAAAGTAGGGTGGGGAAAGCACAATTGTCTTGCAAAGTTTGTGCTGTGCTTTTTTCACGCAGCATGTAAAACTATGTCATTTCTTTTATGGAAGAAAACATCTAACTTCACAGTATTTAAACACACAAGCAACAAAATTCCTCTATTGCCGCCCCAGTCAGGAATGTGACAGGCACAGGCACATTGTTGAACAGAGCTGTAAGCTACACTTTGCTCCAGATCTTCCATTTAGGGCTGTATTTGTGTCTGTCCCCTGTGCTTCACAACCACACTGGTGGTGTGGGCTTTGCCAATACAGCCTGGCTCAGGAAGAGCACAAAATACCTCAACAGGTTTTTCAGAAAGAAGCATCACCTCTGAGCTTCTCTGCCCACTCCCATGGACACCAGCTTGCCTGCTTGCAGACAAGTGGAGGTGAGAAGGTGCTGGACTCCGCCTGCTTGGTTACACAAATCAGAGAACATATTTAGGAGGAAAAGCTGTCCCTGAGAGGGTTGCCCAGTACACCAGGGCAAAGGCCATCTTTGGGGAGATTTGAGGGCAGATCTGGTACCTCTCCAGAAACGTTGGCTTCCAAGGATTCAAGGAGAAATTTGTGTTTCTTCATTTCCCATCTCAGTCTCGAACCTTAAATCAATCACAAGGTTCTCAGATTACCACAGTGTGTGAAACACTGACTGTGCAATCAGAGCAATAACATACCCCAAAGCCTGCCATGGAGAACATGCCTAAACATAATCAGAGTGAAACAAAAACCCAGCTCTGCTCATGCCTCTTTGATTTGGGACTTAAAGCATCCATCTCACAGAATCACTTAGAAAGCCAAAAAAACATTCACTCTATGTTGTAGCCAACAGTGCTGCACATCTTTGCCACAAGAGCATCTCACAAGATGCAAGACCAAGTCACATCCTGGCAGGAGAGACAAGCAGAGCTCTCAGAGCAAGCAGAGGCTGTCCTGATCTCCAGCCAAAGGGAAAGGAGATTACACCTCCTACTATCTCTCTTGGGGGAGGAACTTGGTGAAACACACTATTCTTAAACAAAACTACTCTTTATTTTGTCCCCAGAATATATACTGAGATATGGCAGGTGCCAAGTGTATTTCTCCCACACAGCATGTTTTTCTCTAAAATCAAATTCCCCTTTTTTAGTACATGCCATGGGAGGCAAAAATGGTGGTGAGGAATTTGTAGCAGGCTTTAAAAAACAAGGGGAGACAAATGGAATACCAAGGGAGGAAATAATTTTTACAAGCGAGTCAGAAAAACATTCTAATGCATTTGCTCTTTAAGCACAGTTACATTTACAAACAGCCTGATGAATGGGAGGTGTGTTGCTCCAGTTCCATCGCCTCAGCAAGACCAAACTGGAGCACTGGAGGATTAGGACTAGATCTAACATACTTTGAACCTGGTGAAAAGCAAGACTTCAGCTGAACGTGCACTGAACTAGCAACCTAACTGAAAATAAAGAAGATAATTATTTCCTTTTTGTCTTAAAAAGTGAGACCCTAAGACAAGTTATGGCATAGAGGAACTTTAGGAGACTACTGCTCTTCTCTGTGCATCCTTAGCACTTTTCGTGTAGAGCATTTCTGACTCCTGCTCTTCACCACCACTAAATTTGTTCCATTCAAACCCAAGATTTCCTAATGAATTTGGCCAACAAATATGGAATTCATTGATAGACCTGAGGTGGTGGAGAAAACCTTTCAGAACATACTGTGCTTGGTGTAAATGGAGTGGTCATGCTGCTATCAAGAAGAGACATCAGTGAATAAAGTAATGGGTACTCTACTCTTCCCTATAGAGTTGTCCATAATTTCATTCTCTGGGTATTTTTTACTCTGAAAGCACAGACATCTCCTAAACCACCGGCTCTGGCTCTCATGAGCAAACTCACTAAACAAAGGTCACATTTCCATGCAGTCTAGTATTACCAGGGTGAGTGTGTTTTGAGTTAACAACACCTTGAAGCCATTTTAGAGCATGCTTCAATCTTATTTAATACGTGAGAATTTAACTCATCTCAAGCTCCAGTTCTTACAGCCACAAACTGCTGTCATTGCCTAAAGTATCCGCACAATGTAGGGGCGGGGGACAAGAAGACTAAATACCACTTAATTATTCTATTGATCTATTCCATTTTAAAGTTTTTCTTCTAGGACCTGCTGCAAGCCTAACCTTTTTCTATAATTACTACTAAAGAACATTGGCAAGAAACAGTCCTGAAAAATTATGAACTCTTAGAAATTGAAATCTGAAAATGAGTTTCCATATTCATGAATAGCCCTTGGAGCTAGCCAGCTGTTTCTATAAGGCTAACATTGTCAGGTCCCTACCCATCTGCCACTTCTAAAACATCTGATATATTTCTCTATTTTCAATATATTAGTCTTTACTGATAGGTGGGAAGGTCTGGTTTTCTCTGCTTAACTGAGGAAGACCTGCTGCACAGAGAAACTGAAGATGTAATTTTCAAATTGATCTTTTCTAGAAGTGCTCTCTACTCATGTCACTGCTTCAGAAAGCTTGGTCAGGCCTCACAGTGGAGGTTGCCTATCAGGAGTTTGATGATACCTTACAAGGAGAAGGCCAATACTCAGACACAACATTCAAAGCAAATAATTTTTCTTACTATCCTGCTGAAAGAGGTTTTACTTATTTTAGTGTGCTATACTGTTTTTGTGTCACTCCCAATTTCTACTTAAGTGTCAAATACCATCCAAGAAAAGAAAGGGGAAAAAAAAAAAAAATCACTCTACAGCTCTAAATATACAGTGGCAACATTATAATATTTATCAGCGACCTCTTATAATGACATTACAAACCTCCCAAGATTGATAGCAAAATGCTTTCCATCAGTCTGTTGACACTCTTTAAGTTGTTTCCCAATTGTTATCAGCCCAGTCCACTCATCATGGTTTCTGCTAACTTTCCTGTGACTAATATCCAACAGACGTATGGTCAGCAGAGCCCACTGAAATCCCAACGAGTCTAAGATGTAGCTTCCTCCCCTCCCTCCTCAGAGCTTCCCCTGTGACCACAGCAACACTCACCACAACAACCACTCAGCCCTCTATATTTCCTGGAGGGAAGTTATGCATTTTCATAACAATTCATTGCAATTTAGAAATCTTCCAATTTGTTACGAGAGGGGAAGATATACAGTCATATGAAACAGCTATGACATCTCTGTTTTGTATCTATAAATATCTTTAAGTCCTTTCTCTGCTGTTAGTGACAAAGATTTTGTTTTACCAATGGCACTGGTAGGTGACCAGGAGCACAGCTGGGCTGAGAAGGGAAGGTGGGTTTTTATTCTTAGAAAAGCCTGAGGCTCAAGTGTTTAATATCTTACCTTATGCCATGTATTTAGTATCTTACCCTGTGGAAAGAGGTGTATCAGCTTTTCCAGTTAGAAATTTATGTCCTATATTTGTTACTCTCAGCTTTCCCATTCTTCTACTTGTTTTATATTCACAGGGAGGAGGATTATTGTTTTAACAGTTCCCTCTCAGTCAGGGTGTTGTTGTTTTTCTTGAAACTAATGTACCCTTATTTTTTTCCCAGTTATGGCTTATTAGGCAGCCTATAAAATATCCTTAGACATTTTACAATTATAATTTACATTTTTCCCCCAATTGACTTAGTTCAGAATTGTTTTCCACTTTGTGAAATTGTGTCAGCTAAAACTATTTATTTGCATTTTGTTTTCCTTGAACAAATATAATCAAGTTATGAACATTTTTATTTACTGTATTACTAATTTTTATTACTGTGTTTCCTCTCCTCTGCTGAGGCAAAAGTCTAGTCTGGAGTTTCCCTGATATCTGGAGCAATCATTTTTAAGAAAGAAAATTTATAATGTTATTTAGTGATTCTGAAGATGTTTCATTGCTGGCAGCATGAGACTGCCAGCATATGGCATTTGGATGAATGTCTCCCACAAAACCTGCAATTTTCTTTTTCCTCCTATACATTATAGATACTAACTGAAAAAGCCAGTCACCTGTTCCCCATAAGAAGTAGGGCTATTTTTCTCTCACTGAGAGAAACTCTGACTCCATCTTGCACTTTTCACAATGAGAAATCAGTCAATTAGATAATTTCTTTGTTATTTGTCACTAGTAAATTATTAACTTTTTTTTTTAATTTTTGGTCATAGTGTGCCATTTCTCATCCCCTTCAGTCCATTAAAACTTCATTAAGAGGTTTTTATCTGTGATTTAAAGATTTCAGTCACCAGAAAATTCCCATCGAGTTCCAGCAATGCCATTTCTATTGAATTTACACTCATAAATGAGCAATTCTAGTTTCTCTGTTTATTATCTAGGACCCTGACGTTGGTTCAAGCAGCTAAATAATTTCCCCTTCTGTCCTTGGTCATGTGCGTTGGTTTTATTCACCATAGCATGGCTTGGATTTAAATGGCTGCTCATTTATTTCCGGGCAGTTCCTTTCTCACAGAGGTGGAAGCCACAGCATTTTCCCAGCTGCCTCAGAGGCTGCCTGCTCACCAGAAACCCTCCAAAGAGAGGAGCCTCCCTTCTGCCCTGCAGCCAAAAGCAGGAGACATTAAATAAATTTACCCCTGAAGCCTTTCTTGAGTGTGCACAAGTGGTTTCTGACATTACTCTGGTTAATACTTGACCATGTGCTGCTTTGCCTACCCCCTCTCAAAAAAAAAAACCAAAAAAAACCAACATAATCTTGCTCCATGAGTATTTTTGCACTTAAGAGGAAGGTAGAGAGAAATGAACCTTTAGAGCAAAAAGAATTTTTGTGTGTATCCATATCCTTGCTCTTAACTTTCATTCTTTTTATAGGAAATGTTGCATTAAAAATATCAAAGGGCAGTTAAAGGTTGAAATTGTTTTACTACACATAAATTCAGGCATTAATGATGCAGCCCTGTCTTTGATTCTAGTAGCATCCCAAATTTCGGCAGGATGGTTGTTCTCATAAATAAACAAAACCACAGAAACCCATTCTTGAAATCTGTACTGTGTCTTACCAGAGATGTATTGGATGCCAAATGAGAATGGATTTAACACTCTCCTGTCAATGCCTCATAAAATGGTCATTTTATAGGATGTGCCTTAAAACAGGACCAATTATTCTTACAGATTGCAATACAAATTGTGGTGTAATTAGTCCTTAACAGCAATAATGGAAGAAAGTGAGAAAAATAGTGAAATAAAGAGACAAAACCCAATTTATTTTAGGTAATTGCATTTCCACCTATTTATTTAAAATCAGCCACTTTCAAGTCTTGTCATCTTGCCAATGCAGTAGCACAATGTTCTGCTTCTAGCCCTTTATACATCTTTGTAGAATAAAAATCTCAGCTGCAGTATTCCCTTACTCTCAGAACAGAAATGATTCTTTCCTAGTCCAAATGTCCTAATGGCTCAGCATTTTGTGCTGAGAAATCTTCCACCTTCTTGGGAGATCAAATAAGCAACTTTTCAGTAAAGTGTCCTAAAAGAACTATTGTCTATACAACCACTTAAAAAGCCAAGACTTTTTTTCCCCTCACACATCTGAAGCATTTTATTGCTTAGGAGATATTTTTTTGCATTCTCTGAAACCACTTCTTACTCAGTTTGCTTAGCCCAATACAAACCTCACAGTTAATGACCTCCTCATTATTTCAAATGCATAGAGAAACTCGATTCAATTCAAAGTCAATACCACTGCAAGGCTATTGTAGTTCTGAAATATTTCCTTGCCAGTCTGTTGGAAGAAAGTAAAAGAAATAAATTTTTAAAAAGTCTAGAAAATAGCCCCCAAGAACAAAGGTACAGTCTGCCTTAACAAGCATGGCTGAACAGCATCCAGCATTTTAGCCTTTCATCATTGCTCCGTGGAGCTCAGTATTCCCCCAGTCCTCACAAATTCAAGGGCTTGTTTTTGTTTTTGGATCTATGTCTCCAGATCTGTGGCTATGAAAGCATGAAACATGCACAAATTGCTACAGCATTAATTCCCAAGTTTGGCAGCCAGACTAAATCAATGGTGTTTGCAAAGCATGAATCGCCTTGTGCATTTCAATAGGTTCCTTGGTCACCAGGCTGTGGACAATCCATTGGATAATGAGGTTTTTTAGCTGTTTCACAAAAAATTGTGTTACTAAAACATATTCCTCTCTGAATGCCAGTTCCATTCTAGCCAGTGGCCAAAATCTTCCAGGTTAATCCTTCGTAATTCCTACAGCATATTGATGAACTGGCAGTAGGGACATTTTAGATAGCATGAAACCCAGACACTGCATAAAACACTGAATATTCAAGAAACATCAGGAAAACAAATATATGGACATATTATTCACAACCATGTGAAACTCATCTGTTTTCAGAGTGACTGCTTGGACTTTGCAGCCTGCCCTGACCTCATGTCATGGCAGCCAGGAGCACTGATAGAACCTTCAGATCCCAGCTGTCACCAAACATCCAGGTGTACATGTCTTGTGTAACTTGATCTGTCAGCAAAAGGAATTATCAGCTTTACACTGTGATGGAAAAGCTTATGCTTTATTCTGCTCTGCAGAAGCAGTCATGGAAAACTTGGACTTGTTTGCAAAGTCACGTGTTGGTAATACATGGCAGGATAAACTTTGCTTTAAATCCTGATTTAAAGCCAAATTGAGTTGGGAAGAATTCAGTTGTTTTAGTTAAAGTGGTTTACTTTGGGTTTTTTTGCTTGTGGGGTTTTTTTTTGTTGGTTGGGGGCTTTTTGTTGTTTGTTTGTTTTTAAATACAAGAACCCACTGCAGGGCTTGTTACCTGTGTGTTTCCTTTTCCACCCAGGAACAGCTATGTTAGTAGAGCATCTCTACAGTCTTTTAGCAACCATGTCTGTACCTGTGGTTGTGTAAGAACCAGACAATCTGGGAAAAGGCCTAAGTACCTGAAATCTCTGGGTTTTTTCCAGTACACCGGTTGCTGTAAAAAGGGCTACTACTTTTCTTTACAAACCTTGCTTTCTTTATATTGTACCCACCTTAATTAGCTTGTACCACTTTATCTACCTGACAGGTCACAGCAGAATAAGCCATGCTCTGTACACATGTCCTAAGGAGCATGAAAGGTGAAACTAGAACAGGTTCCTGCGTTTTGGAGCTGCATTTTGAGCAACAGTTACTCCCAGCCTCCCCCCATGGCCAGCTCATAGACAGGGCAGCTTTTTTCCAAAAGCTTTCAGTGATTTCCAAAGGTCTGCTCTGAGCAGCCTGCCTTGCCTGCATCCTTTACCACAGTCATCAGGGTCCACTCATGTGAGGAAACCTGCTGGCACAAGTAGTGAGGATGCACCCAGCTCCCACAGCCTCTATGAATGCTGCTCCTGAACTGGAATCATGGTTATTGGGAATTCGTAAAAGAGCTCATAATTTAGCAAGTACCATGAACACTGTAAGGAAGTATTTTCCCCTAATCTGACTCTGAATCTCTTGGGCCCACTCAGCTCCATGTCCAGACCTGCCCCACAGCCACAGCCCTGCACTCCTCTTCCAGTGCCACTGGTACCCCCAGCAGCAGCACAGGCTCTCCCTGGCCCCCTGCAGCATCGCTCATGGCAGAGCCCCACATCCTTTGCCAGATGAGCAGACACAGCAGCCTGAGCCTCCTCATTGCATTCTCCCACAAGTGACCAGTTGTGCAAGCATTTTGCCCTTCCAGATCAAATAACCTGACTCAAGGTGTCTCACGTGATGGGACACAGGGAAACTGAGAAGTCTGAATTGCTGTGGTTTCACCTTTCTAAAGTGAAGCACCTGAACCAACAACATTTTTTTGCATTTGAAGCCTGGGGACTGCATTTTTAAACCATCCCTGAGTGTAAAAAAAAAAAAAAAAAAAAAAATGCAGTTGAACTGTTCTTCACAGAAACAAATGGAAAAAAAAAAAAGAGACTGATACCAAAACTGAAATATTAGTATTGAGATTATACATGTATGATTTGGTTGAAGGAGCAGGAGAAGGTCTAACAGAAAATACCATGCAGATACCTCTTGACTATCTCCACACTAAAGTCCCAAAGCCACACTGATGTGCAAAAGATTCCATCTAACCAGCAAATGAAAAATCATCCCTAAATGCCCATGGCATGCTGCAAGCTAAGCAAAACTGAGCTGCTGACTTTGTGAACGTGTGCTCAACGTGATGTAATTATCATATCATTTTGCAGTGCACCATCAAGAATTTGAGCAGGAAGAGCTTTGTCTTCTCTGCTGTCACTTAAAAGCCAGCAAAGTACATTGTTCACCTTCTACAAGCAGCACTGCCACTGCGAGTATTAAGGCGACAGTGACGAAAGGAATCAATGCTTATTTATTTTTAAATCAATGCTTCAAATTTACTTGGATTCATGGAAGAAATAAAACTTTTAATCTGCCAGCAATTCACCCAACTGAAAAATATAAATATGCTTCCTTGCCACCTCTGATTCTTTTCTCTGCTATAAACCAGAGAATCCGAATATCATTGCTGTGATCATGGTGTTTTTATCCAAGGTGGGAAGTACAGTCCCTTGCTCTCATCGACCTGCTGTATTGCTGACATTCTTGATACCTGAACAGTGATTTAGTGACAATTTTAGAACAGAATCTGGCTGTTTATATCCCTTGAACATACATTTTCTGAGAGAAAATGATGTATCTTCTGAAAGTCCAGAATGGTAAATAAAGCCAAGCTTTGTCCAGAGTGGCTTTCAAAGAAGATATTCTGCAGTTCCCAGTACTGTATTCCCATCCCAGTCTCAAGGATAAGAGATATAATGAGAAGGGGCTGCTATTTGGGAACACCAGCAGCTCCTTGACTTACTGGCCCCCAATAGCCAGAGAGGGCACGAGCTCCCACACAGAGCCCATCTCCCCTGGGAGCTGCAGCGCTGCCAATGTCACCTTACCCCATGTTGTTTTTTCCAGATCATTAACTGTTAAACAGGGAGAGAAAGCAGAAGTGAGTCCTGCTGCCCTGAGAACAGCATAACATCAAGAAGGGATGGCTACATTTCATCAATCCTCTGCTTAAGCAAGGGCAGCGTATACCTTTGCCAAAAATAAGCAAGAAAAAGGGTGGAAGTGAAAATAAACATCCCTAAAGCTCTTTGACTTTCTTCTGCCAGAACATGCCCGTGTAAAACAGGCTTTGGCAGCAAGTCCCCAGTGGCTGTGCCTGCCTGTGCCCACCCGCTGTGTGCCGGTGGCTGCCCAGAGCCAGCGGGGCAGCAGGCACAGGGAATGGGACTGGGGTGCTGGGATAGGGTAGGGCTGCTGCCAGAGAGAGCCTGGAGGCAGGCGTGGGCAGCATGGCCGAGGAGCACTGTCGGTAGCTGGCTCCAGCTCCAGATCTCTGGTGACCTGCACTGAAGTCTCCAGGCACCTTTGCCGCTTCACCTTCACCCCAAAAACTGATTTCCCACCTTCTTGAAACCATCTCAAGAACATGGGGGTTTTCCCTGCTGTAGGGGATGGTTGTCTCTCCCCACAACTCCACCGTTTTCAGCGCAAATCAGTTTCTAATTTTATATCCCGAGTGGGAATTTCCAGCTGTAACCTGGCTGTACTTCCAGTGCGGCAAGCAAGCAGGCTGACTCGCAGCCACATGATTTGCTCTTGACATTGAGCTGTTTGTTCTTTTCACACGCTGGCCACTTCTACTCTGCCTAAGCATTGCTTATAAAACATAAGAGCTAGAAAATGTAACCTATAAAATGCTGCAGAGCTGCTTGGCTAAGACTTAACCACAACGAGACCCTTTTCAACAGTGCTAGTCTTTGTTTCTGAGGGTCTGTGCATCCCAAACACCCTGTGCTGTTGTATTCTGGTCACAAAGCTCATCAAGATGCATAGGAGTGCACTGTACTGTACCCGCTTCCCTTCCTCCAGGTACCAGCAGCCTCTGATGCAGCTGTATTGATCAAGAAAAGATGAAACCGGGGCATTCCCAGCTAGCAATGCTATTTGACCTGAAAGGAGGCTGAACAGGATTTTAGAAGTTTCTGGGCAGACTTTTCATCACTTCCCTTTGATTTTAAGGATACCAAAAGGATTCAGGTGGAGGTGTAGGGGAGGAGAGCAGGAGAAGCTGGACTTTGCCATCTGCTTTAGGTAAAGCCTTATTCCCTCTCTTGAAGGCCACCCACACCTGGGTTAATGCTGAGAGTGACAGTGCCACCTCAGCTCCACCTCTTCCCTGAACCATCAGCATGGTGTGCCCTCCTGGAGGCAGCGAGAGGAAGAACCCTCTGTACTCTCCTTTGCAAAGGTTGCAATCACAAGGAGCTATCCAGTCATTGCAAATAATTTTTTTGGAAGTTTTATTTCCTTTTGGACTGAGCAAGTGTCAGAAATTGCTTCCTGAAATGACTGAGATACAACTCTTTTGGCACAATTCCAGGCTTAAATAAAGATGAGTTATAACACCAAGCTTTGCAAATAGCATCGAGAAAAATGCTGATTAGGAAGTTTTGTGTAACTTCTTGGCAAAACTTGAGAAGGGAAGGATAGTTAAATCTTTATAGATTTATGGTTGCCTATAAGAAAGGGAAAGGCTTGACGTGGCTGTGGTTCAAATAACTAATTTTCAGTGAATTGTTTCTGCATCCTGTATTTTATCTGTTTGATCCCTATACATATTTTAAGGATACCACAGACAGTCTGTCCTCTCAGACAGTGCCAAATTCCAGTATGCATGTTCAGAAGGGAGAGACAATACAACATAACTCCAAACTGAATTGAATTTCTGCTTCAGTGTAGCTTCCCATAAAGACCATTCCAGCAGTGTTTGTGGAAGTCCTTGTGTTATCTGCCCTAGAGCCTGCAGCTGGTCAAAAGGCAAGAACAGCCCCTCTCTTCCCTCTAAGCACTCCCCTGGCAGCATTAAAATCCCTACAGATGTAACATTGTGCAACATGCTTATTTTGTTATTAGTTTGAGCCCCTGGTTAAAAGAATCAGCCTGGTTGATCAACAAATCCTTACACATTTGTAGTGCATCTTTTAACTTTTCTATTGATATACATATATTCTCATTAGAAAGTTAGTGCCTACGTTCAGTTAGAGATCAAGTAAAATATACATAAGATTTTATTTCTTCATTTGTAAATCAAGGAGTAAACTTCTGTTCATTCTCAGTTATCCTGGTATTTTCAAAGAGATTGTTCTTTTTCTGACTTTGTAAGCTAGTTTTTATTTTAAGTAGTGTTATTGGGAATTAACTTACATTCAAAAGGAACAAAGATGATCTTGCAGGCACCACTGATTACATGCAACGCAAATTGCACCAAGCACTGAAACAAAGTCTAAAGAATATCAAGATACCATTGTTTAAAATGGTACAAAGCAATCTCAAAACCTTTAGCAAACACACAGAAAGCATGCTACCTGACTGCCAAAAATGGTTATTAGGTATGACCTGAGAGAATTACAGGCCACTCAGCCTAATTTCAAGATCTGAAGTGCCCAGCAAATGACAATGTAACGATAAGCTGACAGAACACTCGCAGTAAAGCCAGATATCACCCGGTAAAATGTGGGTGAAGCACCTCTTACTAATGAATAACATAAAAACGCCTTGGAAATTATTTTAAAATTTATATGCTTGGCCTGGCTACCTCCTCTTTTTGTCGTGCTCTTTCAAAGAGAGAAACAAATGGGTTAAAACCTGATCCTGAGGCAGAAAGTCATGACTCTAAGAATGACATCTTGCTGAAGACAAGATATTGTCTGTCAGCCCTGAGCACTTCTCTGCTTGAAATGAAAATCACATAAAGACAAGTTCCTCTAAGAAGGGTATGTCAAACTGCAGGTAACTCTGCAGCATACACACTTCTGTGGATAGTGAAGTACTGGTTAATCCATCCCATCTCAAATCCAGATGGCCATTAAAGGTTGGTTTATGAATCTGCTTTCCCTGGGAATAAGCCAGTAGTGACTGCTGGTTTGCCTCCAGGGGGTTGCTCTTGAGTGGCTTTGACTCTGTACATGGGCCAGGGAGGAAAGCCCACAATTGTAGATTTCCATGCTCAGTCTGAGAATAAAAGCATATCCTCAAACAAAGCCCTTGACAAGAACCAACTCCATGAGGTGCTGATTTAATCCACCTGATTTAATAGCTGACTCATTACTTGTGATACAGAAACCTCAAGGCTTTAACCAAAATGGCACAGATTTTTCAGATATGTCTAGAAAAGCTCACCTCTTTTCAAAAAAGGGCTAAAGATCAACTTCTTGGTGGGGAATAGGGAGAGTAGAGTGGGTGGTGAGGTGATGGGAAAGAATGACAAACAAAGCAAAGTTTAATGATTCCAGGAAATAATTTACCAGCTGTCCTCCACAATTCAACTCAGTACATGCATTAAATTATTGATACTTGGTTGAATCTGCTGAAAGTCTAGAAACATCGATTGAAAGCTCTTGCCTAAACTTACTGTGAGGTGAGATTTCCTTTTTGTCATATCCACCCCAGACACAATAAACTGTTCATTCCTCTACAAAAATCTATTTCATTGACAAAGTTAAATTTAAGAGGGTTTTTAGGAAAATTTTTCTCAACAGATTGGATGCTTTTCTGGTAAATGCAAGTTTTATGTGCTCAAATACAATTGTCTATTACTCAAAGTAACATTTATCCATTTTAGATTTCTTTTAAAATCCATTCCTTATGCATGTAATATAAATTAGTTCAAAGTTATTTATAATTATTGTACTGCTTCTAAGTTTTCCACAGACTGTCCAAGTCTGTTTACTCCAGGGAAGTAATCTGTCAGCTATTAGAGTAGTAGATATGAATGTAGTACTTACAGATTTTGAATAATCAAAAAAGTGAGGTTTTACAGGTCAGAAAATTATATCATTTCTGAAATCCATGCTCTCACAGCATGTAAACACATTCTCCTTGTTCTCTCAGTACAGAATACTGCTCAGACAAACACAGTGTCCAGCCTCTGTCAAATCTGCAAGCTCTAGTAAACTCTGGAATTGCCTGAAGTCTGCCCTGTTTTCTCAGGGAAAGTGGTTATATTAACGTGTTTGTTTTCTGAAACCAGAAGGAAGTCAGGTATTTCAGAGCTAGTACAGATTATCACACAGGCAATGATGTATTTGTGCATAGGTAAGCTTACAATCAAAATATTAATCAGTTTTTTAATGGTCTAAGGTATTTATAGTAGTTCTTCCAACACATCACAGTCAGGATGTGATTATTTTGATTTTAAGACTATCAGAAAACATACAACATGCCGTTTAAGAGAAGCATTATGCAATCATTGAAAGAGTCTCCTCATCACCCTTAATAAACAAAGATCAATTATTGCAGCCTTACCTAGTGGACAGAAATAACTTACAGGAGCTGTAAAATACTTTTTGATCCTCTTGTTTGCAAGTTAAACATCTTTCTTACTAAGGGTCACCTCAACATTTCCACGTTTTTAGAGCTGACAGAATGACTTCCAAACCCTTTTTTTAAAAAAGATCTGCAGAAAAACAAGAAAAAGCTTTTGCCAAATCAACTTTATGAATATGTTTGTCCCCTCATATAAGCTGCCTGTGATCTTGAAAAGCAGCTAAAAGCCTTGCTTCTTATTGCCTACCAGATTGCAGGAAAGCTGTGTTTTCTAAACAGTAGCATTAGCTGTAGCAACTGCAAGCAAAGGTAGGTTGGGTTAAGCCCCAGTCACCTGTTTGTAATGCATTTGTTACATTTTTATATATCCATAATGCTGGTTCAATGAGGCCTTGAAAATACTCCTGCAGAGAACATATTACTCTTTTCTACCTACCCAACAATAAATATTGGAAACCTTTGGATATTTGGAAGGTTTTGAGGCATCAGTAGCCACTATCTTTAATTGTTTTCTAAATTGAAGGAGGATTGTGTTATTCACAGTAAATGGAGCTCTCACTCTAAAAACTTATGCTGCTTCAGAAATGAGTAGAAAATTATATTGAATTTGCTGTCATAGTAAAGAGATTCATGTGAACATCTGCAGAGAGTATGATTCCTGTTTGCCACTTTTACAATGCTCATTTTTGTTTTTCTCTGCAAAAACCTATTGAGTTTTTATTGTACAAGTTGTAATACAATTATTTTTTCTCATCTATTCTGCTTGCCTGATCTTTTACACCTCACAGTCCCCATTAGTCAAAGAAATAATTTCTGCATATGCTGATAAGCCTTATGTCCATGCACCTAAGCTGGTCTGCGTAGTCATTCCTCCTCTCAGGAAGGTGAGAAAGAGCATTTCTTTCAACACAGGCAAGAATAAATTATACTGTGGGAAATACTACCTTTGTACTCATGGCCCTGATCCATGGACACCTGTCAAACCCATAACACATCACTAGTATTTCAAACTGGTCTTGTTTCACAATCAGCCATGGATGTACTCTATTTAACTAATATTTAAGTCATGAAAAATTGAATTAAAGTCACCCCCAAATCCCAGAAGATTGAGCAGTTAAGCATAATCAGAGGTTCTAGTGTTTTGCATAGGCTATAGCTATTTTAGAAATGAAAGTAAGTGTAAAGCATATTATAATGTGGAACTAAAGATGTTTCAGATCCTTTGCAATGTAAACTCTTGCTTGATCAAATTCAAAAGATTTGGTCTCTCAACAAGTAGCAGGCAGCCAGCCTTCTGGCACTGTCTGTGACAGGAAGTCAGAGAACCTTTCTGGCGGAGTAAAATCCTTCTTTGTTATTCACTCAACTGGGCTCTCCAGCCTTCAAGCATAAGCCTTCGGACAACATCCACGGAGATTCTGCTCCCGGTCTTCTGAAGGCATTCTGCTCCTCACGTATTTTCTGAGTTCTCTCTCAGCCCTCCTCCCCAGGTCTGCAAGCAGTGTTTTTCTCTTTCTAGTTCCACAACCAAGTAATTAAGTCTTCATTTTATGACTTCCCTGCCTGCTCAGAAAGTGCCAGCAACCTAGCAACCCTTTACGGGGCTGGAGGTCTCACCTATTTATAGGCTGCAAAATGAACATTTCCAGAGGCCCTTGTTATTTCTGCACAGAAATTTCCATGCTATGCCTGAGTGAAAACGCATTCCATTACTCTCTAGCAGAACACACTTTGTGAAATGCTAAACTCACTTTCCCAGTAAGGCATACTATATTTACACAGTCACTAACATTAACTTTTCCGAAGTTCTCCTCCTCACAGGAGATTTCTTTACCTGGGGTACAGGTACAGCTCTTAATGCATAGTGCAATGTAGTGATTTCATAAGTAAAGTCTGTCATCCTCAGCTGTGGCCTAACAGCTTTTTCTTTAGAAGACAGATTTTCTTGTTCTTGGAAAGTCTGAGGCTCCTCACACTGAAGCCAAGTGCCTACAGAGAAAACAGACCCTACTGAAGATAGATCCTTAAACCATAACTACAACACTTACACCACAGTGCAGGTGGAGCAAGGGATGCTCCTGAAAATAAGCAGTGGCTGATCACACCCACTCAGCACACAGAGGTTCACACCTGAGCCCTTCCAGCCACGTTCCCCTGATCTGCTCTCTCCATCCACAGCAACAACTCCTGTCCACGTCCTGAGCTGAAGACTCACAAATGCACTGCACCCACCTCTGCACTGCAATGCTCTTTCTGTGAGCAAAGGAAGAATGGTGCTACATGAAGAAAGGAAAATACAGAAGAAGAAAAAAAAACAAAAACAAAAACTGTTTTTCAGAAGTTATGAGAAAGTGAGATTCCAGATTCTCAAACTTCTAATTTTTAATTATTTCTTTAGCATCTTTCTGAAAACCATAGCTGAACTCTCATAAAACAGTCATGCAGATTCTACAGAATGTATTTGATTACCTTAATCCAACAAAGTCTTAATCTAAGAGTTAATTTATCAGGGTATTAGGGACACCTGAAAATAGAAGAATTTGGATTTTAAGACCTGTTTTTTTGAGCATTAAGCCAATGTACATCAGACCCTATGAGTCAATGTCAGTAACATTTACCACAAGGAATTATTCACAATACTTTTTAATAGATTTTTAAGTCCCAGAGCAACCCTTACATGAATTCCAGTCTTTCCTAAAGAGCAGATATTTTACTAAATTAAAGGCTTTTTATAACCAAATAACCATACACGCTTGTGTAAGCATTTTCAATGACCTTATGCATTTTATTTCTTGTATAATTCTTCCAGTTTCAGCACTAGGCTTTCTTATGACCACCTTCTAAGATGAAGAACTCTAATGTAACAACTCATGACTCCACAACGTAATGGAAGTTTCTGGACAGCACACTTCTTTAAACCAGCATGCCAGGTGCAATGCCACCAATAGCATAGCCAGTAATAATTAATTACTGGGTTTTGACCAACTTTAGCAACATTCTATTCTAGTTTCATTCAATTTTTTTTTCACTGCCCCCATTCTCCAAGAGCACTGATCAGTCAATGCACATCCTGACCCTCGTGTTGGAGTGGATGCAAAGGTGTCCCCATTCAGCATCCCCTGATGGAAGGGTCCTACTGCAGGGGACCCCTGGAGATCCCTTGCTGTCACCTGGAGCACAAACTCCTCCTCTGAGAATGATGAGGGGATCTCTTTCTGCTCCCAGCACAACACTTGGGTGAGGCTCTCCAGACCTCCCTCACCCTGGTTTAATAGCAAATGTATCTTGGTCACAGAATTCTACCAGCATGCAACAGAGATAACCCTTAGGGGTCATCAGAAAGGATTTGTAGAAACTCATCCTGGGCTTTTTGCTTCTGTATCATGCCTATTTACAGGCCTTCATATCAGCCTCTGCTCTCATTTGAACTTGTGTTTGTTTTAATTTATGTAAAGGAGCAGCTAAGGAAATAATTTTTTTTTCTAGCATCCAAATTTAACAATTCACACCAAAAACATATCACTTTATAAACACAGTATATCTACACAGAAATCTTCAGGCTATAATAATTAAAAACCAACAAAAAAACACCAACATCCCCCCCTAAACACACATGCATGCAGACATATCTTCATTCCTACTTGCATTTGGAGGCAAAACCTTCAATCAAGAAATGCTGGATTTCAGTGACACTGACCAGTTGATTTGGTGGCTCTCCTGTCAACTGTGGAATCTGTGACTATTCCTGTCTTTCTCAAAAGGAGGTACTGAATATATATATGAATATATATATATATATAAAGAAAGCTCCACAGGTGAGTATAATGGTCTAATAATTGCAGAGCAATCTTAAAAATGTTTGTGCATGAGACAGATAACAGGGTTATAAGTGCATCACACCAATGTACCCTGGTGGTATGAAAAGATCCAGCTTTGTATGAAAGTCCTCACTAACTGAGGACACATATACAAAGTTAAGACAGGTTTGGTATTACTTAGTCATCTCCTTTTCTAGCTTAAAAGGAGACTCATAGTACTGAACAAACATTTTCCGGACATCTTGGCACTGAAGACAAACTATTCTAAGAGAAAAATACATTATGAGCAAAGTGAAAAAAGACAGATATAATCAATCATACCTCAGTTATAATTTAATTCTCTAGCATTCAGTCTTCTTTCACTCTACCCCAATGTTGTGATGATTATAAAAACCTCCAGCATATTCAAAATTGGCAGGAGATACTTTGGGTTGTATCTGACTAATGTAGGACTTGCCAGGAAACAAACCCAATGCACAGCATATTGTTGAAATTCTAACTACGAATTACAACTACCCCTGCTTTCTCAGGCAATGTTTGATCTCTAACAGAAAATCCAGCAGACAGATTTCTTCCCCATAAAAATGCCCTTACCTTTCCTGTGGTTCCTTACTCTCTCCCAGGCCAACTGATTTGAAATCAACCAATGTTGTTTCAGAAAGGGCTTTGTATACCTTTTTGTATACCCTAATTAATAGCGACATAAATCAAGAATTGAAAAATAAATTAATGAAAGCAAAAATTTAAATAAAACCACATTTTACTGAAAATATAGAATTAGGAGCCTAATGCATTTTCTTAGGTTACATCATTTAATGGATTTAAACACAGATTGAAAGCACCATTCTTTCTGCAAAATTCAAGTAATTTTACCCCAAAACTCATAAATTTTCCAGATTTCAAAATCTGAATATCTAATGTTTTGAATTTGAATATCTAGACTTTTGAATTACTGCCATCAATAATAGCCTTGAGGATAAAATCATATTCTGCTGGCCTTACTTGTGATATCCTACTTTCTTCATATAGAAACCATATGCTCCACAAAGATACAAGAAATTGAACACCTTTCCTGAGCAGCATCTCCACCCCATATAAGCATAGCATGGGAGACCCGCTGCCCTACTGGCACAATATAGGAAGGCTCTGTATTTCACTCTTCAGTAATAAAGAAATTCAGAGAAGCACCATAACTATATTTCCAGCCATTTCCTGACAAAGTCAATTTTCTATTACTTCAATTATTTGCCCCAAAGCACATTCTGCATGAAGGTTTTGACAAGATCACTGCATACTGAACTTTCCTCTAGCCTACTCTTCCTACTTCACAGACATAACACGGGAAGAAGCAGAGTAATAGACGGTACCAGAAAAGTCCATCAGATTTTCAAAAGCTTGCTGAAATTATTTCTTCCTAAAGAGATTTTCCAAACTCATTTCACCACCCTACCACCTTCCTACAACACTATGTCAGTCAAGTAGCATTGCCTATTTTGCACAGGGACCACCTTTATATCTCAGTCTCCAGCACTTCTCGAGCCTGCCTTTTCATTCACTTTCAGTCAAAATGTCATTTTAATTTCAAAACAGTCAGAGACATTTTGAGAGAGCAGACTCCTCTGTACAGAAGACTTCAACTTTCTGAAACAGTTTTGTCTCCAGCACAATTCAAAATTCCATCAGTATAAAAAATACTTGGTACCTCCACCAAGTACCACCAAAAAACCTCTGTTTAGCCAAGTACCCCAGAGATGTGGGGTTTGGAAAGACCCAAGCCATACCACTGGGTACTTGACAGAGGAACCAGTGAAACAAATTGTCTGGAGTCAAAAGAAAGACAAAGCAAACCTGGTTCATGGGCAGCCAAGTGTCCCAGGCACTCAAGCTTCTGGATGTTATCTCCAATTCCAGCCATACAGAGGGAAGAAGTTACTGTTTCCCAGGATTTTCCTACCTGAGCCCTCCCTCATTCATTTAAACCAAATTTAAACAATTAAGCTCATTATTCCCCAGTGAGCCCTTTGATTTGCCAGGATTGATTTTGCAGGGTGGGCCTTAGGGAGCACCTGGCCAGGAGCTCAGCTGGGGTGGCAGCCTCTGGCAGAGGAGCTGCAACAACCCCTCTCATTAAGTACAGTGGTCCCAGGAGAAAATATCTATTTGTAGCTTCCACTGAATCAGAACCATCTCTGCATAACATTTTAGTTTTGACTAAAAATCAATAAATTCTGCTGAGTAGGTGTTATATTGATTATTTTTTTTCCTAACCAGCTGTACAATTGCTAAGAAACTGATGCACTGTCAGGCATTTTGGTGACTAAGTAATGAATAATTGGCATTTAATTCAAGCAAGTGTCACACTAGACAGTCTCTGAAAGCCTGTTCACAGTAAATACTGGGTTTGAGTGGGAAGTTGCAGGTACAAATATTCCCAGTGTGAGTTTCTTGATTCTTTCTGCTTCAACTACCGCCTCCAAAAAGCTCATCTCTCCTTTACCTATATTGCAGCATTTTAGTACTGTGACATTTAAATCCTGTGAGATTTTCAGCCTAAAACTTTAAATCCCACAACATTTACCTGCAGAGGTCTTTCTAACAATACTTAAATGTTTGATTCTGCCTAGAGAAACATCTAGTAATAAGCTTATCATGTGATAAATTACTGCCTGTCAACTCTCCTCAGATCAAGTTGCATGTGCTAGAGCCATTGATATATTCCACAGCTAGTGCCCACAGCCAAATTTGTGGCATCATTTGAAACTTCCAAAGAAGGGCAAAGAGACACAGAATTAGAGTATTGGGTCTCTGAAGCTTTCAAGTTCACTTTCCCAGGAATATATTGGTTTTAATATTCCTTTCCCTGGGTGCACTAGAAAAAGAAAAGCATTTAATGACAAAAAAATGTAGTATTGTATTGGAACACGAGTCCAAATGATTATTTGAATTATCTCTCCAGTTATGCCTTGCATGAAAGAAGATATGGAATGGTTAAGAAAAAAAAAACACCAAAACCAACCAGCCTATATATCTCTCAGTTGGAATGATCAATAGGTAAGTTCATTTCCATGTAAAATATTTAGAATTGAATAGTCCTGGTATGCAGTAAGTTCATTTCCATGTAAAATATTTAGAATTGAATAGTCCTGGTATGCAACAGAGCAAACTTGGAAGAAGTTTGGAAGAAGCATGGAAGAAGAGTCTCCAACTTTCTTACCCTGAGACAGTTGTCTGCCACATATATCCAATGTATCAGTTAACTTAGGGCATGAAATTTGCCTCCCTCCAGTTTCCATAAGAATGAACAAACCTCACTACTTAGAGCAAGACACTGGTCTCACTCCATGCACACCTCCTCATCTCCATTATTTTTATTGCCAATGTTTGCAGCAGTTCATTGTAGGAAAAGCTATTAAGGAACAACTGCTCATTTCCTTTTAGCTTGTAAGGTAATTAGACTGGCAAAGCAGTTACAGTGTTAACTTATCCCTGGCAGATAAATTAACTGCTTCTTTGCAGACACTGCAGGAATGACTCACATCATGAACACAAGTTTATTAACCTCACTCTTTCCCTCTTTCCTGCCTCCCACCTTCTCTTTTGGGCATAAAATTTAGACTGGAAGGTCAGCTTCACTATGTTGCATGGTGTTTTCACGGATTGCCTCTGTTTTCTGTCCCCAGTTCCAGGGTTCAGCCTCACCAGCACTTGCGAGTGACGTCTGCTCCCAGTGCAATTGGATCAGCTCCACTGAGAGCTTTTATCCGTTCATCGTTTCCACAGCCACAGCCGTCAGCTAAGTATCAGCAATACCTTCTACACCACAGCAGCACGGCTGCCAGGAATGTTATTAGGATCTGATTTTTAGGTGTTTTTACAAAAAACACAGCTAGGAGAGCGCCCTACAGACTGAAATTAGAGGGCTGGGTCCTTCAAGCAGTCATTCACACAAGCAGCCCTTACCTGCAAGCTTCATCAATGGCACTATTCACACGAGGTTTTATGGTTTAGAGGATTAGACACTGTATGTAATGTCTCAGGCTGAGACACAGCTCCATACCCACACAAGGCTGAAAAGAGGCCACACGACACAGTCCTTCTACCCTCTCTCCATCAGCAGCTGAGAGATTCAGAAATACAAATACATTTTTTTAAGTTGCCCTTTAAATCCTCCATTTCATCATCGCTCAGAAAAATCCAGCTACTTGTGATATGTGTGCAGGCTCCCTTTAAGCCCACCATGATGAATTCAGCCTTCAAACAGGCCTGTGTTGTTAATTGTGGTGAATGAATTGCTGCTAGCCTTATATAACCAGTGAATTAATTTTCTAGCTTTGCCAATATGATGTGTTTCAACAAGACTTACATTCCGTTTTTACAGGTATTGTGTTAATATGTTTGTATAATTTTTTTCTTATACAACTCCCAGCATTTTTAAGGACCTCCATCATTGCAAATGTCTCTTTATCTTTCACAGGATCCCTGTTTATCTGCAGGCCCTTTGGCTCAGCGAAATAAACCTCTTGCCACATCAAGAAAATTTCAGGTTCTGTTGTTTTTTAGGTTAAACAAGATGCTATGGCAACTCCAAGCAGAACCTGTTATACTGGCTCAGGTCTGCTGGCAAGGGATGCAAGTTTCAGGTGCTCACTTAAATTAACAGGGATGATGAAGGAGGCACTTGTACCTTAACTCTCTCTAATCCTTGTGGGAATAAAACCCTTAGAGCTGGCATTTTGCTGGTGATGCTACCATGGCATAAATGTTGATTCTCACTAAATTAAAATGTTGATTACCATGTCTGTCAAATGACATCTGCACCTCATCTGTTCTTGGACAAGCTTCCATAATAAAGACACTGCTGTGGATTTTCTCAGTCCATACACTGCTCGCTGACACCAGTGCCATGCCAGCTGCAGCAGATCTCTGACCAAACTGCCCCACCCTAAATTAGGCCAAGGGAAGGAAACACAAAATCTCCTTCATTATTCCCAGAAGAGCAGTGGGTGCTGGTGTCGGCAGTATCCTTGCCAGGAGAGCCCTTTCCAGAGCACCTGTGTGGGCTGTGTGGGATGCAGCAGCAAACCCGTCTGTTGGCCGTTGTTTGCAGCAGCTGACCACGTAACGGCCTCACTACAAACCCAAGCTCCCTAATGCTCTCATCACTGCCAGAGATATCGGTACAACCAGCGTTAAAGACAAAGCTTTCTGCCCTACCCTGACACCTAATTCCACCTCCAAATTCTAGTTCTGTTGACTGTGAATGCTAAAATAACCCTAGCCTTTAGTCCCTGCTGTTAGCATAACCTGACTGCTAACTCAGCCTACATGTGTTTTAGGTTTGGGGGTTTTTTTACTAATTAGCATCAACAAGAGAATTTGCAACTAATGAGAAAAGAAATAACACTGACTATAATGACCTACAGTTCAATTGAGAAAAAACCCCAAACCATTAAGCAACGGGCTCCAAAAAGTCACAGTCATTTGGCGTACCAGAACACACTGGGGTAACAGGATTACTGCTTGCACTGGGATTAGGGGTAGGTTGAGATTTATTATTTAGGAAAGCAGAGGTGAAGAGTTTGATTTGTGCTAAAGGGAAGGTCATATCAATAGGGCATGGGGTAGAAGGTTTTACTGTAACTTTTAGGTTGAGAAGGATTTAAGGTTACTGCCAGTAGGGTCTAAACTTTGCAGGTGGCTGTGAAAATTGCAAGGACTAGTGTAAAACCTGTGTGTGCACTAAAGCTCAGCTCAGGTATGAGCAGACTGTGTTTTAGGTTTGGGGGGCAGGAGGTAACAGGGGCTGGGCAGCAGGGACACAGACAGGACGAGAAGCAAGGGAAAACTGTTGCTGTTCCCAGGAGGGAAGAGAAGGCTCCCCTCATGTTAATGAATTTATAGTGTGGAAGATGGGTGAGGTGGGTGTATTGCCTGCTGCCCTAAAGTAGCAGCAACATCAGGGCAGAGAATGGTTTATATTTGTGTTGGTCCCTGTAGGGCCTACTGGAGTGGGTCTGAGAATACTACTGTGTAACCCTACAATAGTTTCTTAAATCAGAGCTACAAAATGCTTTTAAAATTAATCCATTAATCGTTCCCATGTACCATACACTGGGCTGTACCGTAGGCAGCTTTGCTGCATGCCAACAGACTCCTTGCAGTCAAAACAAATCTGAAAGGCTGCCTCCAGTGTATTCTCGCCCTTAAAGGGGCATGTGGGTCTGTAAATCTGTTTTGCTAATGCCCCAAGGTCTGCAGGACAGGCTGTTCTCGGAGATTCCTAAGCAGGTTTTAAGCAGCAGGTAGCTCGCTGCAATGGGAGGCATTGTTATTCACGTGGTGTTGTGGGTCCCAAAACAACCTGGCTAGATAAACTGCTGTACAAGGACCTGAGAAAAAGCTGACTTTGTACGAGAAAAGGTCTTACTTGTATTTAATCTAGCTCAGTAAGAGCATAAACTGGATAGAGGCAGTTTCAGAGACTGTAGCAAGTTAAAAGTTAAGTTAAAAGAAGTAACAAACCAGAATAAAATATCCATAGTAGATGTGATAAAATCTCTGACTGGGTGTAAAAAAAAACAGTTTTGCACAGTACAAAGGAACTCATAAAGAGGAATTGATGAGAAAAGATGAGCAGTGAAGAAAACTAAAGGGAGATCATCAGCATCCAACTTCACGGAGCATTGCTAGAGCCTGAGAAACAGCACAAGAGCCTGGGATACTCTGTGATGATGCAAAAAATCTGATGAGCCCTCGTTTATCTACAGTTTCTAACAGATACAAAGTTAATATAACATGTCCTGTAGTTGCTGGTAATGAAGTTCCCCCCTAGGTGACAGGTGGCTATTTGCATTTTGAAGTGGGATGGTACCGCAACAGCTCTTCCTCCCTCTCAGGATTCTCTTGCCCCCTCCCCAAAGAGTTGCCAGCTCTTGGCTCATCTGCCTGGCCCAGCTGGTGAGCCATGGAGGCTGCAGCACACCTGGATGCTGATGAAGCTCTGCTTGCCCCCAGCCAGGCACCAGTTGGACTGGATCCCATTAAAAGCACTGTTATTTTCCAAGAACTCAAGGAAAGCAAATACCGGGATAAGCTCTTATGCATTTTCCACTCTGGTTACCCAGACATAGAGGGTTTGGACAATAGCTTCAGAGAAGAAAGACTATCAGGAACTCATTGTCCTTGTCTCCTTCCCGAAACAAAAGTATGTCCGGGAGGTCTGTAAGCAGATAATCTTGGGTGTTTTCCTGCAACAGCTGCTGTGTTTAAAGGATTGAGCCCACCATTCTCTCACACATCTTTGGCCAAAGAAAAACTCAGAGGCAGGGAAACAACCATGGTGCCGCTTGTTGGTCAGGAAAAGAATGAGCTGGAGCAGAGATAAGGCATGAACATATGCAGCAATGGAGTAAAGTCTCATTTCTGCATGGTCCACTGATATGGAAAACAAATGTGGTCAAGGAAGGAACAGAATAACTTGTACCCTTTTTTTTTTTTTTTCTTTTTTTTTTTTTTTTCTTGTCCCGGTCGATATTTCTGGGTTATTGTTAGGCTTACAGCTAGAATTGGTCTGGAAGAGAGGGCTGCAAAGTGCAAGCAACCAAAGTTTAATGTAAACTAGAAGGCATTCTGAGTTGGAATAAGGATAAACACTGAAATTTGATTGTTCTTGCTGTAGCTGGAATCTCTCTGGCCCTGAGCAAGTCTAAGTTCAGGATGGGCTTAGATGTGGAACTCTGAACTGGAAGGATCAAGTTGCTAGGACATTTGTTGGGTCCTGCTAGGTTTTTCCTTTATTTTCCAATTTCTAGAACATTTGTAAGAAAAGGTTAGGCTACTCTTTATGGCTACAGTTACTGAGAGCAGGAGCAGCCTTGTCATATCATGTGCAGAGGAGTGAGATGGAATTCATGTTAAAAGAAATTGTCTTAAGGCTAGTCATAAGTTCATCTCTGTAGCTAAAATTATATTTCTATCTCTTTAAAAATTATTTACACCTAAAATTAAGACTGGAGAGTGGATGAGACTTGTGGAAAAGGGGCTGAAGATCTCTAGTGATGCAAGGGCCACCGCCACTGCTGAGGATGAGATGTGGGGCCTTGTGTGGTTTCTTTGTTACTCTGAGTTCAAGGGAGTACTGCAGAGAAGAGACAGCTCTGGGCTATATCATTAAGACAAGATTCAACTGAAGAGCTACTTGGATTCACAGATACTGAAATGCCTGTGGACTGGACTGCTACCAATAGGAAATTATGGACTTTCTTCTTGTTTGGATAAGTTGTTTATTTTTATTAAGCCTGTGGCTAGGGTTTGTGGTTAAGATTCATTTACAGAGAGCAGAGACTGGAGGTCTAGGATCTTGTCAGGCCTAGCAGATTAGGATGAGGACTGATACCAAAAGGAAGCAAACTCCTTATACTCCTTATCCATCTGCTACTGGGATGTGACTCTTGGTACAGCTACTATTAGGAGTGTGGTTTCTGCACCAGTGTGGTGGAGAAACAATTCCTCCCTTCTATTCACCATAAAAAACTCGCTGACAAGACTTTGGCTTAGACTAGTCCTGCATACTAAATGTGCATAATTTGACATACAAAAACTTTTGACTTTATTCCAATGCATAAAGCTAGGCTTTAGTCTTAACACAGAAAGGCCTAGCTGGACACAAAACAAACAAACAAACAAACCCAAAGTAAGCTGTCCTTCCCTCCTAGCAATGGTTCTCGCTTAATCAAGAGATTAAGCCTTGAAAAATAGAGCTATAAAACCTGAAGTCTTCAGGACCTGCTGTTAATAACTATACCAGTCCCAGTAGATTATTAACCCTTTACACAAGCACAGAAAATCAATTAATAAAGTATATATACACATGCATAATTTACATATGCATGTATAGCCTTCCGAAGAGGCCAAAGTAATATGAAGACCATTCTCCACCAAGATTTTGCACAGCCCTTTGTCCCAGACAGAGTCTTCATGTTCTCGGATTATACCAAACTTGTAAGAGCCTAGTAGCCAAAATTCAGTTGGAATAGTTACAGACTGGATTATGAGGTTACAAAGCCTATGCCTGCTTGATTCCTAGACACAGCACCTCTGAGGAGTCAAATAGTCAAACTAGTATTTCAGGCTCTGCTGTTTCCAGCTGTAAAATTGATCATATCTTTGAAACCCTGTAGAGAAGCATGAAATATTCTTGCCTCCTGGCACAAGCCCATATCTTAGTCCACAGTGCCTTCTGTATTGCACCTTTAAATATCAGTCTTCTAGCCCTGCTGTCTATTTCCCTAACATGATGTATGGCCATAGTTAGAGTCCCAAGACACTTATCATAGCTTGAATAGAGAATGAGCTCTCACCCTCTGGCTACCAGTCCCAACCCTAAACTGCCACAAAAATATCTACTTTCCATCAGGCCCTGCTAGTTGTAACCTCTGCCTTAGCTGAAGGCCACAAAAGGACACAAAATGCTCTTTTGCAACCAGCCCATAACTGAGACCAGAGCAACATTCCTTCCACAGATGAAAGCCTGGCTGTCCAACCCAGCTGTCCATCACCTTAAGGGGAGGCTAAACTTAACTATAACCTCTGAAACTGCCATTGCAGCCCCACCCCAGTCTCCCTCCAAAAGCAATTTTTGACACCGAGAAATACCTAGCATTTGTATCTTTGACAGATCTGAGCAGTAAACAAAGCCAAAGCACAGCCTCAACTACACCCCAAGTGAACACTACCCCACAGATGCTTTACATTATTAATCTGCACCATTCCTTAGTTCTGAATATGAGCACTTGGACAGACCTAGTGATAAAATAATCCTCTTCAGCATTCATCTTCCAAACCCAGACCCTGGTCTCAGTTCCAACCCTGGCACCAAACAAAACTCAGTGCCTGCCAACATCTTCACGAGGATTTTTAATATCTGCTGCCTCCTAGAACCATCCCTGTATACATCACTGTAAGCCTTGTAGAGTCTATCAGTGGAAACAAACTATTCTGCCCCATACATCCAGAGCCATAGACTGGCAGTATTTTTGGATTTTGAAGATGCTATAAGCTATATTATTAAAGCCAGCAGATTCTAACTTGCACCAAAACCAAGCATAACTCTGTGATTCCCTCTCAGCATCACCTTCAGCAATTGTCCAGTGAGTTTTGTAGGGTAAGCAATAAAGCTGAGCATTTCATACTTTGTAGTTAAAAACCTCAAACCCAATTTATGTTAATGTAGTCAGAGACCCCTCACAACAGATATGTTCCAAATGAGGCCTCCTGGAAAAAAAGGTTTCTTGTGGGGGATGATGAGGAAACAGATGTCCAAACAAAGAAAACTCAACACAGCCACCTATTAGAAGGATTCCTTGCACTTACATGTGGTTGACATTGACTTGGCATCTGAGGGAAAAGGGATGATGCAGGGTTTCACAAACTGTTTTTGCTTCTCTTGAGATTGCAGTGCAAATATAGACAGTATCACAGGGCATCTCAGCACTATCACAGTTCAGGTCGTTTTGGTATTTGAACCCAGTGATTCCCAAACATTTTTTGTTATTGTGGTTGCAGTCAAAAATTTGAAGTCACTGATGATGGGGCACAATTCACTTTAAGTCAGATCTAGATAATTATACTGCAGATGTCTAAACAATCTGGAACTCCTTTGTATGTGATGGAGGGCAACAGGTACTCAGAAGGAGCAATTCCTCTTGAGCTAAATTTAAAAATCTGCTCTGAGATGGCATGAACCATATGCGTCATGAACCTATCATGTTTTCAACTGTGTCTCTATGAAGACAGTTGAAGGTGAGTAATTCATATGTAGACATCTACATTTAGTCAGATAAATCTTTTAAACTTTCTTACTAACCTGGACAATCAGGATCTTGAATAATCAGCAAATTTCCATATATGCTGCCTTTATGGCATTATGATTTATTGCTTCATGAAAAGGACTTTCAAGGGTACAACAAGACATGGGATTTCTTGTATCTATTAGTAGGATTTTTTTATTATTATTATCTTCACTTCAGAATTAAATCCACCTGTGAACTGAAGGAGAATCCAGTCTACTTATATGTTTGCAATAGTTAAAATACATATTTAGGTCCACTGGTCAGGCGGCAAAGAGTGGTCTAACAAGGCTGAAGACCCAGCAGAATAGTGACAATTTATGATGTGTGAGCATTCTGGCCTGGGTCTGTTTCCTCTCACCTCTCAAGAACCAGAGGTAGGAAGTTAGGAGATCACCACTACCAGGAGTGGCTATGTTTCTTAAAGTCAGCTTTGGGGAATGCTCCAGCATCTGGGTAAAATTATTCCTCTACTCTTCACTAGGGTTTAGTCAACTGCTGTATGTCATGCGTAGCTCTTACACATTATACTTAATTACTCAGCTGAAAAGAGCCATCTGCAACATTAAGATCAGGGCTTCTCAGCTGATTACAGACAGTTATTTTTTTTATGCTCATCCTTTCCCAGACATGGTTGATTAAATGATGAGATTCAACATAATGTATGGGGGGAGCACTGACTGCACTTCCCTCCCCAGTGTCTGATTACAGGATTTGCAGCTGTGAGAGTGAACAGTTTCTGAGTATAAACTTAGTGCCTATTCATTTGCTATGGACCATTCAAGGGGCTGATCCATAGAAATAAGCACAAGTAACACAGTGATATTTCAATTCCATCATTCTACCAATGGCATCTAATTTCACTGTCAGTGACAATTAAGCTAGCCAACTGTATTTTTATTTAGTCTTTAGTACTCTAGCACAGCTTTTTGCTTACTTTGCCACCAATTTAAAATCCACATCCTCCCCAAAGATTATATTAATATTGTCATACGCAATACTCCAAGCCATACTATCTTACTGAATATTCAAGGGGAAGGGTGTTTGTGTGAGTGATTGCCTGTCACTGAAGCCTGGAGTCACACTTCATTTAATATCCAGGAAGCAGAATTGGCTCCCAATGAATATTCAAAACACTACCCATAAAACAAATGCTATGAGAGTTGCTCAAGTGCAGCTTGAGTAGATGTGCCTAAGGTGGCTGGATCAGGCAGGTGCTACATGTAAAACCCCTGAAGTAACACTGAGCACAGCACAGGCTGCAAAAACTTCTCAGGCCAGGGGTAAATGACTTTACTTCAATGCCATGCTGCCTCAGTTATATTATCAGCTATGCCCAATTAGCTACCTTGAAACTGAATTTATCTTATTTCTGCCTTCCCATCTCAACCTTCTCTTTTTTTTCTTTTTTTTCCTAGTTTAAATGGATTAAAAGAAGAAAATATGAACTAAAATCATTGAACTGTTGCACTGTTAAATCAGGGCAAATATTCACTGAGAAACTGATGTCCTCTATTCTAAACACCCATGTTGCTCCCTTCAGAAGAGAAATCAATCTATTATGGAGAAATTTAAAGTACCCTTGGAGATAAGATGGGCTTCTGCATGTTTGCTACATACAAGAGAAATTTTCTGGCTTACAATGATAAGCAGGGAATATTTCCTCTTCCCAAACCTTTATTAACCAATTTCAAACTACTCTGCAAAGGTAGGTAGAGACAGAGCCACTTTGAGATAACCTGTGGAGTACAGTATGGAACTTGTGAACCTGAAAAACAGCCATTATCTTACCTTTTTAGATTGCCAGAAGGATTTTAAGAGATAATTACTTTAAAATCACTCTAAGGAAAGCAAGGTTAAAATAAAAGCAAACGAAAGCAAATAAAAACATCAGTTTGCAAATACAAACAATACAAGTGAACAGTTTGTAGGAGAAAATACAAAGGAAGAAAATAATGTAAATATCCACCTAGAGTTTGGATGGTTCTTAAGGATGCCAGGCCCTCCTGGAGCTGTATGGCAGCAATCAGTGATGGGTGAGGAGAGGAGCCAGGGCACTTCTATGGATCATGGAATGAAGTGGAAACAAGGAGAGGAAAAAGACTAGAACACAAGCGACTGACAAAAGTCCGGGCTGCAGAGGGAAATCCTGCTTCCCTTCTATAAGCGGATACTGAATGATGTCAGAGTACTGAGTACTCCTCAGATGGAGCTGCTGTGAAGCAGCTTCCAGATTGTCTACCATGTTACAGAGACTGGGAGACCTTTAGAGTTAGTTCTGAGGACACAGTGAGATGTTACACTAGCCATTTAGGCTGGGATTTCTCTTTGTGTTTAAGACCCATTAGCAAACCACTTCTCTCTTTTGTTCTGTGTATAATGGAAATTAAATTACCATAATCAGGTCATGGTAAAAACCATTTTGGTTTAGAGCAAGTGCTGAGGTAGCAGGTTATTATTACCTGCTCCGAGACAGCATTCCCCAAACATTTATTTACAACGTTGATTGTAAATTTTCAAGGAAGTGCTGATAACCGGTTCAGCAGGTTCTCTTTATTTCATGTTGTGCTCTGAAGAGACACCTATTAAAACTCAGTGCAACCAATTTTCTAACATTCTGCCAATGTCTTTAGTGAATACACCCCATTTCAGTTTCCCTGCTTTGGGGAAAAGCACTGAAGAGCCAGGGCTCTTGTATGGTTCAGAGATTATCATGATAACCGTGAAATAACTTGATGTTACCTAATATCTCAAAATCAATCTTAGCACAAGCCAGGATAAACACTTTCATTTTCTTTCCTGGTTACTTGCAGAAGCCAAAAGCAATGAGGCAGTTCAAAGGTTTTTTTCAGTCACAAATGAAAGAAACGTGTTTTATTTAATTAATGTCTATATATCTATCAGATGAGCTGTACCTGAGTATTTGTCATTTTCTTGCATCCCTCAAGAGATGAGTTCAAGGGGGATGCTCAGGTTCTTGAGCCTATTATTTCTTTTCCTTTTAATTTCCAGGTCCCTTCTTGAGGTTCCCTTGAAATTCTATTTGCAAACCTTTCCCTTGCCCTGGAATCATACTATTCTGCACTTCATTCAAGAGGCAGCTTTGGTGATGTGTCTCCCAAGCTCTCACCTTGATGATAACCAGAGAAACATCTACAGCCTGATTCAAGACATATTGTCATGGCCATACCAGGGGACACTGTTACTGGATGGTTGTGTACCCACTTATCCTCAATGTGTCTATTGCCCATTATTTGGATAAGCACAGCAGCCCACCTCCTCACTTCAGTGGGGACCATTTATGTAGGGCCATGCTTCAGGTCCCTTACTCGTATTTTTCTTTGGCCTATGTACTCATGGTAGCACCTTCTTTCATGTAAAAGTATTTCCCCCACTTTACTATAAGCTTTATCATAGATATTCATCTAGGTCTTTTTTGCATATAATTTCAAATTAAAAAAAAGCTTAGTAAGTAGTGTCATGTTAAAGTTCAAGAAGGATGTTGATAAGAGAAAAGGCAGTGCTTAAAGACAAAGTGGCAAAATGCCATTGAAAGTTAGAATTTGCATTTACTTTCTAGAGAATATAATTTTTTTACTCTACGGTTTTAGATTCTGCTTTAAAATCTCTTAGAACTTTGTTGTTTTTTAAATTCTCTCTATGTTTCATTGTCTTATTTGAAGTAGAAAAAGTGAAACTATTTGAATTTGTAGAAACACTAACAATATTAATTTTTTTTTCCCTATGCACTACTACATCCGCATTTAAATATGAGCTTTAAACAAAAATGCATTGGAAGGGAAACAGAGCTGAGCATTCACCCTTGAAAACTGAACAGAACTGCTTATAGATAATTTAAAAGCATCTGCATATTATGTTTGGCTTCCTCTGGAGTTATCAGAGAGATGCCAGCTCGTTTGCCAACTATTTCAAAGTAATTTAATGCATAATGCATTCTAAATGTATGACACAATGTGCGGGAAAACTGGCATTTTGGTAGTCAGTTACTATCTAAAGGAAGAGGAAAAAGAAATTATGACAACTGCTTGTCAAGACATTTATTCCAGTGACATCTGCCAATGTGGAACTGAAAAAAGAGCAGCACCAATGGTGTGTTCTTAAGATGTGATTTAAAGCGTGGGAAGTGATGACAAGTAGTAAAAGACTTTTTCTTCCATTAATATTCCTAATAATTTTTTTTTTTAAAGACCCATGATGCATTGAGTTTTACTTTAAGCTTGAATACATTTTATTGAATAAAGCCTTCTGCAGGCATGGGAGGGTAGAGAGTGAGGCACACTGAGTAGCACTGCTATGAGCAGAGGGGAGTCAAATAACAGGAAAATATTTCTGTGCTCCATTTGTGACTTATTTGTTACTAAAATGTGTAGGGGAATAAGCAGAGGGGAGGCATCAGATGAGATTTTCAGTCATGCACACTGCACACCAAACCATCCTTCTGAGCAGCTGCCCTGAATTATCCCACAGAAATAGGAATTTTCCATCATGGGGCAAAAAATATCACGAGTGTTTCTGCACCATTAAGGAAAAAGACAGAGTCCCACAGTATCACCTGCCTTGTCCCTGCCCGGTGTCTGTGCTGGCCCTGATGATGGCAATGACAATGAAGAAAACTCCACCTGAAGAGTTATCCAGAAAGTGACTGGAATAACTTGTCAAAACCATGAATATTCAATTGTGAAAGTAAATAACAAATGGAATGTGTCAGCCTTTCCATGGCAAATACAAGAACTGACCTCTAGGAAATGATAGATGGGTGAGAGCTTTGGATGAAGTGACTGGCAGGTATGAAGAG
Organism: Pardalotus punctatus; assembly: GCA_013400915.1. Classification (NCBI taxonomy): domain Eukaryota; kingdom Metazoa; phylum Chordata; class Aves; order Passeriformes; family Pardalotidae; genus Pardalotus; species Pardalotus punctatus. The sequence continues at coordinate 63,409 of VZTX01022157.1, read as the reverse complement.
AGCAACAGTCCATGATCAGTATTGATGCACAGAGCCATATCTGACATTAGCTATGCTGTTTATTGTGTGAGAGTGAATGCAAGTCAGCAGATAAAATGCCAAGGTAGAGGGAAATGAGAAAAACTGGACCTGTTCCTATTTCTTACTCTGTGCAAATTCATCAACCTTTGTGCCACAGTTTCTTTTATATAAAAAGAGGGGGGACCCCAAACAAGCAAAAAATCTTCCCATATGCTTCTTTATAAACCAATGAGATCTATATAGGATCTTAGCAGTCATCTCAGGGTAAGAATCATCTCATATAAAACATTGAAAAGAAGGGAAAAAGGCAGGAAAAAATAAAAAAATTACATTACAAGTGGATCTGTAACAATTTGTTTTTCCAGCACAGCCTGTGACTATCATTTACAGATGAAGCTTTGTATCAAGATTCAAAATCCCCTGTCTCAGTTTTTCTCTGCAATCTTCCCGGGTTGCTGGAAATTACGAAAACATTTGTAGTGAAAATGTTTTTTGCTTTTGCAAGGAAAACTGCACTTAACACCTAACTAGAACTCCTCTCTTTTGTTACTCCAATGGGAAAATGAACACCTTCAGACCTCCAGTCCTGCTGTACAGTACCAAGAATCCTCCTTTTTCCTCTGCAGCAATGGTCTGTCCCATCTGCCACAGCTGCTGAAAACTGTGGCACTGATCACGAACCAGGATTTTAATCCCAAGTTGCTATCCCTGCATCAAAGTTGTCTGTACATGAGGACACTAAAGGAGAAAGCCTGCAGTTTTCCCCAGGATATATCCTTCATTTACAGTTAGGGGATGCTTTTTTCAGGGGTGATTTTTTTTTTCAGCCTCTGTTTAAGGCTTCCAAGAAACAAATGTCCAAGGAAGCAATAGGAGTGTAGAGTTCAGCTTGGTGTAGTTTGTGTGTATGGGGAGTCACTGGCTATGGTGAACTTCACACTGCTGCCCTCAGAGAGTGTCTACTGAAGGGGAAATGCACATTTAGAAACTTGGGAACAGCAACCTCAGCTGGAGATGTCAATTTTACGTTCAGCTTGAGTATTGGTTGTTGTAGCTCAGAACTGGTTTAATGTAAAACACAGGTCAGAGGTTAACTTTTTTAAGAACTGCTGAGTTTTTCATTCTTCCACACCTGAAAGTATAAAAAAGCAAATCACCACAGATTTGTAAGGAGGGGGAGGGGGAAAAAGCCTTTATAACCCTTCATTATTACTCAGCTTCCCATCTTACCTTCTTGTACACTTTCCCATAAGCTACTTATCAGTTGAATTTGTATGCTATGACCTTTTTGGTTTAGCAGGGAGAAAAACAAAAGTTCTTGGCTTTCTCAGGCTCAGCCTGTGAAAACTGGTGGACATTTAAATTTAATATACTAAAATTTCGGTTCCAGAGACACGCTGCACCAGTACTTACCAAATAGAATGCCAGGATATTCACAGGGAAATTACCTTCTGATGGAACACTGTATAACGTCTGCTGGGGCGACTCCAGTTCCAGCAAGTCATAACTAGAGGTCACACGATCTGGATGCACTCTTGTGTCCAGCGCCTGTTTTCCACCAGATCTAATCTCCAACGAGAAACAAAGGCAAAACACATTCATTGTTTTTGCATTTTTCATTATCTGAAGACTGGAAGAATGTTAATATAAGAACAGAAAACAGTCATACTTGGGGAGCTCACGGGTTCATGTTTTCCATTGCTCTGTCTCCATCAGTGGCACACACTGATGCCCTAGAGCAGCACTGTTTGCACTGAACTTCCTGGGTACACATCCCAGTCCCCCATGCAAGGGTCTCTGGGGTCAAACCCAGCACCTTTGAATATCTTTTTGTCAAGAATTTATCCAGCTGTATTTTGAAGAGTTATAAACCTCAGACTTTCCCAAATTCCCGTGCCAGAAGTTCCCTGGTTTATTTGCATGTTTCCTAGAAGTTATCTCTTTTATTTGTTTGGAATGTGCTGAGTACAAGTTTTGTTTGAGGATTCCTAGCTATTGTGCTGCAAGATACAATAAGCATTTTTCCCTAGCCTTGTTCTTCATATCCACTAGCAATATTATAAATATTATATTATATTTATAATATTGCAATATTATAAATAGCCAGACCCTCACTCAGTTGTCTTGCTTCCAGATTGAATAGTCTATGGCTATTTAGTCATTCTTTGTTTGCTTTCAGCCCTTCACTCCCTCCTCTCTGTCTTTCCCATTTCTATTATACCTTTTCTGGGAGCTGGAATGGGGTTGGTGAAGTGCAACAGGAGGATGCAACAAGATGATGGTCAAAATATGCCCCTAATCTGTTTGGTTCCCCCTTCCTAAGTTTCCTGGCAATATCTACAATAACCCCGACATCTGCTTTCAAAAAGGGCAGCTTGGATTCCAACACTTTGAAATTAGAAGTGGGTTTTGCCTCCCTTGATATTTATCTATATTGAATTTCTCCTGCCATTTCATCACACAGCACTAGAAGATCCTTCATATTTAGCCCTTACCTTTACTATCCTGAATATCCTACTGCTCTTTTGATCACTTCACCTGTTCAGACCTTTCACTGACCTTGAACACCAGTCTCCCCCAACATAAAGCTATATTCATCTCTGCTGGCTGGAATTCAGTGTGAAAACTATCCAAGACTCCTAACTTCTCTATCCTCTTCATTTAGATAGTTATATATCTCAAAGATGAATGTCCACAGCAGCCTGGTTTAAAGCCTTGTTGCATGCCTTTTGTTGGCTGAGCAGCTGGATCTCCTATATCAATATCGCTGCTGAACTCTTCACAAAAACAGCTCTGATGTGTTTCTGAGCAATAAACTTTGGCCATGCTTGTTCATCCCCTATATATCATATTTACCCATGTGTACACTTTTCTTCAGTGCAGTTCCTAGTGATTTGCCTGCTACAGACATAGCAGATGTATTTATCTATTTATCTATAGTATCCCAGATCTCTTCTGAAGCACTTCAAAAACTGGTGTCATAGTTAAAACCTCCAGTTCTCCAAATACATAAACAAGAGGTCGTGGATCACAGTTAATTCAGTTCTGAGCTCCTTTAGAAAACACAGTGTGTTATTAATAAACATAAGCTCCCAAGTTTCCAAGACTTCTTGGAACATTTCAAAGGAATTTGAAGGTTCTGCTTTGTGCCTTACCAAACACCATTTCTATCACTGTAGATGCCTTTCATTAGGTGTTCTTCACTCTCTGCCACTTTCACATTGGACTACTTCAAGCTCTTACTTGACCAGAGTATTTTTTCTAGGAAATTCACCTGCATTACGGGAATCTGAATACTGGTACTTCTGTCTTGTGCTGCCTCATGCTTTTAGTTTCTTTTCCACTTTCCTCTTTTTTGGCTGAAAGTCAATTAAAACATTAAAAAATATTTCATGCTTTTGAAAACTGCCTGGCTAAGAACACGCACAATATTTATCCCCCAACAAAGACTGCATGGGCAGCATCAGTAAATCACAACTTGACCTGAAGGAACCTGGAGTGGAAAGTGAAATCCATCAAGAGACTTTTCGAGCCAACATTGTAAGTATCAAGTCAAATTCCTAGTATAACTGATGTCAGCTGGGGTTCTGATTCACTGCAATCTTTTAATCTGAGTTTCTGCATTTAAATGCCACTTTACAGCATCAAGATGATGCCAATCAATCTGCCCTTCCTATTCTGTGTAGTCCTTGCTCTGATTCAGCAGTCACACTTACAAGTGGGAATGTGCATTTCCCCATGTAAAGGACAGATATTGCAACGTGTTTTTCTAAGAACTCTTTCTCACTCCTATTTCTCATTTCCTCACCCCTGGGGATTACTTGGTGTTCAGGGTCGGTGCCTGGGTGGTTACAACCGTAGAATCAAAGGCAAGATGTAACTCTAGTAAAACCAGTGGCACTGACAACCCTGCCGAGCAACAATAAGTGCCCACAGACTACTTTGCCCAAACTAGATCCACACTTAACACCCCAAGAAATTCTGCGATTTCCCTCTTCCAAGGTGCAAACCCGCTGGCTACTTTTTTATAAGCTCTGCACACCTGATCAACGGGACTGGATTCTGAAAATTCCTTTAGAGAAAAACAAATGTCAACAATGGAATTAGGGCCCTTTCATTTCTCCCCAGAAAATAGAAAACAAACATTGTAAATGGCTCATCAATTACTCAAATGCAAATGCTTGAAGTTCTTTTCCCTGTTGCAATTATGGAAGTTGTTCCATGCAATAAAAGGTTATTAAGGCAATACTTAATGGCCTTATTCATAATTCTAAGCAAGCTTCATTTAAAATTTAAACCTACAAGGCTGTCTGAATGTAAATCACAAAGCTCTGGAGTATTTAAAAAAAAAAAAAGTGAGAACACCATAAATTTCAAGTATTTTCAGACATGTCTATTCCCATCATTTCTGTTACATCAGCTTTACCGCTCACTCTTTCTCTCTCAATTAGACCATTCAATATTCTTCTCGCAAGGCTCTCAGTGTGGTTTTCCCATTCTTGGTTGAATAACTCACCAAAAACTACAGTGGCAGTGGAGGAAGGGTTGCCTTCCTGGAATCTGCTACTTATCAGTATGGACATCTAAATGGTCTCAGAGCAAAAATTAATGCTCTCAGGCCATTACAAGAGAGCCTTCTGAGATCATGAGGCAAAGCCTGACTACAGCTCTGCACACACGGAAGCCTTTGGTTCTACAGCCTCTCTCAGTAGAAGCACCCTTAATCCTTTCCTGTTGAAACTTTGGTCGGAATTACAAAAAGAGGTTGAGGTGTTTTTGTTGGTTTTGGATTGTTTTGTTTTTTTTAAATGGTGCTGTGAAAGGCAGAACTCAGTTTATGATTAACTTAGCCAGACTGTAGACCTTATCTCAGCCCATAAATAGCATGGCTATTTTTTGGAATACTGCCTGGTAGCAAACCTGTGCATACAAGTAAATAATTTCTCCCCCTCTGAAGACTTTGCCAACTTCACTTGAGAAGCATCTAAATTATTTGAGCTAAGAGATACCAGCATGTGAAAAGGACATGAAAATAATAAACACTTTAATTTTTTCTTTTGATCTCAGGAGCAGAAAAGTTTCCAGGAACAGAGCATGATAGGGTTCACCAGTTTCAGTCTCACATACAGCACATCTATAGCTGGAAAAGGTCTTTTGATAGGTTCCATGACAAATCAATAAGAATTGCTCCACAGGGGGTACAGCAAGTACTGGAATAAATCCAATTAGTTGCTAGGTAAATGCATTTATTTTTGCCTTCTAAATCAGTTTTTTCTTTCCTGAATGATCTTTCTGGACAAGGATCAACATGAATGAACAAATGAATGCTATTGCAGCCAGGGCAATCTTTTGATTAAGGTAAGCATGGGCTTCTCACCTCTGCTGCTACATACTGATGAGGTGAACTCTGCTGTAAATATCAGTGCAGAATTACTTTGTCTCTTCTGTCCATTTCATATGAAATACAGAAACCGAAGACTGTCTGCAGAGTATCTCTAGTGTGTGTGTGAAGAGAACAATTAAGCTCTTTTACTGAGGCACCCCACGTTCAGGGCTCAGACTCTAAAAGAAAGGCCTCAAGGATCAGAGATGTGGTTCTTTCTTCCCTATTTATTAACCAGCAGAAACTTCCAGACAGGCAGAGGACAAAAACTACATCCCACAAAGAAAAAAAGAGAAGGACTGCATTATTTCTTACTTTTTAGAATAGTTATTATGCTGTAACACAGAAAAATACTATTTTTACAAGATAGCTGAAAAGTACCATGTAGGACCCAAATTAATTTAGTTTATCTATAGACCAAGAAAAATACCTTAAAAATAGTTTAAGAAAGTTATTCTAATTCCCAAGGTAAGTACCATAAGGTTGGGTTTGGGTATAGTGATAAACATGTGCTCCTTTGCTCCAAATCATTCCACACTGAACAACAAAAAGGATATGGATTGCAGGGAGTTCTTTGGCTGCCATAGTACATTGCTACTGCAATGACATTCTTCCTTTTGAAAAACCACGAACCTAATTCAGTTTATATGAAGAAGGTACAACTGGAAGCAAACACTACATGAACAAGATCATACTTTGCTCGGGATTTTTTTTTTTCCCTTAATGATCCCTGAGATCCATACACATCCAAATGATTTGGAAAACTAATTGAAATCAGTTGTCCAGCAGAGGGCCACAGAGATGATGAGGGGTCTGGAGCATCTCTTAGCAGGAGATACTGCAGGGGCTGAGCCTGTTTAATCTGGAGAAGAGAAGACTGAGAGGGGATCCCATTAATGCATATAAATATCTCCAAGGCAGGTGTCAAGAGGATGGTGCCAGACTCTGTGACAGGACAAGGAACACAAGGAGTTCCACCTCAACATGAGGAAGAGCTTCCTTACATTGAGGGTGGCAGAGCACTGGAACAGGCTGCCCAGGGAAGTTGTGGATTCTCCCTCTCTGGAGATATTCAAAACCGCCACACAGGACGTGCTCCTGTGTCACCTGCTCTAGGGGAGCCTGCCATGCACCAGATGATCTCCAGATGTCCCTCCCAACCTTAACTATTCTGTGATTCTGTGTTTCTGCAAAATTAGTGAACTCCTTCAAAAAATTACCCCGTGGAAGAGGAAAAGAACTTTCAGGATGCTACAGCCATTTTGTTACAAACCTTAAGTATGTCTTACCTCAAAGATTTTAAAAAGCCATTTTTCAGTTGCCAAATTAATGTATATTCAATTCTATTGGGGTATTAGGAACATTATAGAGAGCTTTTCTAATAAGTAATACTACATTTCACAAAGGAAGACCTCTAAGCACTCTGTTAGATTTGCCCATTGAAATGCAGCCCCAGAGATGTGTGAGGCATCATCCAGCACATCTCTGATGTAGCCTTGCTCCTCTCAGTTCTTGCTAAGATCCAGCCGAATTTCAGAGCTCAGTGACTCACTGACCTCAGAGGGGCATGTTCATGTCATCTCACTCCCTGACTCCTTCAAAGGGCATTTCCACATGGGCATTGGTTTAAGAGGTCTCATTTTCAAACACCTCCTCCCTTGTGAGATGATGGCATTATGAGAAGCAGAGCCAGCAGAGGGAAGATGGTGTGACCCTCTTCCCTCCCATGACACTCCCTTTCCGAACTGCTACATACAGTGGGCGAACCCAAGAGACCTGCATGGTCAAAGTGTGGGGATGACAAACATTTCTGGGAAGGTAATGTTCTCTAAGGTACCATAAAGGGCTTTTACTTTATTACACACACACTGGAAGGTGTTGCAAACCAGACACCCTTAGACACAAGTTTTAAATCTGTTGTATTGGATGTGACAGCAAAGCAGAAGATTAAGGCATCTCTTTCACACCTGAGGTATTCACTGACTTGTGACAGTGAGAGAGGAGGAAGAGCGCTCCAGGACACAGAGGAAACCCATCTCATGCCAGGTTGTTTCAATATGGATTTTCTCCCCGGTTGTAATGAAAATCCTTCTGTTAACTTGTCAGAGACACGTGATACCTGTGTGGGGGGTGTCAGAGCAGAGTTTGCTTCCTCTGCTTGCACCAGAAGCATCTTCAATATTTAGCAATAATGGTATCTGTTGTTTATTCCAATTACAGGACTCTCTGTCCAAAGAGTAGCATGTCTGGCAAGCTAGGTAACAGTATCGCTGTCCTCAGCATGGGCTACATGTTGGAAAGAGTGTTGTACTACCTCATTCAAGACAATTTGAAGGTCTGATGGGCTCACTACATACACCAGGACAGAGGAAAGAAATACAAATGGCTCCTCCACCTCTGTGTCCCTGGATGTGGATGGGTAAGTCCTGGAAGTTTCCTTGTTTGCAGGAGAAATCTTAGCAGAACTCGCCTCCAACTATGACTTACGCCACAGCTTTAATTACTCAGTTTTGCCATTAAGCCATGGGCCATCAAGTTTTAAGGCAATCTTACATTGTTGATTAAAACATTGTGTTATTTCCTGAATGTCAAACAACATATGACAATAAAGTAGACATAAAAGATTAGGGAAACAAATGTTCAGCTGCTTCTGTACTGAATGAAAAGCATAAATGACTGATCTTTGAATGCTTTTGTATTTGCTTGAAGCTTTATAACATTAAAATTGACAATGGTAATTAGTTTGCCTTTCAGAAAAATGAAATTTGAATATTCCTGAATTCTCCTGGGCCCAACAACCTGCAGCTAAAGCATATTAACTTGCTCTCATTGGCTCTCCTCTTATTGTTGGTACTGTAATTTTTTTTAATCAAAGACTGCAACAGCCTCAAAACTCTTACTATTTCTTAAAAAGTTCAGACGGGCTTATCTAACATGGACATCTTGAAGTTATCCACATCATCCTAATCTCCACTTATATGCAATAGAGAGCTACAGGTACCTCAAGAGAATGACTTACAAAGTGATGTAAATTAAGTGGATCTGATGAATTACCTTCTCGAGGGGCCTATTTCTCTCCACTGATGTAAATAAAACTTAGGGTGGCTAGCTTAGACTTGGCAAGGTGATGATGTTCAGACAGACACATTAAATTACATCTATTTTCCCATTTTCTTAAAATATGTAGGGTTTGTACATTAGAGCACTTCAAATTAAGAAAAGTTCTTCAAAAGCATAGGAGAGCTATCTGACTTCAGATTTGTTAGCTCAGTTTCTTTAAATATTTTAAGTATATCGTTATCTTCACTCCTGATACTCTCGCAGCCATGTCTGCCCCCAGCTAAATCCCTAGGTTTAGGAGGAGTCAGAGGCCCAGAGGGAACACAAATGCCATCAATTTCCCTGACTTTGATGAATTTGTGGATATCATCCATAACCAGGATCAAGAAAACAACCCCCTAAGGAACAGAACAACTCAGATCTTCCAAAATGAAAACATCTCTGGAAAGGGAGGCTTATATCACACTTCTCATTTTGTGCCTGCAAGCAGCAGTCAGCAAAAAGAAAGACTACCAGAAAGACTCACTTTCTCACAGCAGCAGTTTTTGGTAAGCTTTGCTATATACCATACGACTGTCAGCTTGTCAAAAACACTGCTGTCATTACAAAGCCAAATTCTCCCCTCCCCATTTCTCACACCCTGGAGGTTATTTCTCACCTACAACTGGGTTATTTACTCTGAGCAATCACTGACCTTCCCAGAGCTGAGGAAGATCTGTCAGTTATTGAAACTCTATGAGACTGAAACATCATCTCAGACGTAACCCAGCCTTTCCCCAGGTAGGTGGTTTCACATGAGCAGGTTTCCCTATACTATACCGTGCCAACCAAATCTCAAATCACTAGCAATTATTTTCAATACTGTATGGAAGAGAGGTCTGCAGAAGGCAAATTTGATAGGAAGAAGGACATGGGAATGCCGGAACAGGCTGACCATTGTCCCAGGAAAACAAGGGAACAATCAGTCCACGTGTGCACACAAGATGACAAAGGGATCAAGAAACAGTCCAAACAGTTCTGTTTTGTCAAAAACTTGCACCAGATGAATCTAGTGTCCTTTCCTGACAAGGTAACCAGCCTGGTGGATGAGGGGGAAGTTATATATGTGACTTACAATCATTTCACATGACATCCTCATAAACCAGTTTAGCAGCATGGTCTAGCTGTAACCAGCCTCAGGTATGGGCAAAAGGAGTTGTAATCCTGCTTTTAGCACAGGGGCTGTTGGTCAGTGTCAGATGGGGACAGACACTGTCAGCTCTCTCTCACTCAATGCTTTTGTTAACAGCTAAATGATGGTACATGGAGTGGATAACAACAAACTGTAAGTTGCAACTGCCTTGAAGAACCGGGTTAGAGCTAAAGGTGGTCAATAATAGCTGGGAGGGAGGGTATGAAATCACTATGAAGAAATTCAGCAAGGGCAAGTGCTAACGCTACACTGCAGAAGGAGAGAAAAATCAAGCACAAAAGAAGGATTGACAAAAGACCTGGGCTGTTAAGTGGGCCCAAACTTTCTTAGGTATGAGCAGCATGAAGCTGTGTAAGCCTGGGGCACACTAAGAGGGGTGCAATTGTGAGAAACAGGAGACATAATTTCATTCTTTCCAGCACTCTATTAAGTCCCTTTTGGAGTGTTGCACTTAAAAGGCAAAGGGGAGGCCAATCTGGAGAGATTTAAGAGGGTAATAACTAGTGCTGAGAAAATCTGATCCACGAGGAAGGTGGGTGGTGAGGCTCCTTCATCCTGGGAGAGCACTGTCTCACACTGCTGCAGCTGCTGGTCCCCTCAGGGACTGTGTCCTTCCACAAGGCTTGGGCTCCTTCTTTACAATTCACCTCTCTGCACTGTTTCTGACTTTTAAATTGTTTCTGTTTCTCATTTGGCAAGGAAGGACATACTATATCTTTCTCCTGAATAAGGGTTTCTAACCTCATTTGGTGTTCTCTCCTCTGGGCTTCCCACTGGCTTTTGCTTGCCCTTCTCACCCTTTGCTGGAGCACCCCACTGCCCAGAGTGAGCTCAGGTCACCTTTCATCATGTCCTTGCATCTCTACTTCTAGGTCACCCACCACTTCTCATGTTTCCATGCCCCCTTTCTTCTGTCTTGGTATATGAAAAAAAGGTCAGCAAGCCTGTGGCAAAAGCTGGGTGAGGAAAAACATCAGCCTAAGTGACTGATGACTTGAACAGACTTTAAAAAAATATCCTGTGCCAGGACAGAGCTGCTGTGGCTGCAGGAGGGTTGACACAAAGCGGAGGCAGCAAGAGGGTGACAAGTAAGGGTCAGTTTTCTTTAATGGACACAGCTGTTATCTTTTTGTCAGCTTGTTCTTTGAGAAATTGCCAGAGCTTCCTCATTTCCAAGGCCACTTTAGCTGGGGGACAGGATGGAAATGAAAACAGACTCACATGTTTGTCACTAAAAGTCACCTTTACATAATGTTCCTCATACTTAGTGCATGCGTCAAGCGCTGCTCCCCGGCTCGAGCCTAAACGTACTGTTCATGCAGCTGAGCAGGATAATGGCATTCGAGTGGGGAAGGAAAGAATGAGTCATTATTCACTACAGAAGTCCTGACCCCACCATCTCCTTGGCAAACGAATGCAATGCTTTCCAGGGCTCTTAGAGCGATACGTTTGTGAGCCATCAATTATTTACATACCTGGTCAATAATTTAAATGTCCTGGAATGTGCATATTACAAAATAACTGCCTTTGCTCTTTAAATGAGCAAGGATACCCTGCTGGCACTGGCACAATTAATGACTTAATAAAGTCTTAACAGGAACACTTAAATACTGGGTTTTACTGCTTTGAGGGTAACTAAGCTGAATTCTACACTTTGAAAAAGTTATTCTTGAAAATACACATTAGGCATACACAGAAGTTTTAGTAAATTGGGACTAAGGTGCCCGAGGATTTAAGTGAAACTGTTACATCAAAATAAAAAGAAATCTCACTTTCCCTTAAATAAGTTAGACAGAGAATAAGAAAACACTTTTAACGGGACTCCTGCCTAATGAACGCAGCCATTTGCATACAAACCTCAGTGACAGCGGAGCGTGGTGTGACCGAAGAGGAGGCTATTCCAATGAGGGAGCGTCTGCAGCAGGGACAGGGTTGCAGTGGGCTTGGGCTCAGCCCTGAGAGGGGCACAGCCCATGTGAAGGGTCCCTGCAGCCCCCTCTTTCCTCCTCTCACATTCACAGCTGGACACAGGAGGTGTTCATGCGATATTGGTAACTCACACCAATTCACTGCCTCTAAAAAGGTGTCCAGGTGACCCTGATGTCATTTTAACAACATACCTGGACAAAGGGTGGCTTGTGTTTGCTCACAGGACTTCTATAACTGCTCCATTGTGATATATTACAAATCAGTTTCAATGTAATGGAAGAAATAAACCCGGATAAGCATTTGCCCTAGAAAATTAATCAGCTTGTCTTCATGAGTGTGTTTGTGACTGTGATTCGTGTGATCTGAACTCCCTTTTCTTTTCAGGGACATAAATGAATCCTAAAAAAGAAACTGTAACACATTTGTAACAGCATTTTTTCTAAAATACTGGAGATGGTAAATGAGCTTTTGATCAGTAAAAACAGCCCTCCCACACCTCATCCTAAAATAGATTATTAATGAAGCAGATGAGTGACCAGCCCACCTCCCCAAGAGCATTTCAGGGTAGAGTACTGCGGCATAAACATCAACAAGCACCAAAAATGTTTATGGGTAAACTGAACTACACCCTTTCAGAAGTATGTATCAATAAAATTTATGTTTTAATGAAAAAACATCAGTGCAGTTTTGTGTTCAGGTCCAGGTAATGATGTAAATTAAGGAACAAATAGGAAATTGTTCTGTCATTAATGTTTTTGATTAAGAATTACAGGATGTGGAATAAACAAACAAAGCAAGGGGCAGCAATTCAATGGAAACCCAATGTACTGTGCGTTACATTCTGAAGGTAAACAACAGTGTGGACTCTGATGGCTAACAAGGACTGTGCATGCGCTGCAGCTTCCATCAGCCCTGGGATGGCTCCTCACAGCAACTCTTCTGACAAAGTCAGTAGGAATCTAATTCCTCACATCTTTCTGTCACACAAGGTAGGAATTGGTCAATATGTTTAAATTATCTGGGGCAAGAGGAGGAAAGGGCTGGTTTCCAGGAGGAGTCTAAACTCCCATCTTCTGAATTTCTTTGTAAAACTGTTTTTATTACAAAAGCAAATTTACCTTAGGCTGCAAAAGTTTTATTCCACTAGTATGCTGTTCCTGGGTAGAAAACACAAAATTCTCTGTTCTCTGTTTTGTTGCCTGGGCAAGGAAGATGAGGGGCCATATGAAGAAGACAGCAAGCCATAAAGGATTCTCTCTCTCTCTCTCTTCCTCACCATCTATTAATCCCTCTAAACTGTACACCTAATCTGCAAGAAGCACGTCCAAGGGCTTGGGAAAGATACCTGCAGAGTGACATTATCCCCCTCCAAGTGCTGCATGATTTCATTTTTAGATATGTGTGTTTATCACCGTGGATACGTGGCAGTAGCACAGTTCCTACCCTGCTGATCCAAAGAACTCCAGGCTGCAATGCACCCTGAGGGCTTCTTGGTGCTTCGAACACCATTATTCACCTTCCTTTGCAAACCTGGTTGTTCACATCACCTGCCCCTCAGTCGGAAGTCACCCACGAGGTTGGAGTATTTCCTCATCTCCTCTCGTCCTCGCATCCTCATTACTGCTGGGTAGGTTCCCCAGGATTCCTTTCCAGGCAGGCAACACTGCAGCTTTTAAACTCAAGTGCGAACTCTTTCCCCTTCCTCCTGCTGGGACCTCTCTCTCATTGGGAACAGCATCTCACAGCAAAGAATCTCCCTGCCTTAACCCACATTTGTTACTAAGCAAGGGGGCAATTTTGTATTTCCACTAACCTGATCGGGATCTTTCTGACATACCAGGATATGTTTGAGTCTTTTTAAGGATATACAAGCAGATTTCTACAAGATGACTTTGAAAGTACAGGACTTCTGGACATTCATTATCCCTTTATGGGTTTATACAAACATTCTGTCTTCTATTCAGATAACTTTATTTGACTTACATCTCCATTTTCTGTCTTTGTTTTAGAATAGTTTTTTTATCTTTTATTTAGGAAGTTAGAGTACAAAATCTCCTTGCTGAGTTTTAATTTGAAAAAAGAAAAAAAAAAGCTAGATGGTACAGTTAAACCAGAGGTTGGTAAGAAGCTTTTAAGTTCATTATTTCATCTGTAACTGAGAAGGATAACAAATAGTTAAATCCAAACAAAATCTAATTTTTTTAAAAATTCTGAATCTGAAGTAATGTATCCAAATATCAAAAAGTGTTGGTCAAGGAATTATACAAATCAGACTATACATCAGTCTTCAATAGCTCATTGAATATTAGAGATGTTCAAGGGGTTGGAAAGAGTCCTAATACTGTGCCAAGACTTTGCAAAGGGAGTTAAAATAAATAAACAATGCATCAGCTGGGCAATAATCCTAGTCAATATAACTGACAACCTAACAGGAGAGACAGTTATTAGGATGTAGAAGTAGATGAGACAAGTAATGCCAGTAATATAGATTTATGGTAAATCAATCTTGCCTAATACATTTGATGACCTTTTTGTGATATTCAAAGTTTGGTTGCTAAATTAATAGCACTGATATATTAACTTCAGGTATATATAAGGTATTTTAATATAGTAAAAAACTGGAGGAAAAAAGAGTCGACACTGAACACCAGATTGAAAATTACAAGTACAGGTTCTATAAACAAGATACTATAATTGAAGAGGTGGGTTTCTAGCAGGTTCATGAAGACATTAATTCTACAACATTTTTAGCAGTGAAATGGAGGTATAAAAACTGATACTGACCCAAGTATGCAAGTGACCCGAAGAACAGAGAAAAAGAGCAACTCAGGGGACAGGGCACAAGAGTAGAGAGAATAAAATACAAATACTAAGATTGAAAAAACTTGAAGTTAAACATCTAGAAACAAAACATGCGTGCCAGACTCATAGCCTGAAAGCCTCTCTTCCAGGAAAGAGCAGCTCTAATAAGAAATCAGATATCACTGGGGATGATCGGTTGAGCTGGGTCCCTGATGCAACCAGCTGAAAGAGAGAGCATAATCCCAACAGGAGCATCTTTATCAAGTCCCAACTCATTACGTATCTATAACATATATTTGACTATAAATACCAACTCTACAGAACACAACCAGAGGTACAGAGCCACTCTGTGCAACAGGCAGGAACCCAAGGGTAGACAAAAGAAAAAGTTTTACATTCTGTCAGATACTGGAGTAGGCTCCCAGGTTTTCTGGTAGACTCTCTAAAATTCAAAGTTTTTTTTAAAAAATGCTGAGCTGTGATATATTGACTCAAAATGGGAATTAAGGAAAGTCCAATGCTGATGTAGCTGGAAGATCAGAGTAGATGAAAGCAAAACCTTTTACAGTTTGATAAATATTTCACCTTCTGTAGAAGAATCCACTATTTTTTAAGCCATTGGCTCTAGAAATGCCTCCAGCTCCTATCCTGAAACACCTTTTTCTTCTCTCTCCTTCCCTGTGAGCCTGCCTGCCTTTGAGGTGGATGCCAGCAGAGCACTCCATTACTGCTGCACTCCAAACTGGCTGGATGCATCAGTCCAACCAAAGGAACCAACAGAAGAAAGTGATATTTTTCTAACATTTAATTGTCCAGCTTTTCTATTTTATATTCATTTTTTTTCCCCTGAAGAGTTGACCACACAGATTGGAAAAATTCTAAAATTTACTGTGGGCTCTTATTGTGAATTGCCCATCACTGGTCCTGGATTGACAACACTCACCATAGGTACACATCCCGTTAAAAAGACCAGAGGGGCAGACTTTGGATTTGTCATCCTAGATGCAGCCCATGTACAATACACACAGCTTGCAGCTCTTCACAGAGATTCTGACAGAAAATATTTTCTTTCTCTTCCCGCACACACACATATACACACACAGAGTGAACTCTGCAGAACTGTGCTTGCAGTTTCATTAAACTGCTTAATTGGGTTTTTTTTAAACTAACTACTGCCAGTCTCCTAGCTCTGTGATTAGTAATGTATCTAAATCTTCTTAGGAACTTTGTGAATCTATTAATCTTCCTAAGAAAGTATATCAAGCCGATTAAATGACAGTTGAAGTGTTCTGGGCAAAACATAGCAATGAGACAAAAAACCCTCTGAAAAGTTATGATATGTATATACTCACATGTTCAGCCTCCTAGAGAAGAGAGCTAATTCTGGTACACTGAATATCTTAAGAGATTATTTCTCTCTAAAGTTCCTTTCTCATCACAGCATTTTTGTTTAACTAGTTGAGATAAAACCTATCAGTCATGGAAGAGCAGAATGGAAACAGCTTCATTAAGGCTAACCCTCTGATAGTTCCCTTATTTCTGAAAGTTAAATTCTCTTGAAAAATTAATCACAGCGAATCTGGCAGTACTAATTTTAAAATGTGAGAACATGAGAGATGCTCTACTTCTAGCCTCGAGTGAGATGAGATCAATATGTTAAATTAAGTCTACATAAAACCATACAGAAGAATTTGTATAGGCAACATTTATTCCCATTTGGGAGAATAATTGCAATTTAGAGAGCAGCGAAGAAAGATCTTGGCAAAAATATCACTGGTTAAAATTAATGACAGAATAAACCTGCACTGAACTCATTCATTGCCAGTCAGAAGTCAGTATCAGTTGCATTCACTTTAAATCTTCTGAAAAAACCCAAACAAATAAAAAACCAGAGCTGTGAAGCATAAGCCAACAAGTAGATTAAGAAAAGTTCCCCAGACTGTGATGCTGATTCTAATTCCTAAAAAATTTCTTCCTACATCCAAAAGGAAAATAATCAAAGCCACAGAGATTTTGGGGAAAATTACAAAATTAATCTTGAATCCTTAAAATTCAATTTTTATAAACATCCACCTTGTATACAAATTTTATAACTTAGTACACACATACACAGAAAGAGTTTACAAATGCACTATTTGGGCTTTCAAATCATCAAGGAGAAACTAATGACTTGCATTATTTTGTTTTGTTGGGAATGGAGAGAGCCAGCAAACTCATTATTATGTTTTTCCCTACTGCAGTTTTACTCACATTAATTAACTATTAATTGAGCACAAGTGGCATTATCAACAAAAAAGCCAGCAAAAATAACTCACAGTGTTGCAGAAAGCAGCGGTGTTCAGGCTTCCAGGAATTTCTCTTATATCAGTAGTCCAGATATTTTGATGCTTTAACCTCTTCCTGACTTTTATGTCTGGACAAAATTCCAGGCTTCCCATTTAGCTCACTTTTCCTTCCTGAATCCAAGTTCTTCCAACAAATTGGAGACTATGCCATGATCTGTGCCCTCCTGGTCGTTAACCCATGAATTAGAATAACCCTACCTGGGCTGTGAATCTAGGTCTGCACCAAGGGCAGTTTTGTGAAAGTGAGGGAATTGCTGCTCAGAACAGATCGAGTGAGTACCAACAGGGTCAAAAATTCACTTAAGGCAGCAGAACACCACAGCTTTACACAGGACTGTATGTACACTGCACTCCTACAGGAGACCCTAAAATGATGCTAGTGACAATTTGTAGTTACACAGCCAAAGTCAGAGACCTGAGTTTTTATGTGCTGCCAAGAGATCTTCTTTTTGTCAAATAGTTCATCATTCTGTTAGTCAGCTCTATTTGCAATTTTCAGATCATTGTAACTTAAATTAGTCATTATCTAAATACAAAATGTTTAAATGGAAGTCAATACAGGAAACAAGCATTTCACCAGAGTCTTCTGCAATAGTGATCTGGTATTAAACAGTGACAGTGAAATAAGGTGGCCACAGTTATTCTCCATTTACTCAGTGAAAGAAGATAATTAGGTTTCATAAACTACTTTTTCTCTAAAGGTCTGATATTTTTAGCAGTAACGTTCATTAAAAACCAATCCCTCTCTGGTTTCTAGCAGGCGAGCCCCATTGTTTGTCCACTGAGGACCACGCCCAGACGGCTCTTCCTGCCCACGCCGCAAGAGCAGCATTTCCCCAGCCTGGAGCCACCTGTGCCAGCAGCCTTCAGCTGCAAGAAATCCAGCTACAGAATCCCTACCAATGGCTTCATGGCACTGAATTAGAAAAGTCGGTCCATATATGCCATGTAGTAGTCCCTGTGCAAGGTGCTTCTAGCTGATCTTGCACCCCAGAAGGCTTTAGGGGAGCCCAAAACACAGGTGGGAAAAGTGAGCTACCAGGCATCAACCGCTTATTTTGCAAGAGATTTTTCTTAGGGAAAGGTTCTTTAAAAGGAAAGGCAGCTTTATTTTGAGAGAAAGTTGGAATGTAAACACTGTCTTTAGAAGTAGCATCTGCTCTTTTCTTTTTTTTAATTAGCATATGCTTTTTCTTTTACAAAAGGATTTGTAAAACTTTTCCAAGCTTTTAAAATTCAGATATTCAAAACTTTTAAGACAACCATCAAAATCAGAACAGTTTCATTTTTGTTTCCCTTTGATTGGTTTCTTTTTTTCTTTTTTTTTTTTTTTTTCACAGAAAAAGAATTTTTTTTCTTTTACTCTAGTCAATTTAGTAGCAAATAGCAGGTTTGGGAGCCCCAGGAATTTCTCATAAGAGGAATAATCCAGCTCCTGTGTAGATCTAGTCATTACCAAAGAGTACAGCCTTCAGCATAGGCACAGGGGAGATGAGAGACTGAAAAAGATGTTATGTACTCATGGTCTCAGGTCTCCTTTTGGGTTGACAGTTGATACTTGTACTTGCATGACACAAACCCTCACTTGGAACCAACTGGATGAAACTGTCCTCTGGACAACACAGAGGACACTACAGTCAATCATAGATCTCCTTCTAAAAATAAAATAAAATAGCAGCCCTGCTAAAGTAACATGAATTTCTGTGTTCACTGATGTCAGGGAGAGCATTGGTTTTTATTTTGGTGATGAATAACAGCATAAAGTAGTGCTCACATCCCTGGCCTTTCCTTTGAGGGAAGAGGGCTGAGAAGGGAAGGAGGCAGGCCGGGCATGGGCTGGGATCCAAGGCAGGACAGTGGGAGGTCGGGGTTGCTGCTCTCAGGTGAACAAAAGCTCTCCTACCCCACATGAAGAAAATCAATGCAGGAGGAGGGGCAGGGCAAGGCAGAACTTGCTGAGTAAAATCTAATCCATCCAACAGTTACAAAGACCTAAACAAGGCACTGCATTTACCCAGGCTCTGTCTTTCAGCCTGGAAACCCTTCAAACCGATGAGTGGTTGCGCTGGGAAGCAGCACAGCAGCAGGCACTCTGTGTTACAATTATAACAGGTTTTCCAGAAATCTCTGTGCTGTCTGGGAAAAAGCTTTGGGCCATTTTTCACCAGTGATGCCAATAGATATTTATGACTTCTTAGCACCACATCTAGCTGTACATTCATGGATAAAATTTAGACGTGGTGCCACAGAAAGAGCTTTTGTGTAGAGTAGCACAGTCCTTTGGTGTTTGCAGGCTGCTTGAAATGGCTCGAAGGAAAAAAATCTCTTTGCTTTATAAAATGCAACTTTTCCAGGGGTAGGAGTAATAGTTAGTGCTCACATGAGAGCAGATACCACAGTAAGTGGTAAGGTATAGTCAGGAAAACATGAAGGCAGGGGAAAAAGTGGTTAATAAGACCATACTATTACCTAGCACTGAAGCTTGGATAACTTGTGAAGTAATCCCCTTACTTCCTCCTGATGGGTCCAACAGGCTTTCTTCAGACCCAAGGAGTGCCTTCTCTTTGTCTCAAGATTTTCTAATGGATATGAAGGGCTCACAAACATCCTAAGGTACAAGGCTGTCCCTTTACATACTTTTTTAACTAAATCCCCACAAGCATAGCTGATCTAATATCTCAAAGCCTAAGGGCACTGTTTGTAATGTCATATTTAGTAGATATCCCCTCTTCATACCAACTTCAGCCTTGGGAAGAGCATGAGAAGTCTGTCACATTTCTATCCTGCCTGATACCACTTTGATTGCCATGCTAATATTAAGGCATATGACTGTATCTGGAAATTTCAGGGCTGCCTTTCTGTCAAAGTTATGTTGTCTCTCTGCTTTAATTTTAATGTTTTTGAGCTAATGATAACTCAAATAGGGAAATGAAAGGGAACAAAATAACCTTTGCCAGCTTAGGCCCTAGTTGAGGAAGGAAGATTGTTTACATGCACACAAACACACAAGTAGACAGCTCTGACTTATTGCTGTTGGCATTTTCCTAACATTTGATCATCTGGTTGCTAAGCACACTGCTACATTACCACTTGACATTTCCATTTTATTTTCAGTTTATTACTAAAGGTACGAAATGAAGTACTCTCCTACTCTCTTAAATTATAGTCATCTTGCTAATAATACTGCTAAAAACCCTATTCCATTTCATTTAATGAATTTAGAATACCTGATAAACATTCAGATACTGCCAGGCAAACCTATTGTCTTTCCTGCCTGAAGAGGCAGCGCCTGCTGAGAGAATTTTCTCACCAGAGAGGAGCGTTCCTGAAGTAATCCTGGCTCTTGTAATCTGTGTGGAAACTCACTGGAGCCCTGCAGAAGAGTTAACCATAAAGTAAACCAAACCTACAGCAGCCTCGAGTTGCAACATAAAAAAACTCAGCTTCTGTAATCCTAAAGAACTAGGAGGGTGTTCTTCAACTGAGGAAACCAGAGCAGAAATCACCATGTGTTTTCTCTGCCATCAGTCAGCAGGGCAGTAAGTAGCAGAAACAGTTTAATGCAATACACTCCTGAGCACCTGACTGTGAGGCCAGTGTTCCCTCCAAAGGTAGTTTATCAGTCTGATGAAAGATCAAAACTAAATTTTGCCAAACTCATCATCTCTGGAAGGCTTTGACTCACTGGTGTCTGCAGTATAAATCACTCAACAGCTGAACCACCTGGGTCTTCTGTGCCAGAGGTAAACATGTGAAATGAGAGCTTTATCATATGTATAATAAGTGACTAGAGTGGCCAGCTCAGGTTCAGATGTCTGACTTCCAGGCTCCCTAGTTAGGCATCCCACACCTCAGGGTCTATCTAGAGAAGTGCTGAGTGTCTCCAACTCCTGCTGATTACAATGACAACTACAATTTTCCAGACGCTGCCAGCAGTGAGAAAAACATTATACTTTGATAAAAGCCTCAGAAGTAAAGCTGAGACCTTATGCCCCGCTCCAAGCAGACCAGGGGGGTGGTGAGGGTAAGTCTTGTACTCTGGGAAATTCCCTCTGTAATGGGCAGCCAAAGCCAGGATATAAGCACGTGTCTACCCCCAGGAGAACATGAAGGCACAAGCTCTTCCCCACATTTGAGTGGGAAACAGGGAGCAGGGGCAGCCCAAGGGTCGTGGAGACTTCTGCAGCTCTCCCCTTGCCTGGCAGAGGCACCACAGAGCTGCAGGGATGCGTGCAGGAGACTGGGAAGCTGGGGTGGTGTGGGTCCTGCTTCTTCCAGGCACAGAGGAGGAGATGTAGGAGCAGGGTCAGTTCAGGGCAGGGCTGGAAATTATTTTGTGGAATAATGAGTTTGCCTATCCTCTGTTCCCCTTCAGTCTCTCTACACTGGTTTACCCAAAACAACACACAACTTTTCAACCCCTCTCTTTATCTCTCCCACAAATCCTCACAGTCCTGGCTGTCCCAAGTGCACAACCACAGCCCTCATTCATCCTTGCCCACTCCACCTCTGTCCCCTGACAGCCTCCAGTTCTCCCAGGTCTGGCTCTGGCCCTGTTTGCACAGGCAAGCCACAGCCTAGGAGCAGCTGGGGTAGCAGGAAAAGCTCAGGAGCAGCTCTCTTTCTCACCAATAAACAAGTTACCACCTGCCAGCTGCTCCGCTGTGACACACGCAGCAGCCCACACACAGGTTCTTCTTTTCTGCAGAGGAAAAATAGAGTTTACCCCTACACACGAAAATAAACCTGCAGGGAAAAAGCCTGCAGATGGGGCACACTCTTGTTGCAGATGGGGTTTGGCAATGCTACTGTGTTGTGGGAATTGGAGCACAAGGAACTGCTGGGTCACAAGTGTTCCCTTGGATGGCAAGGAGTGACCAGAGATGTTTAGAAGAGAGCAGTGGGAGCACCAGCTGAAAAGAACAGCATAGGGATAAGGATTTCTCTGAGTGGGTGGATTATTCTGGAAGAAAATATTCACTTATTTTCCAAAATAATTAGTGTTCTACTCAAGAACAATTTCTTTTCTGGTAAAAAAATGTCACTTTTATTAAGTATTAGCATGCCTTGCTGAGAATCTGCCTGGTTCATCACTTCTAGCTTTACAGTGTACAAACAGCTTAAGCTGTGAGGAGGCCTTGGAAAGTAGAACAACAGGTCTGTGCTCAGTACTGTGGCAGAGTGAGCCATTGCCATCAGCACAGTGAGCCAGAGAGGCTGCTCTGGTACCACTCGGGTGTGCACAGCCAGCATTTTCTGGTTTCAGCAGGTAAAGCTGCAGATCACTCTACATTTAAGCAGTGCAGTGATCTGAAAATTGTCATGTCCTTTCTCCTGCCTGTGTTGCTCAATGTACAAGCACAGTGTGAAGCACTTGTATGAGCTGTGCAGAGCTGTGGGCACAGTTCAGTACCTTGTGGTCCTGAAGAGGTGCTGCAGCCATTCTGATTTTCCTGGTAGTTCACATTAATTACAACTATGGCCTAATGACCAATTTAAAAATAGTTTCTTGAAAGAATAAACATAACATCCATTACAAAACTGCCAAAAACTTCTGTATGTCTATAAATGAGGCAATGTCAAGATCTCTGATTTTCTCTTTTGTAGTTTTAACAAAAAAAAAAAAAAAAAAAGAGAAAATTTTTATTCCTTATTATATGAAGTAGTTTTATTGTATGGGAAGGGACCGCTGTCAATCAGCTGCAGTTTTTGTCTGTATGGAAATGCCTGGTCATACTTGAATGTGCAACTCTGATTATTTATGAGCTAATTGTCCAATATGTGTTGCAGTTAGTCCTCATCAACACTAGGTTTTAAGAAAAAAAGAAATAGCATAAGGTTCCAATATCAGTGTGTATCAATAACATTGCCTTTGCCTACGTGAAAAGCTGGCACCCAAAAATTTCCTGTCTGAAGAAAAGAAATTAAATATTCAAAGCTGAGAATTTTTCTTAGATTTCTATCTCATGTGACCTGAAATACAGATTGCAAATGTGACAGCAATTTCCATCCTTTATCCTTTTCATCTAGGGCTTTCTAAATATCTCTTAATTATATGGCAAGCTCTGGACTGTCAAATTTTAGGGGGAAAAAAAAGGTTTTGTTCATGATTTTTCTATATTTCTGCCTAATTAGATCTGTATGCCAGAGGAATCCCCGCACTTTGCAACTGCAGTAAAGCCAACAGCAAAAACCAGACCAAATCCTTGAAGAGCTGTGAAGAAGAAGTGCTAGTGTTGCAGATATCCAAGGGCTTCCACACACTTGTGTGGCCCCTGGTTCTTGTCAAGGAGCGGCTCTTGGCAGGCCCATCCAGCCTGCACTTTGCTAAGTTAAGCAGGTGCATTGATTCTGGCAACAGTAGCCCAACTTTGCTCCAGTAAACGTTTAATCTCAGAAGAATGTACTGTATCGTAGGATGGCAGGTACAGAGAGCCTCCCCTACACTCCCACAGGTTTCACCGGTCCAGTTACCATAGGAAAAGGCAGCAGAGCACTGTGCAGAGCCTTACAGGCAGCTCACTCACCCATGCTGATGAGACACAATTTAGACACATGAAAAGGGAGTGTATCTAGCACCTGTGTGAAGAAAGAAAATAACAAATAATTAGGGAAGAAAGTGAAACTTCACTGAAGCCAGGAAGTAAATTTAGCTCCACATGTACTGACTCCTGAGACAAAAGGTTTCTAATTAAAAATTTTGTTGTGGGACTGTATTGCCAGGCACCAGCTGGAGGGAGGAGAGAGTCCCTGTGTGTTCAGTGAGCTCTCACCAGTCTCCAGCCTTCCCTCACTACATCCCAAAATAATCAAGGGCGGTGGGTGTGGGGCCTCCTGGGAGCAGAGCTTTAGCACATACACAGGATCCACAATCCAATGGAAAGTGGTATTACTTTCACAGCTACTTTTGCCCAGTGGTTGCCCATGGGCAACTTGGAAACCAGTCTTTTTCTAAATTAAGGTCTCATTTCAATTGCAAGTTGGCACTTTCCAAATGGAAATATTTTACATCAGAGGAACATGAGAGTGCACTATGGGAAGGAAGAGTTTCCTTCATTTCCACAGTCTCCATCTCAAGGACAGGAACACTCTATGTGAGTGTCACGCCCCAGCAGTTGCGTCTATCTTGTACCATCTACGGCTTCAGCCAGACCATGACCGAGTTGTGGCCAGGTGTGGTACAAATATAAATGAGATCCAGCATTCCTGGGATGCCCTAAACAGTGACTCCAGAAGGAGAGGCAGTTTTAACCCTTGTTTAACCTAATTCAGAGAGGAGGCCTGAGAAGCAGGAACACAGCTGGCAGAAGCAAAATAAATATACAAAAGTTTTGCATTATCCTTGGTTTTGTTTTACCCGAGTTATCCCACTTCTTCCTCATTCTCTTTTTCCCTGGGATAGCAGAGGAACAGGTGAAGATAAAGTGAGAAGAGTCAGCAGAGATTCCCATGTAATCTAACACACACAAATTTTACGTCAGTGTTGTTGGGAACAGACTGAATACTTTGAGCTCATGTTTAAGTGGCATAAGGAAGAAATTACACTAACAAACCTGTTATTTATGAGTGAGAAAATCTTCTAGATGTATTTAAGCACATTTCTGGGCAGCACCAACACAACCCCCTAGGCAAGCAGCCGGAGTGTGTCAAAGGAGGGGACAGTTACTTCTCTCATAAAAGGATAAGAGCCTACAGTTTAAGAGAGGTGATCACATTTGTGGAACAGTTTTCAGAGAAGACCCAAAATGACAGTGATCCCACAACTGCAATAACAGATGGACTTTTCGCTTACTAAACTAAAAGCCAGAGTGCTTGCTGACTTCCCGTGACAGAGAGTTCCAGGAAGGAGGGACAACAGAGAGCACTGCTGGGTATAGCGCAGGCATGACATGATGCTCAGCATGTCACAAAATACAGATCTCTTGAATTCTCCGAGCTCTTCATTGTTACAACATCTCTGGCCAGCATGGATCCTCTCACCACCTGCCCAACACCCCCACATGAAGCCTGCACATCACATCACAAGCTTTATCAAACCATGCTGCCTCTCCCAGTGGCCCCATTATCTAGGCACCAAAACTCTCACACAGTAAGAGTTTTTGTGCATGACAACTCCTACACCTACAAACAGACACACACATTCACTCTTTCCTGTTTCAATAGGGTCTCCTTTCTTCTTTCAGGTCAGCCATGGACATCTGAGCCATTGAAGTGGCCCAGGTGAACAAGAAGGCTGTGAAGATTCTTGTGTTCCATTTACTGAGATTTTTGCTTACATTTCCAATGTGACCCATATCCACCTCTAAAATCTCAGACATGTCATTTTCATAGAATGGTTTGAGTTGGAAGGGACCATAAAGATCATCTAGTTCCAACCCTGCTGCCATGCACAGGGACACCTTCCATCAGACGAGGTTACTCAAAGCCCTGTCTAACATGGACTTGAACAGTTCTGTCTCCAGATTTCTTTTAGGCCCCCTTTAAGTACTAGAAGGTTGCTGTAAGGTATTCCAGGAGCCTTCTCTTCTCCAGGATGAAGAACCCCATCTCTCTCAGGCTGTCTTCATAGCAGAGCCCTCTGATAATCTTCATGGTCCTCCTCTGAACCCTCTCGTTCAAAGACTCTCTTAGGTTTGTTACTCTTCTGGCTTTTGTGTTGGGGGCTGCAGCTCCTTATAACCCCATCTCCTTCTTTCTCAGTCAAGATGTCCTTTGTCACTGAGACTGCCAAGCACTCACATCAATTGTCAGTGATATTTTCTCTTCACAAACTCAGCATAACTTTAGATCCTCAATGGGAATTACATGTCTTCTTGCATCATGTCTTCCCTCTTCCACCATCAACTCCTTTTTTTGTTTGTTTGAGTGATTGTCTGCATTTCAAGATCAATCTACTCCATTAAATGATAAGTTACTCTTTTTTGGATGGTCACCCTCCTTATCAAACAGTTCATGTTCTAGGTGTTTTTACTGGGCAAACTTCGAGCAGCCTATGCAGCTGTTCTTCCCTTTCCTTCAGAATATCTACACATCTCTATCTGAACTTCACACTTGCCTCCAGCATCATGTCCCTAATCCTCTGATCCTTGTTTTCAAGACATGCAGGAGGCTGAATTTTGTCAGTAAGTAGATCTTAGCAGAGACTCACTCTAAGGTAGTACATGGCAGAACAACTGCTTACAGAAGTGCGTCTGACTGCTCCTGGTCACTGTCTCCCATTAGAGTCTTCTATTCCTAGCCCCTGGTCCTAAAAATGAAGAGGACAGAAATCCCACCAGGTTCTCGTAGATTTCCCTTTTCCTTTCTCAGAAGAGATGTAGGAGGGAAAAGAAAAAAAAAAAAAAAGAAAAAAAAGAGTGGCTTACTTATCTGAGTGGTGTGCATCATATTACAGAAACCTAATAAGAAACACTGTCCCAGGCTTCCCTGATCACCGACATATGAGCCTGCTGCAAGAAAGGTGTCTGCATTACCTTTTCTCTCTGCTGCCTAAAGGATACTGCCACCTTTGGAGTCCTTTTTTGTAACCATCTTCTGGGCAGTCTTGCTCAGGCTGAGCTTGTAGGTAACTTGAACATTGCCAGTGCAAAACAGGAATAGTTTTAAGAAGTAGAACAAAAATAAATTGTTGTCCATGCTTTCTTGTTTAATAGTAGCATAAAACCAACCATAAAAATCAACCTCAACTACAATAACAAACCTGAAACAAATTATTCTTCCAAATGGTAACAATAGTTTTTTATTCCCACCTTTCAGTATGTGCTATTTGTGGCCATTTTCACAGGTAGCAACTTCATTTAGCTTAGTTTTAAACTGACAGTCAAGGTTGCTTGTAAATTCCCAACTCAGAAATCCTGGTCCTTGCCACCAAAACAGCAGACTGACTCCTGTGTCCATCTGTCCCAGGCACCTGGATGTCTTCTTCCCCTTTACAGCTGGCATGAAATTATTTTCAGTCCCACATGATTACAATGAGCTAACAGACACATTTTGGTATCTTCAGTTTTTAATTATGAAAAAATGGATCTCTTTGACATTTGGAGGCTGGGAAGGAAAGATATCATCATTTTACTTCCAGGGTATTCTCATACTTCCACCTGAGACTTCCCTATTGAGAAACTTACCTTGTATTGAATGCCCTGTATAATACTGTTCAGCAAGGCCTCAAAAATACAGTTTAAAGAAACTTCCCTTGGTGCTTTGCTAACAACTTTCTCCTTTATCTTTCCTCAACAGCTTATATCTAATCACTCATTATTTCTGATTCAACTAACATACTGTGTCATACTGTAATTTTTGTCTCCCATTTTTCTGCCCTGAAAATTTAGTTCAAGTAGAAAATATGCACTGACTATTCCCTTCCCTCTTACTTTGTCCATTTACTTTTCTGGATTGTGCTTTGGAGAAAATGTGGAAACCTCTTTACGTTTAGAAATGATGGCCCATTCATTCTAGGAACAATTACTTTCACCCCCTTCTGCAGCACGCAAGCCTTCATATTCCCTGTCTGCCTTATCAGTTCTCCAGCCTGGAAGATGGACAGTACATATGCTGACAAATCTTGCACTGAGTAGCCATCACACCTCAGTGGTCCCTCCTCATCCATACAAAAAAAAACCTAAACCAAAACCAACAAGTAAACCCCCAGACTTTTGCATATCAAAATAAATCTTCAGTTCCACTCTCCTTTTCAAATTGAATTTTCAGTCCTTAATTCAATCAGCGGAGGAAATGGACTGTCCTCCTCTGGACAGATGAGAGGGAGAGCAAATGGAAGAGCTGAAAGTCTGCTCTCTCTCAGTAGTAGTTAAGGAGATTCCAGCAAGAGTTGTTGCACGATAGCAAATGGCATTTTGTTCTTCAGATGCTGACAGTTTTCCAGACATTTTGATTAAATTAGGCAGTTCTGTACCATAGCACTGGACTTGAAAGTTTATTTCAGTTTTGCAGCAGGCTGTTAACTAAAATCATAAATGAAGCAGTAATAATATTTCAGTTACATAGCTGGAAAGACACTTATTACACAGGCATTCCAAAATTGCAGTGGCAGAGGCCTGGTTTACAGGCATCATTTGGGATAATACATTCTGAAAGGATGCTGTCAACATCTTGCTCCTTGCAGAGAGGCTGAGTAAAGGGGCTTAGCCATTTCAATGGGGCTGCAAAAAGATTTTCTTTCCAATGAAGAAAGTCTCATTAGCTCTTTGAAATACCTGCAGTGCCTCAGTCTTTCTTTAAGCCTCCCTTAATCCATGAGTACTCCATGAGTACACTGACAACCAGGATAGCAGCAAGTTGTTTGGAAACTAATTCAGTGACAAAGAAAATGCAGTGTAAGGGTGGCAAACAGAAAATTTGTGCCATGGCTACTGGTAGCTACAACAAGGTTTTCTACACACACCCATGTGTTCGAATTATCCTCAGACCCCCCCAGGTGCCATTCCTTCTTTTGTCATACTGAAACACTGGCATGAAAAACAGCAGCCTGCTCAGTAAACCCCTTGCAGGCATCTCCATGGAGCACAAACAGCCATGACTGAAGAGTGAATTCTGGTACTGAATCAGGCCTTTGCTCAGAGTCCTGCAGGGGGCAGAGCTGGATCTAACTCCATTTGACCCCCAAAAATCTTCTAGTTCCTTCAGAGATTTCGGGTAGATTACAGGGGCTTTGATTCCCCCTGAGATGTTCAGCAATTCATGAACCATGTTCTGCTGTCTTTTGAGGAGGACACTGGGAGAGGATAAACGTGTCACACTGCTTCACAAAAAAAACCCAGCTCTGTGTCTGGAGTCCTGCCATGGGCTTGGAAGAGACCCTTAGGGCAGGCAGACAAATATCCCACCATGATTGTGTCAACAGTTGCACACTGGCAACAAAGTTACATCTGCACAGCAGTTTGAATGCACAAAGCATTTTTTGCTTTGATAAATAATAATAATGAAAGAAATCAAACCAAAACAAGACAAAAAACCCCAACAAGAACACTTAGAGAAAGATTTTTGCAGACAGTCACCAAGCGTGTTAAAATTAGGGCTGAGAAAACCCAGAAAAGACTGATTCTCAAAAAAAAATTTAATCAGAATCTTTGGAGCTGAATTCTGCCTCACTCTCCACTCTCAGCTTGGATAGTCTGGTTTCTTCTCCCTTTACCAAAGTGCAGCTTTCTTTTTCCTTAGACCAACTTGGAAAATGCACTTTTCAACCAGCAGCTACCCATGTGTTTTCACAGTTGTGGAAAACCCTGTTCTGGTCATTGAAGAGAACTAACTTGTGTGGGTTTACAATTTTTTTACATTCAGATTTCACATGCTCTCTTTGTTGCTTTTTAGTTTGCACCGCCTTTTCCAGTTTTACTTTCCTTCCCCTCTTCACCCTCAGCAAGACAGAGGTTCCAACTTTTTCTTCTCAAAGAAAGCAGAGTACTCAGAAACAGGCACACTGGACTTTCCTTCCCTACTTTAAACAAGTAATTTTTTTCCAGGACACTCATTGAACTTTTAGACAGAATGAGAGAAGTCAGCAACGTGCAGGAGAGCTTGTTTCCCTTCTTGCAGCAGAGCACTCAAGGGCAAGTAGATGCAGCATTTGCATCTCCATCCTGCCCTGAAATCCCTTAATCTGCCCGTTCCCAAGGCACCATTTGCATAAAGAGCAATCTACAGAAGAGCCACCCAAGCAATCTTGCCTCTGCATCAGCAATATAGCTTATTTTTTTCTCAAATGAGCAAAGCACCTTTATGTGTTAAACCATGTCAAGTAGGAGGTATCCCAATAAAACATTAAAGGTATTTTAATGGGAGGGCAGCCCACTGGAATTTTAACTATTATTCACAGAGCAAAGTGTGCAGAGTAGCAAAATATACAGAAGCACGGGGTAGAATATTCAGTCAACTTTTTAAGTGGTGCCTGTATCAGAGAGACCTGAAAACCTTACATGACCTGCTTTTATGGTAATAGACTGAAAAAATAAGAACAGGAGGAAGCACCCACAAAACATCATCAAGAGGCTCAAACAAAATTCTGTGCATAAAAAGAAGTATTGCTGTATGTTTTATTCTTGCTCTTTGTTTTGTTGGGGGTTTTTTTAGCCATTTCTCGCCCTTAACTCTCTTGGACGGCCTCTGCCCATCCTCCTCTCACCCCTCCTTTTGCTTGTCCAGGAGCAAACCCTGGGTGGTGCCATGAATCCTTCTCACATTTCCTTCATCACACCAGAGATCAGACACTGGACACAGAGCACCAGCCTTTAAAATACTTGCTGCGGTTAAAGGGGAGGAATTCGTAACACCCTGACACAGCCATGACACTAACGGCATGTAGAAACACAAATAAAGGGTGGGATAAAACTCACAAGGGAAATACCCCTTTGCATATTTTCTAACAGTCAAACAACTGCCTCAGCACCCTTGATATAACCCTGGTAACGTTTATATAGGATGAACTGGGACTTTCTTCTCTCTGTCAATCTACCCTGTGCTTAGGATACAATTTCTGAACTAACTACAGCAATCAAACAAAACAATAGTGAGGCCAAAGTAAGTCCAGCACCAAATACTTCCTCAAACTGTCCACTGTTTATTTATTCCGTTTGCAGCCAAGCAAACTTCGAAATCCATTCTCACTTGTGCTTTTGGATGGCTACTCTGCATCACCAGTGGCAATTTCAAAACCTGATTTTATTTCCTGCAGTTCAGACCTTGACCAGCATGAACAATCCATAGCTGTGATGTTGTTTTCCTACATCAAACTTAGGAAGTGAGTGAACAAGAGGTTGTTTATTTGGTGGGTGCAAATGTCAAGACTGGTGTCTACTGTACGTGAAGTGCTTCAACCCATTTCAGCTGAAAAACTGTCCAGCAAAAATTGCCTTGCTGTGCATTCCAAGATGAGACTAACTATTTGAACTTTATTGTGCTCTGAGCTGCAAAATTAAGGGCATGTAGGAATTACCTGTCGTAGCACACAAGTAACATCTGCCTTTATTAAGATCAGGACCATACAGCTCTCCAAATTGCCCTTCTGTGACACCTCATAATTCCTCTTGGCACAGTAACCTACATAAACTTGCCCAGGCCAAACCACCCTCAGCGTATGAATGAAAAATAAACACTTTCCGCTTTCTCCTACTATTGAGATCAAGTGAAACATTGCCTTGGTTTTCCAGATAGTACCAGTGGCTCTTTTTCCACGTTTTCCCAGAGAATTTACTTCTAAAGAGCTGATTTTTTTTCTCTCTCCTACCCTCTACGCTGGCTGCGGCCAGGCTGGTCGGGCAGGGCATCCCGGTGGCCCTGCCTGCCGCCTGGCAGCCCTCCCGACCCACGGCACCCTCCGCACCGAGCCGCTCCTTCCCACCGCGGTGAACAAAGGAGCCATTGTGTCCCTACCGAGCAGCAGGGCTTGTTTTCGAGCCCACAGTCCCCGGGGCAAGGCATCCGCTCGCTCCCGGCTCCGCACACACCGGCCCCAGAGACACGCACTGCTCCTTTCGCTCCCTGCTTCCCCAGGGGCTCCCACCACATCCCAGCACACGGCAGCTGGGATTTGGCTCTAAACTGGCGGCTGCCCAGCGGGCAATGGGCTGCTCTGGATCCAGGTGATTTGCCTGCACACCTGGGAACGTGATGCTGTGCTTGTGAGAGCATCACGTGTCTTTGTCAGGCCCCTGTGTTAAAGCAGGGAAAATACAGGAAAAGAAGAAGCGATGGCCGAGTATCCTCTTGAATAATGATATTTCTCCCTTCCAAACCTCCTCCCTATCACACCTACATATGTCTAGGTATGAAGGGATTTAATTTTTTTACGAAATGTTTCCTCTATAGGTTTTGTTTCTAAATCATTATAAACTTGCAAGGAGTTTGTCAGGCAGACCATCAGTGTAGCTTCAACCTCCCGTGTGCACAGCAGAGAGGATACACAGCAGTGTGTTGGAGCAAGAACATTTCTTCTGGTGAAATATAACTTCCGGAGGACTTCAGCAGACGACAGTTTCTTTGATAGAACCCTGTGTACTCCCGTGGGCTGCCCAGAATCCTGTATCTCTGGGTACAGCAGGTGATTCTTTGCTCCTTGCTCTCAGTTTCTAGTGACACTGCTTAAATGCTTTCTCTCTTGCATTTATTTTTTTGGACCATATTTCCAGTTTTACTGTTTTCAGTGTCTCTCTCTCACCTGCTGTTTGCTCACTGAAGAATGCTGTGTGCACATGGTTAAACAATACCCTGGGAAATCCCACCAAAGCTCCATGCTTTCAACTCCTCTGTGAGCAGCTCAAATCCAGAGCTCACATACTGAACAAGTCCTTTTTTCATCCCTTTTTTTTTTTTAAAATCTGCCTAGCTCTGTGTTCGTTGCATTTATTCATAACAGAAGGGCAGCCATTTCACTCACCAGTTCCAGTCAGTTTAACCCAACCCATAATACTATCATTGTATTTGACTTGCTGAGAGCTGGAAAAATTAGACATACCTGTTTATAATGATTGCTGATAATTACACAACAAACAAACAACAAAGCAGTCTGCTAGATCAAATCACTTCCTCAATTTGGAGACATTAACATCGATAATTGCATACTGTGGAAGCTCAGAGGCACTAAACAAGATTGTATCCTCCATACTCATCATAAAAGACATCACCAGAGCAGAGAAACTTACACTCTAAGAGGGAAAAGATACATGACACCACTTCTACAGATGAGGAACAGGGTACAGAAATAACCACTCAGCCAAAGATGTAATAGGGTAGAGCTGGAACCCAGTTAACTGAGTACCATAAATACCTGCCACTAGCTTTGGCCCCAAGCCATCTTTCTAAGACAAACTCCCAGACAAAACTGAAAGATCTTGTGAGAATGTACAGGATCCACAAATTCCATCTATATGTATAATTCTTTTGGAGAGCAGTTTTCTTTTTATATTTCCTGGCTTACTACATATGAACCTTCAAGAGTAATGGAGCTGACTTCTCATGTGATGAAAAATAAAAATTTTTAGTCTCTGTGGGGAAGGATGCACCATAGACAGTGACATTTACATCCAGATGCTCCATTTGTGTGTGTGTGTGGTGCAAAATCTTCAATAATCTAATTTCTGGGTTCCTGATTTTCTGTTATCATTAGTGCCTGAAAATGTGATTCACAGAGAGATGCTTTCTGATACAGATTATTATACCTGGAACAAAGCCATGAATTTCCAAACCTTACCAACTTTGACGCTTTTTTTTTTTTCCTTTTCCCTAATACTGAACAGGTATTGTAATTGCACTAGACCAGAACATGGAAATTCTCCTGTCCAACATTTAATTCCTGTGAAGACAGACTGAGAGAGCTGGAGTTGCTCAGCCTGGAGAAGAGACAGCAGTTTTCTAGTACCTAACGGGAGCTTGCAAGAAAACTGAAGAGGGACTTTTCACAAGTATGACTGGACAAGGTGGAATGGCCTGAAACTGAAAGAGGGAAGTTTTAGAATAGGTATTAGGAAGGAATTCTTGACTGTGAGAGTGGTAGGCACTGGAACAGATTGGTCAGAGAGGTTGTGGATTCTCTGTCCTGAGAGGTATTCAAGACCAGGCTGGATGGGGCTGTGAGTAACCTGGCCTAATAAAAGATATCTTTAAGGTCCCTTCCAACTCAAACCATTTCATGATTCTATGATTAATTTGATTTATACCTCCATTTCCACAAGACTGTACTCTCTCAAATCCACTTATTCATATAATACAAAAATAATGCAATCTACACAAATACAGATCCCGTTACTGCTTTCCACACAAGCACTTGCAGCAGGATGAGGTGTCACTTGCACTGCATACCACATCAGCTACAGTTATGGAGACATATCAGTATGTTTTGTAAGACAGCAGCATACAAAAAGCCTGATCTTACCATCACTGGTGCTGGAGGCTGAAGAATACAGAAACAGATTTGTAATGAAGAGCTGTAATAAAGACCTGACTTCAGTGTTCATTTTACGCACTGCCACGCAAAAATCCCATGTGCTTTAGATCCCTTGGCAGGACATTGGCCAGTCCACCTGTCCTAACTGCATAAATTTCCAGAACATTCTCTGGAGATGTGCAGGGAGGTTTTCTGTGCATGAAGCTGCTCCTTTCTAATGTGAGTGGAAAGAACTCATGGGAAGTGTGAGATGTCTCCATCCCCTTGTATTTGATAGTATTTGATAAAACAAAAGATGTGATTTCTAATCCCTGCTTAGCCCAAGAAATACTGAATTTAGGCTTTCTACACTGAAGACATCTTTCTAAACCCTGGGCCATGGAGAATTTGGGGGAAAGCCTTCTCCCCACCCTCTGTGGGCTGCTGTGCACAGACATACAGCATGAGGGCTTGGACACCACAGCCAAGTCTGACTCTTCCTTAGGAGCAGGTTGTCCGGTCCCTCCGCCACACTGACCCATCAGCCAGAGGGAGTCACAGCCCCAGGAACATCCAGGGCTTCAGGCCACCCCAGAGCAGCCATGCCACTCAGGGGCCTGCCTGCCTGAACCACAGCAGCTCTGGGGAGTGAGAGTTCCCCCTCACTTTTCTAACAGGAACTTTTAGGCATGAGTAGGTCACTGCAGTAAGTGTCCAGGAAATCTTCAGGCACAGTGTGGAGGCAACTTGCAGTGCAGATGCAGACAGACCGGGTTACTGTCTGAGCCTCAGGCTTTGGGCACCTAAGTCTCAATTTAAGCAGGCTGGATCCTGCACAGAGCTAACACCTTATTATATGTTCATGTTCCTTTTCCAGGTCTTTCATGATTCCTCATCTATCAGCTCTCCCCACTTAAGTTCCTCTCATCCTAGCATAATGGCACCAAAAACAAAGACCTACTCTGAACATTTTCAAAGGGGTGTTTAGACAAATATCCCACTACATCAAAGATGAGACATCTCAGAAGAACATGAACATCTCAAGAGTTTTGCTTGTGACCAAAATGAAACTTTCCAACTGGGTACCTGAGGGCTTTGATCTCAAACAAGGCATGTCAAAGTAGCTCTCTTTCACAGAGGTGTTTGGAAGGGGCTGCTTTGTATTTTGTTCCCACAAAAGATACAGAAACACTTCAGAAAGCTCAAGAACTTTCCACGGGATGGAATGGCTGTTTGTCATCCATTTCTGCTCTAACACTTCACAGGAGAGGGGCTCAGCTAAGGACGTTCATGTCAACCGTGTTGGTCATTCAAAAAAAGAGTGACTGGAAGCGTGCTGCA
This sequence comes from Pardalotus punctatus, assembly GCA_013400915.1. Taxonomy (NCBI): domain Eukaryota; kingdom Metazoa; phylum Chordata; class Aves; order Passeriformes; family Pardalotidae; genus Pardalotus; species Pardalotus punctatus. The sequence continues at coordinate 28,460 of VZTX01022157.1, read as the reverse complement.
GCTTCTCCTTGCTTTTCTTTTAAAAAAAAAAGTATAAAAAGAAATAAAATTATGTAAGAAATCACTGAACATTTTGCCTAATACTCAAAAAAAAAAAGCCAAAAAGAAAAAAGAAAAGAAGAAATCACTGTATTAAAGTAAGTTTCACAATTACAAAGTATCCAGGAACCTCTTGTATCAGTTTATCAGTTTTTTGTTTTTCTTTCTACACTTTGTCCAATTAATCTTTAGTTCTCTTCAAGCTTTTATATAAGGAATAGTGTAGCTTGGTTCATGGCTTTTAAAAAGACACTTAGTAGACATTTTGTGCAAGTAATTACTGCAGTTGCAATAGAAGGGGAAAAAAGGCTATTTCCTACTCCATTACTGTACATTAATATATCTTCCCTGACATTTACTGTCAGGACTCAGTTTTTCTTACCATCAATCTACTTCACTCATTTTAGTCTCTTATTGGATGGGAAGTTTTCAGACTAAGAATATCCCAGAGTCCTTCTGTTGCGTGATGATTCCTACCACTTTAGGTGTCTGTTTTATCAATCACAAGAACTAGACACTGTTCTGAAAAATAAATTATTTGCCTTGGAAACCAATATGATAAGAGTCAAAAGTGTGAATAAGATTCAGAAAATGTTGCCTTTGCATGATGTGCACTCTGAGGAGCAAAGAATTTCCATTTTCTATTCACCTTTTGGCCTTTCACATTTCTTGAGTGTAATTTGCATTTGAAATCAGGACAGAATACAGGTTGATGTGACAATTTTTTTCATCTTTAACAGATCACATGTTACTCTTCTGCCAGGTGGACTCTTGTATTACTCTCCCAATTCCTCATTACATTACAGCCTGTTCATTTGGTCATATGAAATCACTGTCAGTAGAAAAAAAATGTCTCATTCCAAGTCTCCTGAACTTACTCAATAGCTTTCTGCTTTTCTTGTATCCAAATGACTCTCTAATGGGACTGAAGGACAAGTTGGATTATTTCAGACCAGGAGGGTGAAGCTAGATTACAGGAGACCATCATTCCAAACAGAAAGGAGTCAATCATGCAGCTCAGGCAGCACTACACTGGGTCAGAGAGGCCTCTGAGGCTGCTGGGCAGACTCAGATTGAGCTGCAGCAGTGGCTCTCACACTTGCAAGCGTTCCAGCCCCATACCCAGAGCTGCACCAGTGCAGAAGAATCAGTTCTACATCCCCCCTTAGCTCCAATAGCATATTTATGTATCTGCACACAACCAAAAGGGATTATGGTGAGTGATACTCAGCAAATGTCTGAGAAGAGCTGTCAGATAAAGGCTTCATCATTTTTAGCATCCTCAAACAGTTTTCATTAACACAAAGAAATGGATGGATGACACTGGTTGAAGGACTCACTTCCAGCAGGGAAATAGAAGGCAGCAACTGAGAGGGTGCTGAAAGTCTCTGATATATTTCATTCTACCCAAAAATGAGAAGGATACTTGGACATGTCATAGTTTTCAGAGCAAAGGGATAATTCTCATTCACAATGGAATGTGAATTCTATCTTTTGGATAGAATATGGTCAGCTGAAAGGGGGAAAAATAAGAATACCCATTTGATCCTTCTGACAGAATAATCTGTCAAATATGAGGGACTAAGATTAAAATTGAAGAGCAAAAATGAACAACGAGGTGCAAAAGGGCACGTATCTGCCCCAAAGCAACAGCAGCAAATGGTTGCTTCTTCAAGTGCAAGGTCTTTGCAGCAGGGGTATCTTGGTTTTTGCTTGTGCGAGAGGCAGCAGGGATATAATCCATATGTAGTGCTCCTGGTCCCACCTTGACTTGTGACAGAATGGGCTGCAGGACCAGCAAGTCTGGAAAGTGAAAGAAATTGCTAGGTTCAGCAGAAGATTGTCCAATTCCTGCAGAATACCACTTCCAAGCCCCTGAGAAATGCTGATGTTATCTCTCCTGATCAAAGGACCTTGCATTCCATAGGAAATATCAGGTGAATAATCATACCCCACCTGAAGAGGAAGGACTCCATCAGCAACCATGAAATTTCTCCTCCAACAGATGCAAAGTGGGATTCCTGTGAGGAAAGCAGCTGAAAGGTAGTGGTATTTCCTTTGCTTGAGCTCCAGCATCAGAGGCAAGCAGCTCTAATATGATGAATTGAAAAAAAAAAAAGAAACAAGATTCTAGTTTAGAAGGTAAAAAAAGCAACTGTGCACCAAATGAAGTATTTTATATCCTTGATTCAGGTGTCAGTGCCTGACTTTTTGGTGTCATCCAGCATATCACTCACCACCACTCCCTCTGCCAAAAAAAGGGCCAGAAAAAGTCTCTGCATTGCAAGGAAATACTATGAACAGAAGCTTGCTCTGTCCATTAGTGAGGTGCAATATCTAATAGGTAACTTGGCCTTCCCTCATACTCTCATGGATCAATGCAAACTTCTGGTTATTTGTAAGATAAAATACCATACCATTAGCAGAAGCTATTCATGACAAATAGCTCAGGCATTTGACTTCCCCAGAAGAGTAGATGTTGATTTTTTCTCTAGCTCCAGCAAAACAGTGATTAATTGGAAGCTACTCAGTGTTCCAGTGCCAAGGTTGTTAAAAGCACCAAACAACATTTTGTGAACGTCTTTGCTCTCTGTTATTAAAAGAAAAAATTGCACATTTATGATAGCTGACACAATTAGTTCTGGTGACTTCTTTCTGTCTCTCTTTTCTAGGCACAGGCTAGTGGTATTTGATATAACCCCACAGTGTGTGTTTCTCTCTTCAAGGGCGTCAGAGAGTGCTGCCAAACAGAGCTATATCGTGGCCCTAAACTCAGATGGAAATTCAGGTGCATGTTCAAGGAGAGCTGTCTCCAGCTTCTGGCAGCTGTGTCCTCCAGGAGCAGAGCAGAAGGAGCCACAGAGCCCTGCTCCATGCTGAGCACACACCTCTGTGACCCCAGGAGCTGTTCACGAGCAACAGAGAAATACCCACTTTTCTTGTTCTCCAGCTGCCTCATTCTCCCCTGGGCAGAAAGAGCCTGCAACCCCTGCAACAATGCTTGTGACAGAGAGATGTAGATAAAGCTCTTTCAAAATAGCACCAAAAAAAATTCAGGTGGTTGAAAAGTATAGGGGGAAAAGAAGTCAGGTGACAGAATTTTTCTGTCTTCTGACCTGGCCCACAGCTACTGTCTTGTAAGGAGCCTTGGCTTACAGCTCCTTTTGCACACATTTAGACAAGTCTGAGGCCTCATTTGTCTTCCAGGGATGTCTTAAGCTTTAATGGATGTTTTACTACATAGTACCATAAGTCTTTTGGATGAAAGGAGCAATGTAAACTCAAAGATTTTACTAATGAATGTCATTAATAATAAATCTAATTACAGAGCTTTTGTAACGATTCAACATTCAGAATATTTCAACGTCAGCATTATCCATTTATGATTTTAAAACAGAGGAAGACAAGAGAATTTTTACAGAAATCTTTAAAAGGGATGAATTCTACATGATTATTTTGAAAGTACTCATTTCTCCTGGTGGAGAAAAAAATCTTGGGAATGGAGAAAAAAGGAAGGGGAACAAATCCTTAAAATGTGGTATCAATTTCTAGGCCATAAAAGTATATGCACTATTTAAGACTGGGAAGGAGGAGGGCTATGGCTAGCTTGAATAGAGTCAAGACCAGCCACACATCATGGCACTGAACATCACCAGGGAATAAAAAATCATTAACATTTAAAACAAAACCGTAGTTAAGAAAATGGATGAAAAAACAAAAGGAGGGTTTTTTCAAAGGAAAATAAAAACAAAATAAGAAAGGTCACGTAAACCAAATAATATATACTCAGAGAACTTTGTATCCCATTTATATTCCTCCATACATCATTGCATTTTTGCTTTTGCTTACATAAAGATGTTGAATGTTCAACAATAAAAGCATGTGCCGTGGTGTCACTCCTTAGAAATCTTCCAGGTGCAGTTTCTTTGACTTTTCTAAATTATTTCTTCCTTTGAGATGAAGAGGTTTTCATTTTTTTAACCACTGCACACATGATGAGTCAAGACTTATCAAATAAGCATCCAGCAGTACTGGATATCAGAACTGAACAATTAACTGGTACATTTCTTCTCTCCATCACCTTTCTTAGCACCACAATCTTTACATATTGTTTGATAAATCAGAGCTTTTAGAGACTAAGAACCACCCCCTGCAACAGAGTTTTCTCACAATAAACCTCTACAATATCAGGTTTTTATGGTATATTCCCCATATTTCTTGTCAGGACCCAGCATATATTCTAGGTAGACTTTTCATCTCTGATGATGCATTCTAAAAGTGGCAGTAAAATGTAAACAAGAACAAGATGTATGGGAGGAGTCACAAAAGCTTTAATCAACCCCTACACATTGCAAATAATAAAACAATTGCTTCAAACAGAATTCAGTGCTGAAATCTTTGCCTCCAACAAAAACCTGAATTAAAATTACAAAATCAGGTTTCAGTAATACTAAATCATCAGCAGACAATGTTATTTATCACTAGAAATCCAAGAGGTGTTATTTTAGTGTGCCGAAAAAAAAGAGACTGATTTTCACCTCTTTAATTTTTGGAAGGTTTTAAAATTAACACCAGTATATAATGATTCCCACAAGATTTTACAAAAAGTCATGATCTGTTGCTTGTATTCAATGCAGGTATTCACCAGAGAAACACAAGATGATACACTTGCTTGATGTTCACAAATCATTTTGAAGATGAAACCTAAAAAGTGCTAAACATTAAGCTAGTCTGACCATCTTCTCATTACAATACAGATAGACAATCTTTCAGAACAAGAAAAACGAGACACAAAGCTGGTCTGGTGAGGATCCTGTTTTGCCTTTGAAAAAATGTTAAAGTAATTGATAGTTTCAATAATAGATAGTTTCAAAGTATTAAGCATTCCTTTGCTCAGTGCTTCAAAGGGGTCCCCAAATGCCTAGAAATGCAACTATTTTCCTTTTCATGTTTGATAGGAAAAAGTATTAAAAAGACTCTTAAAAATACAAATAAAAAGATCTATCCACTTTTTGATCCACCTTTATCTGAAATTAAAAAAGAAATTCAAGTGCTTTACATATACCCCTGTAATGAAAATCCTCACAAAAAGACTCTGATGTGGAACTAATTTGCATTCTGAATGTGCTGAATGGACTACAGAGACTATAGTAACCTTTAGAGAATCTTTGCTGCGTTAAAAAAAGCAATTCGTATTCTACCTCCTTCTACAGAAAATGACAGGTTGAAAGATGTAAATTAGACAAAACAAACAAACTTTTCAGAGTATACTATGAGCTCCAGATTTCCCGTACACTTACTAAAATTTCAGTAACTCCTTTTCCAATTTCAAGCACAGTAAATTTGAGCTATTTGACAAATGCCTTATCACCATTTAAGTATTGCTACATACAGAAGCATATTTCAAGTAATAAAGCATTAAGAAACAACTTCTTTGAACTTCCTTACTCTCTCCCTCATGCCATCCAAGGGATGATAGCTTTTTTTATTATTTAAATCTCACATAATTTCTAGCCTGGCTAACTGACTTTAAGTTTACATGACCATGTGATGCATGAACATCTTCACATTTCCTTCATTCATATTTTGGAACCCACTGGCCCATTTTAACAGATTTTAACATGGTGGTCAAAGCCATAAATAGAAGTAAATTTCTGCTCATCCCATGAAAACAGAGGGTTAGGGAAAAGAAAGGCATCACCTAAAAGCCTTAATTAAGAAATTGGGAACAGCACACCCTTGTCCTGTGTGAGAGAGAGAGAGAGCCTTTCTAAAGACTCAGCTCACTCAGAAAGTATCTGCTAGACATCAGAATTCCCTTGGCTTCAGTGTTCATAGGGTTGTTCACTCAATAAAGTTAACTTCAAAAGCAGTGAAATAGTGACAGCAATTCCTTATCCCCACCATGCAGCATCATTAAAATTATCTTTCATCCACACAAGCTGTCTGTCTTTCCTTATTTACCCTTGTCCTTATAACAACTCTGCCAGCTCTATATCACCAGGCCACATTGCTTCTCCATATCCCCCAAATCCTTGGTTGCTCTGCCCTTTTGTCTCCCACTACCCAATTTCTGTGCAGACCTGAGATAGAGACCACATCCATTGGCTTCTACTACAGTGACATGAGCCCTTCTGATATATGGAGATACCCACAAGGCTGTAGAAATCTATGGCTATATATCTTACCGTAGCACACTAGAAACAAGGAACCGTATTCTGGGCACACAGAAAGGTAAAGTCTCACTCAGGTGCCACATAAAAACTTGTTTGTGTTACCCAGACAACAATCTGAATTTTCAGTACTGAAGCAGCAAATTGAAGGAGGCAATACTCACAAAAGTGGGAAATTAAAGCAACTCAGCATCATCAGTCATTATTTGATTTAAAGGGGTATTTTGCACAGAAGAAAGTTTCTGTTGAGAGGAACGGAGGGATTCTCAATGTGTACTTTTCCTGCTCTAGGATTGCATTAACACTATTATCCTGAAACCAGAGGGGAAAGGAGGGCTGTGAGAAGCCCTCCAGCCTTCCCCTTGCCCAATTATATGATCAGATAGATCTAAATTATTTCAAAATAATGTTTGTCTAACCTGCTTTCAGAAACATCCACAAGCTTTCCTGGCAGCCCAAGTCAACGCTTGTGAACGTGACTTGTTATCTTCACAGCACACAGGAAGGACAGGCTCTGTCGCTATATCTCAGCAACCATCTTTTACCTACAAGTTTCAATGTGCTTCCTACTTCTCTTTATGTAGCCAAATATGCTCAACTCTTTCTACTTTTTTTCCATCTACAGCCGTTGTGATTTTCATTGCTCTACTCTGAATTTTACCAGTTCATATCTGCTAATTGCAGTGTCCAAAACTGGACACAGGACTTCTTATTTGGAGCTTGTACAATTTCTGTTGAAGGGTTCACCTTGGGCATTTTTCAGACATTTCTTTATTTTTTGCAGTGTCCTTTTCCCCAGCAAATTCACTACTTCCTAACCCAACCCCTGCCTCTCCCCAACCTCCCTGATGCCCCACCCTGTCCTGCAGGTGGTGAAGGACAGCAATTAAACCCCATTTTTTCCTCCCTTTCCCAGATGGAACAAACCCATCTCCCCAAGCCTCTCCTTCTGTTCTACTTGTTCCAGAACCAAGACTACCACTGTGTCTTTCCTCTGGGGACCCTCTTGCACTGGGGTCCCCAAACTGCACCTGGGATGGCAAATGTGCTCACAGGGAGATGAATGAAGGGTAGTAATCCTTTCCCTCAGCCTGTTCATGACCTGCTGGCTCTGTTCGTGAGCCAGGGGCTTCAGGAGTGAGTGCAGGCAAGGATCCTTGCCCTCTGCTGCAGGCTCTGCCCCGGGGTGACAACTGCTGCTGTTTACCCTGCTGCTTATCCACAGCCAGCAGCTCGCTCCTGCCTCAGGGCAGCGTTCCCGGCAGGGATCCTCGCCTGTTCTAGGTGAGAGGGAACCCGTTGTCCTCACATCCCAAAGGTGCGCTGGGTTTATGAGGAATCACTTTTTTTCTTGTCAGCCCATCTCCTGTGTCTGTTTTTGAAGTAAGACTGCAAGCTCTTCAGAGCTGAAACCATCTTAAAAGGCCCTTAGCTATAAATTATTAGCTATAATTCTCTATACTAGCTATATATGATACATATTAATATGGATGTATTATATATTAATATAGATGTATTACATACATATTAACTATAATTAGCTATAATTAGATAAGTAAGAGCAAATACAGTATTTCAGTGCCACTGGAAATCAAATTTGAAGGGTCCACTTGAAAAAGAATGCAATTTTCCACATTGTCAGTTCATCAGCCTCTCACTTAGCCCTTTCTTTCTTCTCAGAAATTAATATAAACCCATCATTCTGGTCTTCAGTGCAATGACGGGCTCAAGCCCAAAACTGGGGCTTGACTGAGGCCCTCAGCTGTCCCTGAAAACACCAAAGGAGTGCGGCTGCTCTGGAATGGTGCTGATCCCCATGTGTGAAGGACAGGAGTGCAGGCAGACTGTGGAGACCAGGCAGTTCTGGCCTCGTTAAACCTCCCCAATCCAGCTGCAGCAGAGATGGAAGACACCACCTTGGTGGAACGGGATTTACAAACATTCCTTCTGCCACAGCAATCACAGGTTCTAGAGCATGGGAAGTAAACCAAGCAGGCAAGTAAAAGAGAAGAGAAAAATAAGCAAAGATCCCATGAAGTCCATAAACACTTTCAGCATTATACACTGATTTTACATGGAGGGCAGTCAGACTACAACCCCCAAGGACACTGATCTTAACAGGAATCCAAGTGAGGCTCCAAATTACCTTTGAAGACCTGGGCTGTTACAGAAAGTGGTGTAAAAGCTGCTGACAAATGGCTGATGCCTACTAGGAGTTTTGCAGGCTCTCAGCACAAACTGCTCCTGCTCTGAGGAATGCTTTGTATCACACTGGAGGGAAAGAAAAAGAAAAGAAGTTGAACACTGTCAGCCCTCACTGCTGAGTAAGAACAGACCTGCTAAATGTAAACACATTGAAATACTAATTAAAGTCACAGACCCCCATCATCTGCCTAGCAAAATCCACAAATCCCTGGTGGAATGAATCACACATTTTGGGATCAAAGCTGGCATCTCTGTCAGGTCACAGGAGTATGTGTGGATGCTTTACCTCTCATCCTGTTCCTCCACCATGCTAGCAATGTGCTTTTGCTTACAGTGAAACTGTGTCAGAGGCCTCAGATCAGTGCCAGATTAACAGGGCTAAATTACGGTGGAGTTTGTGTTCTGAAAATAGTTGAATGTTCTTTTGATATTTTAATTTCAGTAAAAACACAA